>JALJCO010000288.1:0-406030 GCA_023101725.1 Atherinomorus stipes | reverse complement strand
TAGGGATGCACCGATTGTGAAAGTCTGGGCCGATATCAATACCGATGTTTAACATAACAACTTGGCCGATGGCCGATGTTTTCTATTTTATTTATTACTTCCTTTGTGCCACAGAAATTTAAGTCTTTCAGCTCTTCATCAGTCTATCCTTGAATGAACACAAATTCAGTCAGACCAATTTATGAAACAGAAACAACCTTTAATGTCACTTTGTGGTTGACATTAGTTATAACAAGCTCTTTTCTGAAAACTTTTCAAAAACCTGGGACTGAGGATCACTAAAAAGAATGCTTTAGTATATTGCCCAACAAAATTGAGTAGTTTTAGCCTAATAAACAAAAATATGCTCAGTGAGAAGATTATTTTCATGGCCCAATAAAAAATATTTGTGAAGCATGTACTGCAAACTGCGTAACACTGATCTTTTTCTGAAACTGTAAAATATTGCCACACGACCGCCACCATCTTCGTTTCTCTACTGAGGAAAATGTGCAGATGCCTTCTACCAGTATCTCCCCCCACCCGCCCAAAAAAGAGGGGGAAAAAGAGTTTTTCTGAAGCACAGTGTTGATGACACATGTAACTCATTATATATATAGGCTATATAATAATCGGCCACTGCCATCGGCGAATATCATTTTTATTGGCCGATGGCCGATGTCAGTTAACAAGGCAAACATCGGCCGATACCGATGTCCAGCCGATGCATCGGTGCATCCCTACTTTTGAGCAAAGCACACAGAAGCAGTCTGCAGCAGAGAAGAGTAGGGGTGTCCCGATCCGATGACGCGATCGGACATCGGGCCCGATCACATGGTTTCAGACTCAAATCGGAATCGGCTGTTACATCCCAATCAGGTATCGGGTAAACGTTTCCTTTACACTGACACAGCAGCAGTGGGCTGCCCACGGCGGACGTTGCCCCTCTCTTTGCCGGGGATGCGCCCTGACTGCAGCACCTCTTTTTCCTCTGCGTGATTCTCCTGTCAGCTACAGTTTTATGAGCAGTGGTTGGTTTGATTCTGCCTCATATGAGCCGCCGGAGTCCTGCACGCAGTACAGGGTTAAATGTAACACGCAGCAGCCTGTTAATCCAGACGGTAAAGTGAAGGCGGCTGTAGCGCTGCACTGAGCCGAGTTCAGAAAGTTTGATCCATTTGTCAAAGCATAGGACAATAAATTCATCATAATATGTAACACACTGTTCATATTTGGCGACGCAACGCGACGATGCGTGCTGGTTAGGGATGGGCGATATTTTATCGTGTGCGATATATCGGCCAAAGAAATTCCTCACAATAACAATTTGAATTTATCGTTTTTAATCGTGATATGACAATTTACCAGGTTGTGTTTTACTTTGGTTTTTTTAATAAGCAAAGTTATTTTTGTTGTTTGCATCGTTTGAATAAATGTGGCATTTGGACTCTCATATTTCAGACTTGTTCGATTGGTGTCACTACAGTTTTGCAATACAGGTGTACTACTTGAACTTAATTGATATAGTGGCTTCTGGCATTTTAGGGCTTTCAAGACAGAATTTAGTGACAGATTTATAATACAAAATATTTTGCTGATAGCTTTTATCGTCATTTATCGTTACCGTGATAAATAAGAGAAATTATCGTGATACATTTTTTAGTCCATATCGCCCATCCCTAGTGCTGGTGTGACATTACTGATACAGCATATGCACCTGTTTGACAAGGCTGCTGCTGTGTGTGACGTGACCCGCAACGGAGTGACAGGAAAAAAGAAAAGAATGCTGGTTAAACTTTGTTTGCCGTTACATAACTGGGTAAAATCAAAGCACACATTAAATTATCTTTTGTTTCACAGTTTATTTAAAATCTTGTGTTGGTTTTATTTGCTGTCCAACAGATAAAGAATCAAACGTTCTCATGCTTCTTAGAAATGGAGAAATAACTAAAGTTTCCTTTGTGATTTCCACAGACATTCAAAATGATCAATTCCTCATTAATTTGCTGTTAGTTGGTGTAGAAATGTGTGCTTAATATCTTGTTTTAAAAATGTGATTGAAAGAATGTAATTAATTGGAGGAGGTGTCATAATAAAGTAAAATAAGAATGCTTAAAAGGAAGAAATATTACAAATGTGACACCTCCTGACTCCCCAATTCCACCTATGATTTAAATTAAATAGGATTCGAATCAGATTAGGCTAGTGTGTGATCCCCCTCACTGACCAGCTGTATCACCACAGCTACAACATGCTGTAGGGAAACACTGTATCTGTCTTTATCTGTTCAATTTTCATTTTATTATAGAAGTATCGGATCGGGACTCGGTATTGGCCGATCCTCAAAATCTAATGACTCTGATTCGGAAACGGGGGCAAAAAACCTTGATTGGGACATCTCTACAGTAGAGAAGAGCTCAACATTATCATACGAATAGACGTTGGAGAAAAAAAAACATACTGCACTCTTCAGGAAAGTCCACAAAAAATTAAGCGAAGCTAGGACAGATCAAAACAAATCGATTACGTCAACGCAAAAAATACGTCAAAGCAAAATATATATGCCGATGCGTCTTCAGACCAAAGCAAAGATGGAGGCTGCCATACGTCTTGAGACCAAAAAAAACCAAAAAAACAGATGGTGGCACGATCCACGCAAGTGGCTCCTTCAAGTTTCCAAAGCGTAAGGCAACGAAGGCACACACTCGTTCGCCGAAGGTATGGGGATGCTAGGGATGGCCAAACTGAAGCCTCATTAGACAATGAGACAACTTCCATGAGGTTACGCCATGACATGCGAGACCTGTTTGAGACGGTCAGCATGTACCATGAGTGCCATCTGCTGGTCGTGGGTGAGTACTGCAGCTGAAGGAAGCGCTGCTGGGAGCTGTCTCGTCTCTGGCTCAGTATATAAAAAAAGTAGTGCTGTCACACGATTGATTTTTTTAATTGTGATTAATCACAGAAGCTCCATAGTTAACTGTTTGAATTGCATGTGTAATGTTCTGTTATTTTGCATTTGCAGTTCTAAGTCCATAATGCACGATATATTTCACCATAGTCTTCATTGGGAATTAAATGAACACACAGAATTTTCTTTTTGACCTTTTTTTATTCAAAAAAGTGCATGCAGACCAAATTCCAAATATTAGGAACAATAAAGTAATGCGTACTTTAAGAGGCTAAATATATCAGGCCACTCTTTAAAAGGGATATTGTGTAAGTTCTCCTGTTATTTATTCACAAAAACTGATTATTTGGTTCAAAAGTGTTTTTTCATTAATCAGTAATCACTCCCATCAACAAACTGAAGTGCCCCTCTAAGTTCTAAATTTGCCGTTCGTATCATTCATTTACACATCGAGCGGGGCGGCTCGGTGAAGGCTGCCATGTCGTATCGCCATGTTTTAGTGTTCAGGAGAAGCGTGACAGCAGGAAAACACAGAAACTCACCGGACACACCGGAGTTTTCAGCTCAGTTCGAGGTAATGCCTTTGAAAAGTCACCGCGCTGCAGTGGGGAGAAACCAGCGTCTCACTGACGCTGGGTTCACGTGCAGTCGGGCAGACGGCCGTTGGTAACAAACCAGATGTCGGTGGGGGGTTGCGGGGTGGCCGGGTCTTTTCCGCGCCGGGTGCCTGTCCCGCCCGGCCGCTGTGTCGGTTGGGGCTGGCCTGCGCTGGTGGTCTCTCCGGGGGCTGGGGGCGGTGGACTTGTGGCGTGGGGGGGCTGGTGGCCCCGTGGTCCCCGTCCTTGGTATGTGTGGGTGGGTGTGTGACTGGAGGGGGGGCGTGAATGCGGTTGTGTGTGTGTGTGGCTGCCTGTGGGGGTGTGTGGAGATGGGTGGGTGGGTGGGTGGGGGTGCATGGATGATGGGTGTTTGGGTGCGGGGGTGGTGGTGCATTGGTGGGGTTTGTGTGTGCGGGTTGGGGGGGGGGGGGGGGGGGGGGGGGGGGGGGGGGGGAAGGGGGGAAAAAAAAAAAAAAAAAAAAAAAAAAAAAAGCAGCTCTGCGTGCCTCTTGGGGGGGTTTGCGAGGCCTGGGGATGTTGGGCCGGTGACTCTGGCCCCTCCGCCGACCCTTTCCGCTCCCGTCCCTTTCCCCCCTCCCTGGCCTGGCGTGGTCGAGCGCCCCCAGGGGCCGAGGCTGGCCCCTCCGTGGTGAACGCCGGACGCCGGGCCGTGGGGGCGGCCATGCCTGCCCCTTCTGCCCTGGGGGGATCCCGGGAGGCAGGGGTACCTAATGCCGGTAACGGCTCTTCTTCCAGGGGGGGAATTCATACCCCCCTGGTCTCCTTTCCCAAGGCCCCCCCCCCCCCCTGCTCTACCTCACACACACACACGTAGGGTTTTGGGGAGGGTGCGTGTCAAGCGGGCGTGATGAGGGAGGGCACCAAAGTGCCTTTGCTTGCCACGTCTAGAGGCAGCCTGCTCCCAGTTTTAACCACACTTAGACACCTAAACACATAAAATAACAACAGCTCACAACCACTTCTGAGGGGCGGGCCATATAGTGTGTGGAAGGAGGGAGGGAGGGGCCGGTTGGGGGTCATGCCCCCTACGCGACCCCACTCCCGGCATGACTTGGCACTGCCCCTTAGTTTTAACTGCAAACAACACACATCTTACACACACAGTCATGAGCGGGGGGTGGGGGGGGGGGACAGGGTCCTTTCATACCCCGGTCTCCCCGGGCGCTGCTGGGGGAGGGGGGGACAGTGGCTACTTCACGCGCCAGTGGTTAAGGCTGGCTGCATTGCGGGGGATCTGCTGGCCTGGGGGATGCCTGGCCTGCTGCGTCCGGGGGTGGGGGATGGGGGTGGTGGTGGTGGGGGGGGGAACGTGTTGGGGGCTTGGAGCTCGCGGCTCCTTCCCGGCCCGAGCTAACACTCAGGAGGCACGAGGGCATGGGCAAGAGAGAGGTGGGTATGTGAGAATAATGAATGAGAGTGTGAAAGAGGAAATGTGGGAGGGAGGAACTTGGGCTGGAAGAGGGAGGAGATGTGGGTAAGTGGTTGGAGGAAAGGGGGATGGAGGAAGGAGTGGCATGCTCGTGAGTGTCTAGTAGGGATGGTCATGAGGGGCTGAAGGAAGGAAGGGCGGGGAGTGTGATAGGTCAGAGGGATGGGGCGGGGCTGGACATGTAAGGGGGGACTGTATGGGGTATTGGGGGTATAGGGAGGTGGGGGCGTATGTGTGGGGGGGGGTGGGGAGGGGTTGGTGCAGTTATGTGGGGGGGAGTGCATGTGTGTGTTAGAGGGTATGAGGAGGTGGGGGTAGGTGTGGACGGTAGAGGGAGGAGAGTGTTGGGGGTGGAGAGAGGAGTGAGTGTGGGTATGTAAGGTCGGAGAGCGGAGTGGGTGGGTGTATGTGTGTGTGGGGGGGGTACACGGAGGGTGTTGGGTAGGGCTGGGCGGTGTGGGCGGTGTGGGCGGAGGTTCGTATCTCGGTATTCGTGCCGGGCATCTTGGTGTCGGTGTGGTGCGGTGTGGCTGCGGGTTGGTTGGGGGCCGGGCGCTTTGGTGGGGGGGTGCGGTTTTGTTTGTGGCTTCCGGGGCTTTTTGTGCGGGGCGGGCGCAGGGGGATCTGTATCTTGTATGTGGTTGCTCTTGCGGTATTGATGTCTTGGGTGCCCATGTCTCGATGTGGGGGCGGTGACGGTATATCTTTCAGCCCTAGTGTTGGGGTAGGTGTGTGGGGAGTGTGTGTGTGAGCGTGGTGGCAGGGTAGGGGGTGGTAGAGGTGGTGGCGCCCTGGTGTCAGGTGTATGGGGCAGGGACGTTGGGGTGGGGGCTGGCCCTGCCCTGGGGGGGGCGTCGTCTGGGGGGGTCCGGTCCCTCCTGGGTTTCGGTTGGGCCGCCCGGGTCCGGGGGGGGGGTGGCTGCTCCTGGGCGCTTGGGCCCTGGGGCCCGGCGCTGTCTCCGCTCCGGGAGACGCCCGGCGCCCGGTGGGGTCGGCAGCTGCTGGTCTTGGTCCGCTGGGGCCTGGGCCTCCAGACTGCAGGGGCTCCGGCTGGGGCCGCCTTTTTTGCCGCCCTTCGGGGGATGCATGTCCGCTCTTTGGGGGGGGGGGTAGCTGGGATCTGGGCCTCTGAGTGGCTGCTGGGGGGCCTGGGTCGTGAGCCTTGCGGGCTTCCCCTCCTCCCTTGCAGAGACGAGGCTGCATCTGCATGACTGTATCACCACGGAGCACCCTTTATTATGCATGTTGACACTGTGACACTGCTTCCCATTGCGATGACTAGGTTGTACCTCTTCTCTACTTCCCATTGCGCTGACTAGGTTGTACCTCTTCTCTGCGTAGTTCTGCGTGTGTTTTGTGTGTTTGTATGATCTGAGGATATTTAAGCCACCTGCAGGTCCTCCTGTAGGGGATTGCTTGTTTTGTTTTCCAACAGAGACCTTGGTTGTTTAGGGATCGCGGTACAGATGTACCAGTGAACTGTGTAAGTGGATTCATGTTTTCTCTCCTCTCTCTCTTCCTCTTCCTTACTCCTCTCTCTCTGTTTCACTTTCTATCATTACCTCTGTTAACTTTCATTTCTCCCTTGTCAGGCCCAGCAGTATGAAATGGAATGGTGTAATGGACAAATGTTTAAATAAAGAAATAAAATGAATAAACATGATATCAAGTGGAGCCTTATATTCATAAAGCTCCGCTTGATAAAGCAAAACTGTTCAACAGAATAAAGCAATCAGATTTCCATTCTGCTTGCTTCGATGCTGGACAGGACAAGTAAAAAAAAAAAAAAAAAAAAAAAAAAAACAAACCAGATGTCATTTTAATCAATGAAGCCGAGCGAAAGACGGTAAAACATGGGTCAGGGAAAACGATACGACATCGCCATGACAACAAATCAGATGTGGACTGATGTCACTGTAACTGACGGACCACGTCTTCACATAGAGGCCGGTGATAACTTTACATGCAGCGGCTGTCGTCGGTCTGCCCGGTTTCACGCGAATGCAGCATGAAAAGTACGAGGGAGCTGCTCGCGATTACACAATGACCCTTTAAGCTACTTTAAAATAAACAATAACACCATTAGAAAAACAATCAAAATTTCTAGCTGGAAATAACAGCAATCAAGTGACATGTATCACTGGTAGTAAATTTCTATCTTGCTTATGACAAACAGAACAGTCTAAGACAGTTTTTCATCCATCACTTTTTACCGCTTTACAGTATGGCCAAAGGGGCTGACTACAGGTTAGTCAAAGGGACAGAACACCTTAAATTTGAAATGCGATTAAAAAAATGTAATTGTGCTATGGATTCTTTTTAACTAGTCGCGATTAATGCATTAATGCTGTCAGCCCTAAATAAAAGTTACGTTCTCGACCTCATGTTAGTGTTTCATCGGTTATATCTTGGAATCCCTTCTGGAATAAATAAAGCAGTTTTCATTTCATTTCCAAGTGATTGGAACCCGTACTCAGCATAAACAGAATGAAGATGAAGATGCACTTTTTCAGGAAGCTAGACCTATGTTCAATAGAAATGTTAAATTCTGAATGCTTACTAATCTTTATAATTTCTTTTGTTGGAAAACACTTTGTCTTAAAGCCTCCAAATTTAGATTACTATAATAAGAATTAAAAGATGCTCCTTTTTCAGTCAGCTTGGCCAATGTGTTTTCAACATAAATCTTACATTCTATTGGTTCAGGAAAAGACTCCACGACAGGCTGCCGGCCCCCACTGCCTTTTTCATTCATCCTTTTTTTTTCAGTTCAGTTATGTATATCAACATGTATAAATTGCTGTCTGTCAATTCATGGAGAGATAATCGATAATCTAATCAAACTGAAAAAGTGAATCGTTAGATTATCCGATGCATCCAAAAAATAATCGATAGATGAATTGTTTAAAAAATAATTGTTTATCCCAGCCCCAATCAAAACGTTGGACAAGCAAGGAACATCATGGTATTATGTCATGTTTTTATATCTGTGCATGCCACATGTAAGACAGCGGTTCTGATTAAGCGTAGTGTCATAAACTAGTTCAGAATAGATCATGCCACATGTAAACACTCAGCGTGAGATCTTTAATCCGAATAATTTCAATCAATGAAACCAATCAAAAAAGTCTGCATGTTATCATGTCTATTGTTAAGTTTGAATTTATAAGTTCTTTGTCAAATCTGTGAAGTTATTTTTGTAATAATCTAATGCGAAATGCTTGAGAACTACATCATTTTGACTTTAAGATGTTTTTGTAGTAGTCAGAAAAACAAATAAATGATTTTCCAATATTACAATATCTGGGTCTCTGCTATATTTCTGCATAGTATTGGGAATTACACTGATTTCAACAAGTTGCAGATTAAAGAGTCTAAATAAACTTTAAACATAAGTTTTCTGCTTTAGAAATTTAAGCTGTGTATGCCATTTCTTACATGAGTACATTACAGGGGGAATAAGTTGCACAGCATCATCTCCTCACAGCCGTCATCTTGTCAAATTAATAAAAAGAAAGGAAGAGATTTTATGATTATTATTACTTTCATTTCCACCAAAATTGCTTTTATCTAAACTACTAAGGATGTTTCATGCATGCCAATGAAAAAAAGGAATTCCATTTCCTATGAGTTAATTTTACCACAGGTCAATGCACAGACAGGCAGAAAACAGCCTTCACCCCTTGTCATAACACCAATAAATGAAGTGTGGAGAAGAAAAGCTGCAAAAGGAAAAACAGCCTGTTGGCATCATGCCATGTTCCACAACATAATGGACATCTCAGCCTCCACTGCGTGTTTGCTATGGAAGAAACTGCACCGAGGATTAAAAAGGGGAACGCAGTCCTCTATTATTTTCTGAAACAATCAACTCGCCCTGCTGTGATTTGTCGGTATTGTTTTGCAAAGGTAATAAATTACTTATAACTTAGTGGTAATTCATGCATTCTGTTTCACATAGCACAAAACACTGAAAATAATGAGTCCTCCAACAAGTGTCAGCACCTGCAGCTGCAACCCAACCTTACGGGTACGAGCACTGCCCTCTGCGCCCATGAAACCAGAGCATTCTGCTTATATTAGTTCTCCTAAGATATCTATTTGTTTGGCCGTGTTCTTTGGGGAGTGATTAATCAATTAGGAGCACAGAAAAACCCACAAGTGTTTCTTCACATTCTCCCTCTCTCACACACACACACACACACTATCACTTTGCCCATCAACAGCACACCCCTAAATCAATATTAGCAAGTGAACAGCGCTGAGCAAATGAAATCCAAAGACCCTGCGCTCCTCTCATTCTTGCATCCATCACAGAGGATGGGTAGCCAACAGGGTGGAGCCAGAGCACTCATCTGTCATCCATTTGGTGCTCTCACACACACTGGCCAAACCAAGTCAAAGGGCACTGAAGATAGAGTTCAATCCACGAAACATATTGAGGGCTTTTCTCATGTTCGAGGTCATTTAGTTTCTTTGTGCATGAACCATTTTTTAAAGTCAACACAACACGCATAAATGACATAGATTAAGTGCTTCCCCGAGGAAGTATTCTGGTCATGGTCGAAGAGCATCTAAAAATTAATGACAGCCAGTGGGAACAAGACTAATAAAATTCTGTCAAATTGCTGCTGTTCCCTAGAGACACATATCATTGCAGGTTTAACAGAGTATTGAATGAAATTTCCACAGTCCTCTGGACTTATTTCTTCTTTGGTTACACATGATCACAATTAAGCCATACTGTATAATCCGACCCCCCCCCCAGTTCGATAAAAAAAACTACTGAATAAATAAAAAAAATAAAAACTCTCCATGATAATGAAAGGTATGCAAAATGACTGCACAAAGATTAAGCCTGGTAGTCTATAGTCTGCAACTTTAAAAACCACTTGACATGTAATACCCTCCAAAAGGTAAACGGAATATATCACCACAACACTGAACAGTAAACCGAGGAAAATGTAACAGCTTCCACAAATATACAGGTTTTGTATATATATATGCATATGTGTGTCTGTGTGTGTGTGTGTGTGAGTGTATAATTATATATATATATATATATATATATATATGAAAAATAAAAATAAGTGCGTGTGCATGTGTATCATTTTAGGGCAGTGTTTGTGTATAAAAAAATACAAGAGACAGCAGTTTTACATTTCTCAGAACTCCCAAGTCTTTGAACTGTCCTCAAGCATCCAAGATGGGTAAACAAACAAAAGAGAAAGTGAAAGATGGAAAGAAAATAGAGGTCATGTCACAGCTACTCCACTGTGTGTTGCTCAGAGTCATCCATCAAGATCTTATTGATTCCCATATAATACAAGTCATCTATAAAAAATGAATTTGCCATGTAAAGTCATGCATATTCTATATATTTTCTGTTAAAAAGAAGACGAGTAGCTGCTGATAAATGTCATTGTTACAATGAAAAATGAGAAGATAGCTTCATCACCATGTGTAGAAATAAGACGGAACACCGCTAATGCAGCATGCTGACAGGGTTCATCATGTTTGACTCTTCCACCACCTCATATTTGTGGTATTCAGTTTAGCACTAGCTGGAGCAGTAATGCCTTTATCCCACTTAGTACTGCATAATATCTATTACAGTTATGGCCTCTGCAAGAGGTTCCAATCCATCATGTGGCTGTGGCAGCCACAGATCACTCTTAGCGCTGTTGTAAATCAATCAGTGCTGACATTAATGGATGCAAAGCTTTACCTTTAGCCTTTTAATCAATGAATAAAGGAAAAAAAAGCTAATTTGTATTTTGACAAGTTTCATTTCTGAAAGTCAAGGAGCAAAAAGAAGTCAAGACTGGCCTTCAGGAATAGACAGCGCTGATTCACACAGCACCTCCAGGTTCAGGTATCCCTGAGAAAAAGGGTTGTGGCTGAACCAAAGACTGTAAAATAAATGGACATAGTATTCATTCATGTCTGAAAAGAGGAGAGTGAAGCCAGTTGGGTGTTTCCCACCATCGCCATCTTGCAGTGTAATGTGCGTCGTCACTCTCGGTAAATACTAAAATGTAGGGCTGGGAAAGAATATTGATACACTGAAAAATCGTGATATTTTCACATGTTGATATATCGATATTCAAAAACGCAGTATCCATCTATTTTACTAACGAAATCTTGCGAGATTTTGTTGTCCTGTTATGAAATCTTGCGAGACTTCATAAGAGAACAATGAAATCTTGCAAGATTTCTTTGGTAAACTTGTTCAGTATTGCATTTTGAATATCAATATGAAATCTGCATATGAAAATATCACAATATTTCAGTGGATCCATATTTTTTCCCAGCCCTACTAAAATGGGTAAAGGCAAGGCTGCTCTGAGCAGTGAGGCAAATGATTGACAGCTAAGCTAATGGTAACCAAGCTAATCCGAAGTGAACAGGAATAAAGGATGACAGGCGGTCTAAGACAGACTCACACTTGCTGTTAACCAGCTAAAAACTGCTGTTGTGGAACTTTACTACAGGCTGAAACCTTCCAGGGAGCAAGCAGGGAGCTAACTATTAGCCTCCACGGCTAAAATCACCGCCCGGTCTGCCGACTGTTAATCAAAAGGACACGGCTTTAACGGCCGATATGCAAACTTCACTACTTCCTGAACTAAGTAGTGCTCCTCTGTTTTCTGTCTCTCATTACTGGACAAACTGATTAATCCAGGTGTGTCTGGCCATTGTCATTGTGATTACTGAGGCCAGGCACACTTGGATTAATCAGTTTGTCCAGTAATGAGAGACAGGAAACAGAGGAGCACTACTAAGTTCAGGAAGTAATGGAGTTGTGCATATAGCCCATTATGTGTAATTTCAAGATTAAATAACATCTAAACAGATGAGTTATAAAAAAAAAAAAAAAAAAAAATCACCCCCTCACAAGTGACATGACGTGTTAATTTCTGCTGTGAACATGGCCTTTATAACATGGGAGTCTATGGGGATTTGCTCTTTTTTGGAGTCAGTCCCGAGCGGACGAAGAAAGAACTACAATTTTTTAACTTAACTTCCGGGCTTCACTCTTTTCCAGCGGAGTTTTCCCCTTGGGTTGAACCTAAGCTGGACCCTGACCTCTTAGCTGAGCCAACAAATTTCTGTGGCCTTATGTTATAGTGAGAGATTGGCCATTTAAAGGTTGGCAATCCCGGAGAATTGGTTCGAACAAGCTACATTTTAAAAAATGCACCAGCCGAAACCACACCTTCAGAGCACAGGGACATGTGCGCCAATGCTTTACAAGCAGGTTAACTGATAACAGCAGGGTGGATAGCTGGTTAACTTGCTAGCAAACAGCTGACAAACCATGTTTCTAAAAGCCTTATCACTCACCTCCAACTCTTTCTGCAGTGTAAAAAGTCCACACTGCAAACATCAATGCTTCCAAGACTTGATTCTTTTTATTTTTTTTATTTATTTTTTTGACACAGCAGCAGTTAGCAGTCCGTTAGCTGTATTCGTTTACAGTGAGTGGAGCACAGAGCAGTGCACGTGAGGATGAGCATAGGGGAGGGACAGAGATTAGACATAAAGGCATTGATTCGCTCTTTCCATTTGGTGCAAATGACCAATTCCTGCCTTTCCCCGCAAATGGCAGGGGTTGGTCAGAGTTTTTACAGACCTGCAGCTCGAGGTCTGACTTTTTTCCTTCCTTTTTATGAATACATGATGTATTGACTACTGACAGGATGGAAGGACCATTTCACCCAGTATAACAAAGTATTTCTGAACAGGATTACCTACTCTGGCTTAGGGCAGTGCGATATACTGATATGATATTGCAATATGATATTTACACGAGAAAGAAATAGTTACCCATATCGTTATATTGCGGTATTGGTTGTGCACATTTTTTTGCTTTGTTTTTTCGTAATGATCCGGCTGCACCTCGACTGACTACAAAGAGGTCACCTGATTATCTAATAAGGGTGGGAAAAAATATCGATACACTGAAATATCGTGATACTTTCAGATGTCGATACCATATCTATATTTAAAAACGCAGTATCGATCTATTTTACTAAAATCTCACGAGATATTGTTTTGTTACAAAATCTCATATGATTTCATGAAACACCATGAAATTTTGTAACTGAATGTTAAAATCTTGCGGTATTTCATGAAATTTCATGACATTTCATAACAAAACGATGGTATCTCGTGAGATTTTATCAGTAAAATAGATCAAAACCGCGTTTTTGAATACAGATATGGAATCAGCATATGAAAATATCGCGATATTTCAGTGTATCGATATTTTTTCCCATCCCTATTATTTAAACTGTCTGGAAGACAATCCTTTGCAAGACATTTACAAAGAAATCCTAAAACCAGCCAACTATCTTTAATTATTGTGATTTAACAAACATTTCTAACCAGTGTTTTGTCAGTTCCATCACAGCAGTGGAGCGATTCCTTTACACTGAACAGGTTTCAATACTAAAAAAACAGATGTTTGACATGAAATGAAACTTTCAGACAAATTAGGGTAAAAATACCAGGATATATCGTATATCGTCATCTTAAATAAATAAACTGTGATATAATATTTGGTCCATATCGCCCAGCCCTACTCTGGCTTTAACAGTCATATAAGAATCCAAAGAATCAAAACCACTTTTCAACAGTCCTGTCCATGTTGCTTTTGGTCTAATTCCAGTTGCAAAGCCTATTTTGAATAAAACCTTTCCTTACCATACCACATACTGTAACAGAAAACCCCTTCCTATCCACAGGGCGAACACAGCCAAAAGATATGAACTTTGTCTGCTTTTAACCTCTCACTCTATCTAATTTGCTTAAATGGTGACATGTCACTCCCCTCCACACACCCTGAATGTTTCTCATCTGTGCTGACACAGAGCAGAGATCTCACTCTCTTTTTTTTTCTTCTTTCCACTGCCACCAGCTCAGACAAACTATGCGTGGGAAAACTTGGGGGGGAAAGATCTTGTCGTTTTACATATCTATTTTTGCCAGAGAGGCAGGCAGGCAGTCTGGAATGTCAATGTGTGGCTCAGCAGCCTCTGACTGATGTGAGATCACAGTGACGGCTGCACACAGCGGTACAACGAACACACACACATTCCATGCCAGTGGGTGAGGTAGAAGGGTGCAGCCTTACACAGCTTAGATAAGAACAGGTCACCCAGGTTGAGGAAAGCACATGATAAAGACGATAAATATCGTCTGCTCGAACATAATTTTAACGTCTGCGATTTTCTAAAGAACACGACTGCTCTCTAAAAGGGTCATTGAGAGCTACTGTAAAAGTTCTGCTTCTTAACCTTTTGGTATTTTAATGAATGAGAGTTTTCTTCCAGACTTTCACTTGGGTATACCCTTGAACCTCAATAACAGTCATTTTTCACAGGGTATCTTCACATCAGCTCTCCAAACTGATGAGTCAAAAGCAAGGTCCTTACTGATGTCAGTTTTAGTCTAACACTGGAGTCAATGATAAAGACATCTCTGACATTTCAAAGAATAGAAAAAGGTCAACACAATCCCATTCTCTCATCTCTTCCTCTCAGTCCCAATTCAATTAAATTCAAATCTGCGTTATTGGTCTGACACACAAGAAACCTTTGTTGCAGACACACTGTATTGATTGAGGTGCAGTAATATTATGCTGCTCTCAAATGCCGTTGATAGAAGTAAGATATGATGAAGCTAACAGAGTTGTCCCCAACAAAGTTGAAAATAACCTGATTCACATGAAAGAGAGGAGGAAGACTGCAGTGATTGTCATCAGTGGGAAAAGCATATTTTCCCTTCATTTCACATTTTGTAAAAATCTGTACTCATGCAGACGAGATATAAATAACCTTTGTTTTCGATCTCAAATCAATACAATAGATCAAAAGCCAAAACAGAGAAAAAGCCTCTTCAAAGCAAGATTGTAAGGCAAGATTATAAAAAGGAAGTAACCATTTGAAGGAAGTTATGAAAATAATATCATGAGGAAATTCTGAATAAATTTGGTATCACTTTCCTTGTTAAATTTAAGTAATTATATCAGCTTCCTGTGCAGACACACACTGTGGGTGGAACACAGACAAACACACCCACAACACACTGGCTCTTGCTTGTTTTCACACTCTGCTGCTCTTTGTCAAGAAGAAGCTCAAGAAGGCTGAGAGGGCGGGCTGCAAAGAGAGTCAGAGAAAACATAAAAAGTTGAGAAAGATAACAGAAAGATAGGAGGGGGAAGATGAAAGCAACAGAGTCATAAGATGTTGAGATGGAGAAGGCAGAGGAAACAGAATGCTGAGCTTTATGTAACAGTGTGCATGTGTGTGTGTGTGTTGGGTTGCTAATACATGGCTGAGGGTCAAATCATTTCTCATAAGAATGTGGAAGATGTGGAAGCATACAGGAAATGCTAATTTTTCTGGATGCTTTAGGACAAAGATGTGGACTGCTTTAATATAACTGAAGTTTGGATAGATGTCGATTCAATTTCAGGGCAAAAGTAAAGCTCAATATATAAAAAACAAAGAAAGAAATGACTAAGCAAACAGAAGCATTGAATTTAGAATTGATGTATTCAGAAACAACATGCTATCGATTTAGGCTGGGCGATATAATGATATGAAAAATATATCGATATATTTCTAAAAGATATGGAATTGGACCATATCGCATATATCGATATATGTAGCTCAGTGTTTGTTTGTTTTGTCTTTGTATATAAATGCTGCCCGTACTTGGGTTTATCATGTTTATTTCCTTTGTAATGTTTCTTATTTGCATCTGTGAGTTTCTTGTACAGTTATGCAGTATTTATGTTTACATTTTATTGTTCTTTGAACAGTTAAGTGTTATTTCTAGGGATGCACGATAACCATTTTTAGAAAACGATACCAAGAACCTATAAATTTCAGCTCCTAAAGGCCGATACCGATAACATACATACATACCTAATTATACCAAATCAAAAATTCGAACTTTTATGGGGTAGTTCATGTTTAAAATAAGAAGGGAAAGTGGTTTGGAAGCAGCTTGGGGCCTCACCGTAAACAGCAGCTTTCTTTCCCCAATCACAATATCCAGCAAGAAAAGTGATAAAAAAGTGGGATTTTCAACTTCTGTATGTCCGATCATAAAAATTCCTACTTTATGGGACATCAGTTATCGGGGTAAGTCGTCTTGATATCATACTTATCGGAATGATGTTGTAATTCCCTGTTTTCTGCCCGATAATTATCGTGCATCCCTAAGTTATTTCATCTGGCCGGTTTAAATAGAACTACTTGTGACGTCATATTTGGCTTTGACTGTGACTAAACATTTGCTCTCACTTGCGAAAAAAATCGGGATATATATTGTGGCCTGGAGATGCTAATTACCTCTGCCAAGGAGGTTATGTGTTTGATAGCATTGGCTTGTTTCTCTCTGAGCAACTTTAAGAAAAAAGTTGGATGTGATTGACCTGAAATCTTCACCAGCCCCGTGTACCCCAGCCCAAGGACGAGTCCATTAAATTATGGTGGTGATCCGAACCTTCTGGATCCAAGAATTTTTGAAGGATTCTTTATTACTATGAGATAGGCCAAATTTTGGAATTTTTGCATATAACTCCATATACTGTAAATGGCCAGAGTGCTTGGTAAAAAATTAAAAGAAAGGATCTCAATGAGTTCTATAATGTTTCAAAGGTTGATCCGGATCCAGTGTCAGTACAATTTTCAATGCTGAAAGGGAACAAATAGAGATACAGACAAGAAACTAACAGCAAATTGTAGCCAAGACTCTACTGAATTGAGGGTATGTCAACTGAATTGATGCACCTTCAATAGCAATGGAGCTAGATCTAGAAGAAAACTGCCATTATGGAAATATTGATATTTGGAAATAACCTTTGAAGGAATAGTGATTCAAGCATGATTCCAGATGCTACTGGTATGTTTTCATGGTCATGGAATCCAATGATATAGATTAAATGAATGCAGGAGCATAAGTTTTTGTTGTGAATCACAATATGAGGGGGACATGAGCTGCTTGGTGGGAGGTCTGTATTCTCAGAGTGATTTTCTATTATTTTAATAAAAACTAACTTTTGATTATGTGATCAGATTGATGGTGTTACTTTATATTCTGGAAAAACGTCACACTTTCAGTCCACAGAGTTATAACTATGCAGTGCAGAGAGCAGACATAGAAACCTCCCATCTGATCTGGTTTCACTCATATCCTTCATTTCCACTTGCAGCTTGGACAAACTGAGGTACCTAAATAATAAGGCTGGCTAACGGCACTGAAATCTTCTTGACTAGGGTTTAGAAAGTACAGCTAGTCTTAGAATTCCCCTTTTTCTAGTTTTTAAGAGCCTGCAAAAGACTTTAAAGTGGTAGGAAACGGACAAAGCTTCTTCCTAAAATACCGCGATACCATGAAAGTTATGCAGGTGTCATGAAAATACTAATTTTGTAAACTATCACAGGCATATAATATCCCTTTTTATTGCTTCTTCTTTGATTTAGCATGAAACCGGGCTGCTCCTCGTAGAAAATGTTAAAATTACCTTGAGTTTTGACCCCGCATGCTGCAGACTCACCTGTCTTTACTGTAACAATAGAGACATCTTTCATAAGGCAAAGCCATTTGATTCCAGTCCATAAGGCTTAAATAAGTTTGACTGGAAACAAGCACAGACTATAAGGGACTGTCTGGCCTGCTCGATCAATTATGACAGAGAGAGCAGCAGAGAGATAGACTGGAGGAAGCAGTGTAAGTAGAAGGCCGGCTATGAGCATCCTCAAACTGAAAGCAAATGCCAAATGGGTCTTGGAGAGGCTAGAAGACTAAACATCCATCACCAATGAAACCATATCGCACTAACAGGAACCATCCTCTGACCCCGAATGCCTCCCGCTAATATTCTCATGCTGGACTAAAGATCTAGATGCAGTTATACCAGAGAACAGAGAAGAAAATATCTCCTTCTGCTTGCTGAAGAGATGGAGAGGATGTGCAGATAGTCTGACAAGATCTATAACACAAGCCTTTCTCCTTTATCTGAGCTCTTAATGCTATATCTTTGATGCAAGAGATAACAGCAGCTGTTACTTCATGTTTTGCTATCTTCTAAATTGACCATTTTTTTTGTTTGCCTTTTATTTTATATTCGTTTTTTGTTTATGTTTGTTTTTAGGATAAAGAGCTGTGTCTTTACATATCCTAACCAAGCTGCCTCTCCACCTTGCAGGACCATTTATTCTGTCCCATCAAAACTGACGGTTAATGTACAGGTATCTTACATTTAATGATTTATGGCAGGCTACACCTCATGACCAGAGGAAAAAGAGGACGACATCACTGATCTGTCTCTTATTCAATTTCTTATTGAGATGTGTGGCTTATAAGCGAGTTTAAAAAGTTTTGAAAGAAAATTTTGATCCAGGGACTTTTTTAGAGTTTTGTCCTGCTGTGACCTAATCAGTTCAACAAGCTTTCGACACCAAGGGGCACAAATCTCACACACCCAAAATAAATTGGGAATGAAAGATTGTAGGAGGTGATTGCTGACTCATGTGAAAAAAAAAACAAACTTCCACACAATAATGGAAGCTTTTTAATGACTCACCTGCATTTGCAAACAGAAATTTGTAAACTGCTCTACTGAGTTAACGATAAGACTGATAGAATGGGCTTTATGCACAGCTCCAGTACTTCCTGAACTTAATACTGCACCTTTGTTTCCTGCCTTTCAAGATTGGATGAACTGATTAATCCAGGTGTGTCTGACCATTTTCTGAGATCAGACACAGCTGGATTAATCAGTTCATCCAATCATGAAAGACAGGAAACAAAGGTGCAGTACTGAGTTCAGGAAGTGGAACTGTGCATAAAGCCTATTCTCACAATGAATGAATGAATATAGAGTTATATTATTTTTTAAAAAATGGAACATTTAGGACCTTAGGGGGAAGGGTAACCTTAAAAAAACAGACTTTTTGAGCTTTTTTATCAGATCATCATGTCATTTCCTACCTAAAAACGTGCCCCTGGGGTTGTTTTGACATGCATATTTGAGAAATCCCTGAATCAGCTGTGGAAGCCACAGAGGGTGCCAAAACAGCTGTTACTGCAAAACACCACCTATTCTGCAAAGCTCCTCCCCCTCCCTTGCAGAACTCAGCCCCACCAGAGGACTCCTTTCTCCCCTTCCACTCTAAACAAAGTAGCATCAGCGGGAAGACAGCCGGTGGAACTTAGAGTCTACCGAGCTCTGCTTGGTACTTTTCAATGCTAGCCTTTTCTGTTGCTGGATGAGGAAAGGTATATTTGGATATCAAGGAGATTTTCCTCTTTTTACACTTCCTAATGATGACATGCTTTGTCAAAAATGTTTGGACTTTAATTTGGAAAAAAACAGCATTCCTACAAAAAAGACATGTCTGTGAGAGGCACTTTACCAATGACAACTTTTTAAACAAAAGCTTATCTGAAGGAGGAGTCTGTTGCAGCCACTCCACTCCTGCTTTTCCCTTGTTCCCACTTCCCATTTACAGAAATTCAAATGTTCACAACTCGACAGTTAACACAAGATCCTGGACTCTGCCCTTTCTTACAGACAATCAGTTCCCCCCACATGCTAACTATTGTGAACTGTGAACTTAATTATACAAGTATACAAAAGTATTGCTGTCACAGTAATTATTTCTGTGCCATTATACGGCTCTTTAGAATGCTGAAGAATGCTCCGTTGACTTGAATGGGTTTTCCCTAACGTTTCAGCGGTCATTATTTTCGTATAATGACTGCTGAAATTTAATGACCAAGTCAAGGGCAACAGATCTTTTCTGTCCTTTTTTTTAAACCTGTTTTACGGTTAACCTAATATCTCTCCACATTGCAAGTAGTCTGGTCACTTAACAGCAACAAAAACAGCGAGTGAGCAGTTAGCGACACCTTTTGACCAAAAATGGATGATTTCCCAATTAATTTGAACATCTTTGGCGAGTGTGGAGATTTTGAGCGTTGGGTCTAGGCCGAGTTTAAGGATTCACCCTCTCCAAAACAAAAGAGACAAAAAAGAAGACCAGTGGCAAGACGCATACAGCTAACAGCAGAGAAGGAAATGTCCAGTTCAACATACAGAAATAGCCGGTCCTAGCCCAAATTCCAGCTGCCATGACTCAACTAACAAACGTTGCTAAGCAACAAGTGCCCCAATTGTGGGGAACTATTTTATTCTTCGCGTAAAACATCAAAGTTATTTGATCCCCGCAAAAATAGGAGACTTTAATTTTAATTTTATTTTTCACAAGTAGCCGTATAATAAGTGGGATAATGTCCGGAATACAGGTCATTATCGGGAAATACGATCCAACAGGACAAATGCAGACCCCTCTGCTTCATGTTGGGGTCTGCATTCGCCCCCCCTCATGTGTCCAAAATGAACTTGTCTGGCTGAGTTAAGGCAATTTTAGGCTCTTTGCTCTGAGCGCATCATAGTTGTATCTCTCAAAATATGAAAGATACAACCCCACAGTTGACTACACAGATTGGAATTGAAAATTAAGAGTTCGACAATATTGGTATAACAGATATTGATAAAAAACAAACAAACAAAAAAAAAAACCCAATATCAAACACCCCTAGCTGTAATAAAAAAGTAAGGGAAACTGTTTTTTCTATTAAAGTATTTATCAACCCCCTTTTTTTCTATTGCAGACATGCCTATCAATCGATATTGGTTTCAAATTATCATCCAGCCGTACTGTATCATCAGCTTGGTCTCTCACTAACAGCATGATATACAATTGTTCTGAAAGGATCCCATGGCAGACAAAAATCAATGCAGGAGGAAGCCTTGGCGTCAGTTTCCTACACACTGGTTTATGGGTATCATTAGCTGTTTAACAAGGCTGGATTAACATTAGAAGGAGTAGTAATACATAAACCTGACCATAATCTTTTTTGAAACCTAAATAATTACTTTTTGGTACTTCATGTTACAAAGTTTAAATTCCTAAAGAAAAGGCTGATTACAGTAACCCAAAAGAGAATGGAAAACAAGGCATTAAAAAAAAAAAAAAAAGCAGTGGAGAAGTGGTTTAGGACTCTGGTGATTCTGTGGGATTTCCGCCTACTTCTCCATTATAAAGACTTTGTTTGTCCACAAGTTAACACTGACAAATTGATGTGTGCCTCTGTTGCTGCAAGAGCATGAAGAACCAAGATGCATATTATAAACTGGCAGCTTGACAGGTATGAGGCAGGGAAAAGATAAAACCTAAATGTCCAGATAAATCAAAATAACCCAGCAAACAAAAATTGTCCATGGGGAAGCCAAAGGCAAAATCAGGAGCAGATAGTTAAACATAAAAAACAAGAAGAAAGTGTAGGAATGCCATATTTCCAATTTCTAACGTTACTTTTTTTTAATGTTCTTCTGATTTTGTTCGGTCTTTACTTCAGCACCATGCTTTTCTAACCCCCTTGCTTTGTGTTTGGTACTTGGGAAACACGTTAAGTTTTGCTCTCTGCTCTTTTTCTCACCAGGTTTTAGTTTAATGAATTTTTACCAGCTGTGATTTCCATAATATTGCCGTGGCCAGTGCATTGGGGCCCTGAAACAAAATAACTGTTTATACACTTGACTTTCCACATACTTTGACAAAGTGGCAATATGTAATGACCTGAGGTGACATACTGGGTTGGCATCATGGGTGGAAATCCTAATTGGTCCCTGTGTCCAAAATTTAAAAAAAAGAAAATGATAATTTAGAAGATGTGCTCTAAAAATGACCCTGAATGCTTATAATCATTTACATACATTTTATCTTGTGCAGGGTCTCAGGGGTCTCACATCCTTCCCTGTTGACATACAGTAAAAGGTCCACTACCCACCGGATACGAACAGAACGGATTTTTGCGCTTAAAAATTTCCTATCTGAAATTCGGGCAGCTATGCATTTCCACCGGACCTGAAGTTCCATGCTACCAAGCCCTCGTGTTTAGCCAATGCCTGGTTGTTTATCTCGTGCATGTGTTTAGATGACACAGGGTCCTCTTTTTTCTCACGTGTGCGCCTGGAATGAGACCTGATCTGTCCCCCACCCTCTTTTCTCGTGTGCATGTATCCTTCGTTGAGCTCTTCTACATGCAACCCAATAATCAGATAACTCAAGAAATCTTATAATCAAATTGTTGGTGCGCATGTGAACGGGTACACGATACCCTGGCTCCCCCATTTTCTTCACAATGTGTCTTCATCTCCTGCTTACTGTACATGCAGGACCTACAGTACATATTAGGACTGCAACGATTAGTCAATTAATCGACTAATCTTTGACTATCAAAATAATTGGTGACTAATTTCATAATCGATTGCTTATTATTTATAAGCTTTGTTTATTCTCTCAAAATTGCCAATGAACTGTCCACTGCCTTGTCTGTCTTTCTGTCTGGTCATCTTTTCTTGAATTGTTTATTGACATAAATAAACACACCAGTCAAATGTTTGGGCATGTTTTTCTATTAGATTCAAAGAGAAAGTGTCCAAACTTTTGCCTGGTTCTGTAAATATGCTGCAATTTTTGCACGATCCGATTAGTCGACTAATCGACAAACTAATTGGTGACTAATCGATTATCAAAATAAAACTTTGTGACAACCCTACTAAATATCATTGATTGGTCTAGTTGTTTATTTTGAAAGAAGTTTTTATTTACGGACTGAATCCTCTACTTTTTACATCTCACTTCCTGCCATACGCCACAAATTCAGCTGCGGCAAGCGCAAAAATTAAACCTGATGCCAAAACGATTGCTGCACAGGCCGATTCGTGGGCTGCACGTTTGGCGCTTCGGGCCTGGTGGGTAAGATTTCATCTTTTGAGATGGCCGCCAAATTTTTTTCTCAAAAATTCGGCTCTATTTGCGCACCTGCCGCTCCAGGTGGAAAACAGGGGTTACACTACTGTACTACAAGTTACAGCAAAGAGAGGAAGACATTTTTATTACAATCAGTATCATCAGGACCATCAGTGTTGAGCTCATATTGTGTTAAAACTTGGAGCAATTCTTCTTTCATTGACACAGACTTGTTGAATTTTTACCACACAGGACGTATCATCTGCTTTTGCTTGTCACTTCATTGATTCCATCAAACAGAGTATCAGCTTTCAGCTTTGTGTTGATCAATCTCAGTTCGGAACATTTCCTTTTCCATTTCAACGTGTCATGTTGGATTTTCTCTCTCAGCAGGTCTCAGCATACCCACATCCCACCAATGCAACAGGTGAAGATGCATTTTTTTTTGTTAGGGACATCAAAATATGATAACACCATAAGTAGTGTAGACTAGGACAATGCTCCTGGAGTGATAGCGCAGCTTGTGTGTCAGTGTGTGCATCTGCGCGTTTTCCCTTGGTTTTCTATCTGACCATGGAGAGTGTGACAAATGGATGTGTCAGAGCTTGATGGAGCACTGCGATTGCTCTGCTAGGCACAAAGCTATTACAAGACTATATAGACAGCAACAAAGAAAAATCCTGTTTCAATCAAACACACATAATCTGGAAGACAAAGAAAGATGTTTAAGAGGTGACAGAGAGAGTCGGACTCTCCAAGAAAAAAATCTCACATGATACAAAGTTAAACCTGTTGGTTAAAACTGACGGTAATCTGTAATCATCTCTCCAGCAGAAAATGCTACTTAGGATTTGAACAAGTCAAACCTTCTAGATTTTTCCAGTAACAATGAAAATTAGACAGATTTCTTACACCTAATTTAAGCTTCTTCTTTTTTTTTTCCTGCTTACAAAACTATAAAGGCAACATGCCATTTAGCAGGATGAGGTACATGAGCCTTGTAAGGGCTTCAAGGCATTATAATATTTTAGTGGAAAAAAGACTTACTATTAATAGCTCAGTATAAGATGTAATTCAAGAATTGAATAAATCTGCATCTGTACATTATCTTGCACAAATTTGATGAGGTTTGTGGTCATTGGCTAGCATTTAAAAAAAAGATAAATCCAGAATAATTCTCATTGACCCTCTCTGCTTTGCCTTGGCTAGCTTCCGTTTGTCCGGTATGAGCAAACTGTAATGGATTTGTAGAGCTCCAGTCATCTTGCGGACACTGCAGTAAATTCAGTGCAGGAGGAGAGAAGAGTTGAGGTTCAGGTGGAGCATAGCTGAAATGTGTCATTGTCACTGCGATATATTTTCTGATGCAAGTCAAGTGAAACAGGCAGGAGTAAACAGCCTACTAGAGATTAAGCACCATGACCTTGGGCTGGTTTCCTCTAACTGGGCCACCTCTGTGTCCTCTTGGAGAGCATAGGACAAAGTCTGCCTATTCTGTGCATGTATTCATCTACTGTAGATGTGTTCTATTTTCTTTCCATGAAGGGTGTTTACACTGTCTGCAGAAGAAAGCAAGAAACCCAAAGAACTCTGATTTTGAATTTAATAATGCTCTGGTCCTGCAAGACTGTCAAATGTAGTCAGTTATGGTGTGTTTATTACATAAAATCAGAATTTATTAGTAAGCGAAAGTCCAGAAATGTTATAAACTACTGCAGGTTGCCATTGAGCCTTAATGGATTGCTTTTCAGTCACAATTTATTTTGTTTTTAGTCTTTTGATGAAGAAAATAATCAAACTTATGAATAAGTGCAGCTTTACAGGAAATTTCATTGTATTAATAGACACCCGTTTTTACAAAAAGGGTGCAAAAACATGGATCTCCAGTTGATTATTTTGAACTTCAATGAAATGAATCTTATATTTTGTTGCGTTTTAGTCTAAAAACTTTACATAAATGCCCATGAGTCTGCCTAACTGGCTTTGGGTGAACTTTTACTTCTTTTTTTTTTTTTCTATTATGTAAAACATCCTGATCACTTCATGAATTATCCTGCACATTTTTTTTTTTCAAAAGTCATTGTACAGTTTTTAATTCGCTTGCCCTCAGAAAAAATTTGTTTAGGGTTAGGGGTTAACATCGCTAAGATCAAATTAATTTACGTGATTAAGTGTACCAGTTACAGAGTTAGAGCTTACATATTTTACCGTTACATCACGATTCCTGTCACGGGAATGCTGCCCTACAGAAAGCAATAGCCTGGATACATTACCATCTCACAGTTTACAACCATGATAAAATCAATCTTAACAGTTGACCTGTTTCTGCTTTAACTGTTAAAAGGAAACATGTCTATGAGTCTTAACTTCTCTTTCAGAAACCAAATGCTCCATCTTCTCTCTTTCATTGCTACTTCCTATATTCATATATTCAGCTCCTGCGTTCAGCTGGGCACTAATAATCTCCTCACTCTTCCCTCCCTCCCTCCATTTTCCCCTCTTCTTTAATTTGCATCCATCCTGTCCTTCCTTCCTACTCTCTCCAACTCACCTCACTGTATTCCGTGCACGATGTGGGTTAGCCCAAAAAGCTGTCAGGATATGTTCTGCTGTCAGCAAGATGCCGAGTGGGAGCGCATTAGATATTGGCCTCAGTGTGTCCCTGACAAGAAACAAGCCAATTAAGGGATCCCCCAGCACTGCTTAAGCCTGGTTATGGCAGAGGTCCCTGAGATGAACACTAGTGTGCTAAATCATCATACCTTTTTTATATTAGAGTCTCTATGGGGAGAGGTGGAATGATTCTGGATTATTCCCCTTTTTCCGCTTCTCTCACAGAGCTGCTAGCCATCACTCAGCAGCACATATTAAAGAAGTTTATCTGAGCTATGAAGGACTCTGACATACAGATTTTCCTCTCCTCGCTGTTGTTCACTCTCACCCTCAAGGCTAATAGTATTAGGGATGAAGGAAGTGCTTTGAGATAAGCCTTAGGTCGAGTAGCTGCAATCAATTACTGCGGTTAAATATTGCAATAAAAAGATTAAGGATTAGGATTGGGGAAAAGTAAGGAGGTCTGAGAGGATGTACAAAGCCTACATGAATGTGTAAGCACTTGAATGTCTTTTTTATGTGTTAATCTTTGTTTTTAGTCACAGAACTTGCATCCAATTGTGTGCTTTCATAATTTTCTATTCATCTTATATTCTTCCCTTCCTCTTCAAGTCTGTTTCTCCCTGTCAGCTGCATCTTTTTGCAATCTCAAAGTCTAAATTTGATGTAATTCCTCTTCTTCCCAAAACTCTCCCAGAAACTGGCAGAACAATAGAGAGGGCCTTATGTCTTAAAGTGAGTGGTACACAGTGACACAGCGGGGGGCTTCATGTACAATCACAGGCAATTTTGTGAAAACTTGTGGAGATAATCTGGATGTCAATTCTAAGCCTAAATCTAGTGTTAGTCCGCATTTTGTAGAAATAGCAAACAACCCCACAGAAAAAAATGTTTAGTTTATTCTTTGTTAGTTTATGTCACTTAAAGCAGTCTTCAGAACACAACCATCCATATTCTATGACCTCTTAATTCACTTCCTGAACCAGGTCCCATTCAATCACAGAAACAACCATGCACATTCACACCTGGAGTCGACTGAAAATCACGTTAGCTAAACATCTTCATGAATGGTGGAAGGAAGCAAGAGCTTACACTGGCCCATGGCAAACCTGAAGCTCTTTACAGAAAGGAAGGGGCGCAAGCAGAGATTTTTTTAGGGGTGGCCATAGGGTCGCGAGAGAAAATATCAGGGTGGACAAGGGCTATTGAAGAATAACTTTAGTTTTTTTCAATCTGGACCTTTTTCTAGGAAATCTTATGAGCATTGACTCATTGGTAAAATATTGGTATCACTCTGAATCCTCTGGACAATGTTTAGATAAGTCGTAGATCTGCGTATATCCATGTAATAGATGTGAAAGGAGCAGAATGAATGTGCCTCTATGAGGCATTTTCTGCAGCAAAACTCCTTAACTTCATCAAGACTAAGATTAATGAACCAACGAATGGGTACTATTGTCCTGCGAGTTCAGATTTGGCTTGCTGTAGTTATTGGGGGCGTTCTCCACATGTCCACCAGCTGTGCAGGCCCACAACACGGGGGTCAATGGTGTTGATAAAACGAACAGCAGGTAAGTCACGAGCTTGACTTCCTCCATTGTTGTTCAGTGTGCAGGTGTGTGTGTGTGCCACAAACAATTGACTTCACAAAACTTGGCTATGACGACCTCGCCCACACTGAAAACCATAGCTGAAGATGGCCTCAATAGCGCTCAATAGGGCTGGGCGATATATCGATATATGTCGTCTGGACGATAGAAAATGTCTATCGTTTCATATGAAGCTCTATCGTTTATATGGCGATAGGCGCTTTACTGCAGTGTTTAATCAAGATGCGCTGCATGCACACGCACGCTGCAAACAAACATGGAGGGAAATGATTGCGGACCACTCAGATGAGTGTAATTAGACAAATTCTTAACAAGATGACCAGCCGACCCAAACTGAGAGGCTTTTACCTAAAAGAGAGACAACATCTGTCGCATGGATGTGGCTTGGATATAAAAAAAGAGTGACGACAGTCCCAAGAGCCGAGATACCTTCTGTTGTCTGGTCCATGACCGTGTCGGTCTTTTTTTTTTTTTTTATATCCAAACCACATCCATGCGACAGAAGTCGTCCCACTTTTAACTACAAGCGCCTCGGTTTGGTTTGGTGGGTCATCTTTTTGAGAACTAATCATCCTGGTCTGAAACGCGTCTGCCACAGTCTCCCCCCGTGTTTCTTTAGGTCAAGATGCGCCATGTGTCCATGCACGCGGTGGCACGTGTCTGTGCATGCACGCTGCAGCACGTGTCCGTACACGCGGCGCATCTTGACAAATACAACTCCGCAGTAAAGCGCCTAATCGCGGATACTGCTACCCCGCCGGGGCCTTGAACACAGCGCCACGCAGTGCAACGGCTTTGCTCCAACCTCCACAGTTTTGTGCACTGTGCGCCCGCAAGCGCACCAGCTGTTGCTAGATCCATGACATCACGGAATCACCGGAGGGACTGCAAGATTGCCTGTGATTCTCATCCAAATGGTTAATTTAGTCCACATTTGTGCGTCATGGTTTCTTATTTCACTTAAACCTTGTGGACAAGGAGATGCAGGTTCAGAGAGTTCAGCAGTTTAAAAGCTGCACAGCGGCGTGAGATGAACGAGCAACGACGGACAGCTCACGCGCCACAGCATGTTCGATATATTTCAAACTATTGACTACAGGGGTGCAACCCGGTGCGCATGGTGCGCCGATGCGCTGTGCTCACGGACCATGTGAGAGCTGGGGTAAAGCCAGATTTAAATACAAATTACATATTAATCAAATTATTGAATTGAACAACCCCCCCCCCCAAAAAAAAAGAAGCTATATCGTATGTATATCGTTATGATATAAAATTTGTTATATCGTGATATGGGATTTTAGTTATATCGCCCAGCCCTAGCGCTCAATAATGTGAACAAACTGAACTGGGGTAGTGTGGAGTTTGCCCAGTGCGGGCCAGGCTAAGTAAGTAATGTGAAAGGGGCATTAGAAACTGGCTGGGGCAGTTCTGCTGGCTGGTGCCTTCCTGGATAAGTTTACCACAGTAAAATCAGTAGTGTTGGGGTAACACTATAGAGTCAATTTTAACACTAAACCAGGTTACATATGGTCCTGCCCTGTACAATGTTTAAGTTACACTGGACTTAGGGCCAGATTTATCAAGATCCAAATTTGCGTGTAATAATTTGCCCATGCAATCTGGAATTTTTTTCGCGAGGGGCTGAACCACGGTTTGCGAGTGAATTACCAAGAATGAAGGCGCAAACGACAGCGAGTGCAAACGTGTTGGAAACGCCGCTGT
Organism: Atherinomorus stipes; assembly: GCA_023101725.1. Lineage (NCBI taxonomy): Eukaryota > Metazoa > Chordata > Actinopteri > Atheriniformes > Atherinidae > Atherinomorus > Atherinomorus stipes. The sequence goes on along the minus strand of JALJCO010000288.1, from coordinate 377,306 downwards.
ATAAATGAGGTTTTGCGTGTTTCGAGGTTTGCAGCGTGGCAAATTGTGAGAGACGACAGCGCAAAAGGAAATATGATGGCAGATGAAGATGGAGATATTTGGAGGACGGAACGAACAAAAATAATTTAAAATAAGTATGATAAATATAAAAAAATATGATACAACAGGTATCTGTGAAAAGCCTCAGAAGTGTCCAGTGAATGAGGACATGGATCAGGAGTTGCTGAACAAATGAAAATGTCTGCAGCTCCAACATGGTCTCTAATACGCAGGAGTTGCGCACTTTGGCTCAGAGCCAACAGGTGCCAGGTGATCCTGTGGTCCGGACCTGGAGCTAAAGTCCAAATTAAAATGTGACATTGGCAAAAAAAAAAAAAAAAAAAAAAAAGGGGACACACACACACACACACACACACACACAATTAATGCAGCTTTAGTTCTCATCAAGCTCCACAAACTTTAATTTATCCAGAATATTTTACACCTATGTTAAATAGTGTTTTGCTGTATTAATTTTTATTGAATTAACAATGGGAACTAAATACGCTGCCCTCACTGCTCATGAAAAATGATTTTGAATCAGATGTGTGTGTGTCCAGGATCATCCCTCTCAGAAGTTGCACCCTTTTGTGCACAAAGCTGCAAGTTGCATTTGCTTTTCAGATGTACTAAAATAGACGCAAAAAAACAGCAAAGCAATGCATCTCACGGTTGATAAATCGCCTTGCCAATGCTAAATTAATATATTTACATTTTCTCCTCCCATTACACACACTTTTGTATGTACACGCCCCATATTGCATATTCATTGCAGAAAAAGTACTAAATGGATAAGAGGTGCTATTTAGCATGTTTTAAAGACCAAACCCTTTTAGCAGCTGTTGATAGATCAGTTTGTACTTTTTAGTGTGTGTAGTGAGATAGCTCACGTTTTTATACACGCAAACCTTTGATAGACCCTTAAGTGTTGATTTGAAATGTCATAACACAAGTGTTCCACACATCTAATTCATTAACATTTTCACAAAGTGAAATATTTCAGTTAATACTGACTTGGGTCCATTCAAGATTTTTACCAGGATTCCTGTCCTTGATTACCTTGATGGCAATGAAGAGAGATATCATCTACCATCTCCAACAATACTGACAAATCTACACACCAAGGAAAGATAAGCTGAGCACATATACACTTAACTGCAGGATTGAACAGTGGAGTCACAAAGCATAATGGGTAATATCGAAAATGAAAAAGGGCAGAGTCTCCCTGAGTAACTCTGATGCAATATTTTTTATTTATTTTATTTTTATTTGCTTATAAAGATTTTGACAATCAAATACAAACAAAGCATGCTGCATCGTGTTAGCAAATAAAGGTTGGTATAAATGAAAAAATATGTTTGTTGGGGTGGCCAACTTTTTGCTGAAAGTGGCACTAGCCACCCCTGGCCACACCTTGGGGCGCCACTGCAGTAACGACCCGGCCGAACCAGTAATTTTATGCTAGGATGCAACAATAGTAACAAGCACACCATCACGCAGGTTCTTCAGCACACTAGTTCATTTCCAGATCATTCACTACTGTCTTAATGCTCCTTATTAGCTCTATAAATATGCATCTGTTTTAGCTGATCACTAATTACATTGTCCGAGTTTCTAAGTGGATATTTGTCTTTGGCTTTGATAGTTTAATATTCTTCATGACACTTTCCATGAAATCATTGTGCACTTTTTTTTTTCTTTTTTTTTTTTTAAACAATTTCCACCCTAAATTTCAATCAGATTGAGACCAAGATTTTTGGCTGGCCATGACACTGAGCCAACATACAGTGTCTTTCTTCAAGAAAAATAAAACACTGACAAGATCCATCCAGACAGATTTCTTTATCACAGGCTTTTGATTCATGGGATAAGAAATCTTTCAATTTTAGTGCACACTGTATTTGAAGTCATTATACCTTTGCAGCAAACACTGAATCCTTCTGCCCCATTTTTCCCCATTTCTTTTGTTGTCCGTTTTTATTCTCACATCTTATTACCTTAAAGGTTGAATATGGAATACGGACAGAACAGCAACATCACATGTGTCTAGGTTGTAGTTGCAACGGCAGAAAAACAACTCCAGCCGCTGGGATGCCAGGCTCACTGCCGATATGCAAGTGTCCAACAGTCTGCAGCATGTCCAACAAGTAACGCAGAGGAGTTTATAACTGACAGCTAACGTTAGCCACGTTAGCAAACAAGTTAGCTTACCGATCAGAGAGAAAAGTCGCCATTTCCGTGTTGGAAAACGTTTGTGGGTCCATTTAGTGTCGTCTTCACCTAAATTTACTCCAGGTTTTGCTCTTCTCAGGTCACTCCTCCTCAGAAACAGATAATATCTCCAGGGCTCTGAAGCAGCTGCTTCACTCGCAGTGTCCACTGTTTCCCCTGTACCAGCCTAACTGTGCCCAAAATATTGATGCCACACAGAGATCGTATTTGGCAACCTGCAATGGCGGCGTGTATTGGCTTATAGACGTAAATATAATGCCATTATCGAACCCGATAATTATTTGTAGGCTAAATATAATTTTTCTAGGAAATGTTGTACTTTCATTCTGTACACCCCCCAAACAACCTGTGGAGGTTTTTTTTTTTTTTTTTTTTTTTTTAAATATAGCTTTTAATAAAACATGTTCCATATTCAAACCTTTAAATTTTCTATTTTGATGCTTCATTCTCTTACTTGGTCGACCTTTATATTTCCTGTGATGACTTTCCCATTTTGTTTAAACATTCTAATGTTCGAGATGAGTGACTCGTAACACCACACATTTTGTCAGTGTTGAATTTCCTTCATCAGAAACTGCTGAATTGTTTCAACCAGTGCTTTTGTCAGACCCAAGTCTCCTGTAACTTAGACAGGTACAACAAATGATTAAAGTCTGTAAGACCTTACTTTTGGAAATAATTCTGGTAATAACTGTAATTTATTCTTTGAAGTGTGTTTTATAAAACAGATTGTTCGGCTGTGAAATGAAATTTTTAGTGGCAAATTATTACTTTGTAATAAACTACTAAATGAACACACTCAAAGAGCGTTGGTATTTTTGTGATTTTTATATCAGTAGTAACTGACAAACGCTGGTTGGTGAATGGTTTATAGTGCCCTAAGTTTGTTTTGTACACAATATGACTGTAAACAAATGCCTCCACATCAAATGCAAATACAATTTCAAACATACACATTCACTCACACATGCACATATACTGATTGTGTTGCTCTGAGCTCGTATTTGAGGAATTGCGTTTGCAAAGGCTAATATTTGAGCGAGCAGTGCTCCGGCGGCAGTAAACCAGCAGCAGTGTGCTCCTCACTTACATAACACTGTTTATACGCCCCCCCCCCCCCAGAAGATGTGACTTATTGGCTGCTTGGAATCTCTGACAAAAGATGAAAATAGGATTAACTCCATCCCTTTATGATGGACATCTATCATTCTCTGTGTTCTAACCTGCCTCTTCTCAGCTAGTATTATAATGTCAATGAGTGAAAACAAAAGGCAACATTAGGCATTCTTAATCCCTTAAAGCTGTTTCATGTAATTTAATAAATAAGCTGCTCCACTCACCGCTTCGCTCCCCTTCCCACACCACCACCCACCACTGGGAAAGGGCTCATGCATATTTCAGCACTATGTCTGCCCATTCTGAGTGGAGCTTATTGTGGCTGCATGCAGACGCCAAGTCGACCCTCTTTCCCTTCTTCTCAGTCTCTCTTTCATTCACCCATCTGACACCCTGTTCTTTATCACTATTCAGCATTTACGAACGGGGAAGCTTTTAGAGTATAGAGACACATATCTCAACATATTTTTCTCTGGTAAATTGGCGTAACCTTTCTATTCTATAGCATGCTTTCATCAAGTTCTAGTGGAAAGGAAAACAAAAAGAAAATTTCTAAAGCCCTCAAAGCCCTTGAGTGAGATTTTTTGTTCCATATGCATAATTCTAACGAGTACAACCTTTGAGGGTGAATGTGTTTCTTACTATGAGGAAATTCCCACATTCAAGTCATTAACAAACATGGCAACAGTCCTCCTTGGATGACTTTCCCTTGCGGCTAGTTGAAACAAGTTATTTCTTTTTCTCTATCTGAACATAGTAGGTAAATGATCGAAGAGCGCCTCTGTGCTGAGAGCTAGGCATGACCAACATGTATGATCATGTTTGCAGGGAGTAAATATCTCTCCACTGTTTTCTATTGTCCTGTAGATGATCTATGTACATCTTCTCTTCCTCCCTTTGCAAATTTTACTTTAAGGCGAGACACCACAGGTAAATAGGGTAAAAAAATTTTAACTAACTGGTATCACCATGAAACTTTCCTGGTTTATTCCTCACATTAGGGGTATCATTTTTTTGTATTGCAAGTTTTCTGAAATTTTATGTTTAAATATGCAAGTGAGGTGTTATACAGCCAAAAATGGACTAATTTGCGTACATCTCGAGGAAAAAAAAATCTAAATACCGGATTAAGCCAGGTTCAAAGTTTCTTTTGAATTTTGTTAACATATTACACTCAAGTATTTACAAAGGGGATTTTGGAAATCTCTATCATTTCACAATTTAGAATATACTGTCAACAACCAGAAAAAACTCATTTTCCGGCATATTTTCGGGATGAAATGTTCTATAAATCAGGTGTGAATGAGATACCAAAAAATCCTTCAATAAAAACTTTAAGAATACAGTCAGAAGAAAAACTTGAAAGTTTGGTTTCTGTTAGTCCTCCTGAAGTAGAGATTTTTTTACTCGGAAAAAGAGAAAAAACTCATTTTCAGAAAACAGCCTTTTAAGTTTTGGATTGTAAAATTCTCCACATTTTTGTTCTATAACACTGTGTTACCAACCTGGCTCAAAGCGGTAACAAAGAGAGGAGTCCACACCATGCACTTAAGTTTCCCAATTAGTATTTATTCCAAAATATAATCAAAACATAACAAAATAAACTAAAATGGGGTATGGACTTGTACATCTGTAGTGAAGTGCTGTGAATGGGTGTATGGTAAATATGTGTGCAATGTTGAATTAAGATGCAAAAACAACCTAAAAAGAGGGCATAACTGTGTGGTGCTGAATGGCTTACCAAGCAGAGGCAGGGAGAGTCACCCACAGATCTGCCTGAGCAGGTTTTTATAAGTTTGGCCACTCCCCTTACAGGTGCAGCCATTCACCACTAATCAGTCAATCAGAGCAAAGCAAGAAAAAACATGGTGGACCATCCATGGGCCATCACACCTCCCCCCAAAAGAAAGGGTCAGAACTGACCCTTGTAGCAGAGCCCTGCTACAACTTTAATCCCCAGCAGCCAATGGTACCTACAGCACTGTAAAAATGTAAGGGGAAAGAACATTATTAACAGGAACATACGCAATATATTTTACTGGGGCAAAGCCCTGGATAATGCATCAGCCATAACGTTCTCCGATCCCTTTACGGAGCCCACGCCTCCGTAGAGACTGGAGAATTCTTAAGGCGGGCTTGCAAAATGCCATCATCTGGCGTGCATGCATTATCACATTCTGTGGAGGTAACAGGTGAGACACTCCCATCATGAGCTGCTACAACCACCAGTCTAACCTCACCAGAACTTAGTGGTTGAACATAAGGTTTCAGAAGGTTTATATGGAAGCGTTGGACTTTTCTGCGTCGATCAGGAGTAGCAACCAAATAATTTTGCTCGGAAACCTGCCGTATCACTGAATACGGACCAGAGAAACGGGCCTGAAAAGGGGAGTGTACTACTGGAAGCAGCGCCAGCACGCGGTCACCCGGACTGAACACTCGCTTTTCTGCTTTTTGGTCAAACCACCTCTTCATCTTTTGAGATTTTACAAGGTTTTCTTTCGCCATCCTTCCAGCCTCATACAATCTACGCCTAAATCCATTTACATAGTTTGTAAGATTGATTGGAAGTACAGACTTCTTCACCCCATCTTGTATCACAGCTAGGGGACCCCGAACAGAATGACCAAAGACCAGGTCATTTGGGCTGAACCCAGTACTTGCCTGGGTGACCTCTCTTGCTGCTAGCATAAGCCAAGGCAGTCCTTCTTCCCAGTCACAGTCCAGTTCAGTGCAATAAGCACGCAGCATGGACTTTAGGGTCTGATGGAAGCGTTCCAGAGCACCCTGACTTTCTGGATGATAAACTGTAGATTTAGCATGTCTTATGTTTAGCTGTTTCAAAATCTCTGCAAACATGTTTGATGTAAAGTTTGTCCCCTGATCACTCTGAAGGATTTTTGGGATGCCAAAGACAGAGATAAACTGAGACAATGCCTTTACCACGGATTTGGTAGTGATGTTACGCAGCGGATATGCTGCTGGGTAGCGGGTTGTCAAACACATGACTGTCAGCAAGTACATGCAGCCAGATTTAGACTTTGGCAAAGGGCCTACACAGTCTATTAGAAGATGCTCAAAAGGCTGACCAACAGAAATGGGACATAATGGAGCAGGTTTTATTGGCTGATTAGGCTTTCCCACCAGTTGACAAGTGTGGCAAGCCCTGATGTAAGCCGAAATGTCCTTCTTAAGCTTCGGCCAATAAAAATGGCGCAAAACCCTGTCATAGGTTTTCTGGACACCAAGATGACCAGCCACTGCATCATGAGCCGTCTTCAGAATGTCATGCCGAAATAGGGCAGGGACAACAATCTGGAAAACTGCATTATTAACAGCTCCCCCGGCTGGAACCCATTTGCGCACCAACAATCCATCATCTAAGAAGTACCCCTGAACATTTGTATGCAGCTTTTCAGCTGGACACACCTGTGTAAACAGTTCTCCCAAAGAAGAGTCATCCTTCTGCTTTTCAATTATTTCACTGCGACTAAATGACAGTGAAAAATCAGGCAAAGGAAAAGACACCTTTACAGTCTTTGAAGGATTTTTATTTACATCCACTGCAGCAGCTATACGGCTTTGTGCCCGTGTGACCACACACGCTACAGAGTCCGGTGGCTCTGTTACCACAGCCTCTTTCTCAGGTACTTCCACCTTGACTGTCGTGGGAGAATTTCCCCACATTTTCTCTCCCGCCAAGTGGTTACCTAAGATTACCTGAATTCCCTGGACAGGTAAGCCAGGACACACACCAAGAACCACCTCTCCTTGGACTATATCTGAGGACAAGAGGAGACGATGTAAAGGCACAGTCAAGACATTTAAACCCATTCCTTGGATTTTCGTGTAACCACCAGTATCTGAGTCAGAGGAAAAAGGCAGGACAGATGACAAAATGAAAGAATCCAGAGCACCTGAATCTCTAAGAATGTTCACTGGAATTTTCTGGTTACCTCCCCACCAAAGACACAAATCCCCTTGAAACATATGGCCTAAAGCCAGAGTCAATCAGTTCAAAGGTTTGTGGATTCAAATCACCAGGAACTGAAGAAGCAGGCCGTTTGGTGTGAAACTGCACTGCAGCTATAGCTTCAGCTCTCTCCTTGGGACAAGGTGTAGCAGCAAGGGCAACAGGTTTTACAGAACTATACCTGGACTGAGATTTACTCTGACCCTTCAACACAGGACACTCATTTTTCCAGTGGCCCTTTCCAAGACAGTAGTGACATGTCTTACTCTGGTCCTTTATGGATGGACTGTGGCCAGATTTGGGGTCTGTACACTCCAACTCAGTCATAACCCCTCGTCGGGGACCAGAAAAACCTCCAGATCTCCAGCGCTCATTTCCTTTGAGTGTTAACACCAAGTCATCTGCCAAAACTGCTGCGTCACAAGCACGGGTTACCTTGTGCTCATTCAGATAAGTGGCTACTCGGTCTGGGAGAGTAGCCTTAAACTGTTCCAACAGCAGAAGCTCGCAAAGCTGTGGAAACGTCTTCACATTTGATGCACTCTGCCAACGAGTGAACAATGTTGTTAACTCACGTACAAATTCAACATAAGTTTGGTTCTCCAGCTTCCTGGAATTCCTAAACTTCTGTCGATAAGCCTCTGGAACCAGTTCGTATGCTTTTAACACTGCACTCTTAACTTTCTGATAATCCTCACTATCATCCATACTCAGTGTAGAGAAAGCCTCTTGAGCTTTTCCAGTAAGAACACATTGTAAAAGCAATGTCTGTTCAGAGTCTGACCACTGCCTCAATTTAGCCAGCCTCTCAAAAAGCAGGAAAAAAGTGTCTGGGTCTCTCTCAGAAAACTTGGGCATAAGTTTTAAATTGGAAGAAACATCAAAATAATCACAACTTTGTGACCGACCAGCACCAGGATCATGAAGTTTTCCATCCTTCACCAAATCTAGTCTGTATCTCTCTAGACTGTTCTTTTCTTCCTGTTGCCGCATTTCTGCCTCACGCAGACGAACCTCAGACCTCAACCTTTCAAGTTCCAGCTCCACCTCTTTACGCTGTGCTTGGAGCTCCATAGCTTGACGGTGTTGTAAAACCAACATTTCTTTCTGCTGTTCAAAGGTTAAAGTCCCTCCAACAGAAGCAGCCTTCTCTTCAGACGTACCAGAACCTAGTTCTTCATAGACATCAGAAACCTCTTCCTCTTTCAGCACACCCTGTTGCAACAACTGTGTTCTCACAATGGAAAAAATAGCCCCTTTACGTGATTGCTTAGGGATATCAATTTTATAATGCTCTGCAACCAACAATAACGTCTCCTTCTTTAGTGTTTTCAACTGATCCAAACTGGGATTCACAACAAATTCCTCCATGGTAGCCACCACACAACGTTACTGCACCAATCACTACAAAAAAAATAAACTACCGGTGAAGAACACAATCTGAAGGAAACAGACTCCCCCTAACTAACTGCCTACCCAGATAGCTAGCTAACTAAACTCAGCCCTAGTCTTCGCTGTCGCGGCGGGTGTTTTAAACACAAAGCCCAATGACCAGGTAAGCGACCAGTTTGCTGGCAACCCACCTATACAGTCATGGAAGTGTACCCGAGACAACTGCTCTAACCGCTGCGCAAAAACAAAAAACTAAAACAACAAACTGCAGTCTAGTAAACTAGACCACATCTTATGCCTACCTGGGAAAGTCTGCTCCAACAACACCAGTCTGTTCTCAAAGATTTCACCAGCAGCCATAAACCTGAAATACAACCCATGGGCAAACAAACACTTGTGGATCCTCCTCTCAATATTCTCTGGTTTCAAAGATGCTATCATAGCTTAGCTTTAACAAAACTTACCAGAAAACAGTAGGATCCTAAAGATCCCGGACGAGCCCCCATTTGTTACCAACCTGGCTCAAAGCGGTAACAAAGAGAGGAGTCCACACCATGCACTTAAGTTTCCCAATTAGTATTTATTCCAAAATATAATCAAAACATAACAAAATAAACTAAAATGGGGTATGGACTTGTACATCTGTAGTGAAGTGCTGTGAATGGGTGTATGGTAAATGTGTGTGCAATGTTGAATTAAGATGCAAAAACAACCTAAAAAGAAACCATAACTGTGTGGTGCTGAATGGCTTACCAAGCAGAGGCAGGGAGAGTCACCCACAGATCTGCCTGAGCAGGTTTTTATAAGTTTGGCCACTCCCCTTACAGGTGCAGCCATTCACCACTAATCAGTCAACAGAGCAAAGCAAGAAAAAACATGGTGGACCATCCATGGGCCATCACAACACTGTTTACAGACATCAGATCCAATCAGATTCATGAGCTGGAAATGTCAAGTTTGGTTGAGATGACATTGTTCAGGAAAAAGATGTTTCCAACGATACCAGACATGATGGGGCTTCAGACGAGCAGCACGGTGCTGCGCTCCATTTAAAAACACCAACTTTGTCTGCTGCAGGAGATCTCCGTGCAGCAGCCAAAGTATCATGAAATAAACTCCTAAAATGTTTATTTTTTATGTGTTTTTTACACTAGTCTGAAAGAAAACATGTTGAAGGAGGGAAAAACAAAATCTCAAAATTGACCAGGTTATGAAAAAACGGGGTTTTTACCTGTAGCGCCTCCGCTTAATTAAAATAATTTTCATGAGATTCAGACGTAAGTTCATCTGTTTTTTGGAATTTGTTGTTCAAAACAGCTAATTAACTGAAGAGCTTTCTCACCTACAACCTCTTTTTTAATACCAGTGCCAAAGAGAAGGGATGCATTATTAGTCTAACAAACTTGGCCATCTGTCCATCTATCGTGTCATTAATCTTGGACTTCATTAAACTTTTGGCAGTTGGTCTCATTTAGACATCACCTGTGACTTAGGAAATGTCAAAGCTTTGGTGTTTATGGTTGATATGTAATGACAATTTCATGCATAGAGCTTTTGATGTGCACAAGCCACTGTGTGTTAATCTGCACTGAAAACTTTCTACGTGAGAAAGACTTACTGAGAGGAGATGTGCTGTAAGGCCTGATACTGTAGCACTTGTTTTATGTTTGAACAATAAATATACCATGTTGAAAAGTGATTTCTTTTAAGAAATATACATCCCTTATGGACCTGCTGAGACAGACTCTTTGGATAAATGCTAAAAAAAAAAAAAAAAAAAATCATACTTTCTTCTTTTCTTTCATTTGAAAGAAGCACGGAATAGAGGACTATCCCAGGGGGCACAAAGAAATAAAAACAGAGATGCAGGGTAAGAGTTGTGAAGTAAAGATACCGCGTGAGGTGAAAGCATTAGGGTAGTTGGTTATTATCTGAGTTCAGATGTATCCCACTCACCAACAAAGTCATGTTTGGTAGCTGCAGCAGCTGTGTCACAGCTCACACAGTCAATTAAAGCCCTTTAAACCATTCTGCAACCCCTGCTGCAATTTGTATTCAGGGGACAGCATTCATGATCTTGGAAGTCATAAATGTTCATAGATCCATTTAGAAATCAGGAAAAACAAGCTTGCTGCGTAACTCTGCAATCATCCCCCCTTTCGTTTATTCACATCCAGAGACAGGGGAAGTGGTAACAACTAATCCAGTAAATATTTTTTCAAATATTCCCAATTTGCCAAAAGATGGTTTACAGCCATGTTTTCACAATGTTGAAATTCTGCCATCCAATCACAGTCTGCTTCTTCACAACCACTCACCCTTCCTGCTGTTACGAGTGGCTTATAGGTTTTTTGATAAAACCTCCTCCATAAATATACTCCTCCACTTCACCTTCAATTTCATATCACATGACCAGCTAGCAAACTCATCATCAGCTAATCATTTCGGAGAAGTTACTGCATATGAGATTATTTTAAGGCTGCACTGGGCAGTACTGAGTGACAGCAGTTTATGTCCAGAACTAGAACAAGTGCATGTCTCTGATAGGCAGCGACATGATGTGCTGCTGTATCGGCCTGATACCGGGCTGTGTCTAATATGGTGGAGATTGACTTGCTCCTGCTGGCTTCCAGGTAGTGAGGGGGGGCGATTTAAACTATTTTACCTCCCCAGATCTTCACACCTTCCCTCAGGCCCTCTCACCTCGATGGCTTAAATATTAATGGTAAGTCGGAGGATAGAGGGTGAGTGAAGGGGGAGGACGGCTGACAGCTTAATCATTGGAGCAGCAGCCTCCCTCGCTCCTTTTCCTTAACACTATGGGCGGCTGTCACCACGACCTACATGATGTAATCACATCCATAACCCTGATATGGGCCATCGAGGGGGCTACGTTGAAAGACATGGTGAGACAGAGAAGTTTTTTTTTTTCTTTTTTCCTCCAGCTGAGGATCATTAATAGTAAAACCCCCCAAGAAGAGTAGAGGAAAACAGGGATGAAGTATCATATCAAAGTGAGATATTAGTTCGTGCATGTTTTTTTTTTTTTTTATCCCTGTTTTCAACACTGTATGGCATCACTTATTATTTTCTTATGTAAAACACAGAAACTTCCATGAAACTACTTTTTTTATCTTTTCATCAGAGACTTTAATTATCTCCTTTTAATCCCTCTGTTAAACAGAAAATACTGTCAACAGAAAACTATTATACATTTCTGCCATGGTTTGGGTATAAAATGTCTAATAAACAGGCTGTGAATTATAAAGGGCAAACTCGGCTGTAAAAACCTCCAGTAAACAGGAAATAATAAGGCTGGAAAGTTGGCTCCATGTAGATGAAGTGAGGATTTCTGGCTCAGTGCATCAAAGTGTGTGCTCAAATGTCTCATGCCAAATGTGCAAATGATGCAGTATAGATTATATATGCACTGGTTTGCACAAATCTCCAAGAAACAAATGCAATCAAATAAAGCCCTCATTATGTTTTTTGGTTGCTTTCTTTCTGATGCCTGAAAGATGATGTTTTATGGAAGGAAAATAATACAAAATACATACAGGAACATAAACTTAGCCAACTACTGTAGATTTCTAATGGCTCCATTATATCTACTTTAAAAAAAAAAAAAAAAAAAGATAGTGTTTTTTTAACCTGGACCTTATTTCTAGGAGTTTATATCTGCATTTACTCACTGGTAAAATTTCTGTATCACTTTGACTCCTTCTGGGGATATTTAGATTAAGCCGCCCTCTGGTGTGCTTCCATACAACGGCGAGGTGGGGTAGCGTCTCGATAAGGGATCAGCAGCAGCAAAACGCCTTCATTTCACCAATACTTTAAGTAGAAAGAACGAACGAGTGGGTACTATTGTCCTGTGAGTTCAGAGTTAACTCTTTATTCGTGATTGGGGGGTTTTAATGCACTCTACAAGCCGCACGCGCGCCCGACCCGCGTCCCACGCTGCTGCAGTACAGCTGAGAAGAGCAGCTCGCCATCCAGACACTAACAAACTGTAATCTGCGAAATTCTGGACTCACAGGACAATAGTACTCGTTCGTTTGTTCATTCTACTTAAAGAAAAGATGCACCAATCCAGTTTTTTCCGATCCAATCCAGTGCGATACCTGGGCTGAGCGTATACACGATACCGATCCATTACTATGGTTGAATGAATGAACTGCGTACAATATCTTGCCATGTGAGTGAAGGCATCAGGCTTGACATAAACAATTAGCCTTCTATTAAAAAAAAGGTAACAAATGTACATCATTTTATTTATCAACAAAGAACCAAGTGTACATTTATTATGATATTGATAAAAATAGAAATGACTGCATCGGAATGCTGGATTGGCCTCATTCATCTCCGTTTCAGCTAATTAGTCAATATCAGAGCCGATATCCAATCAGGGTATTGGATCAGTGCATCTCTAACTTAAAGTATTGGTGAAATGAAGGAGTTTTTCTGCATATGCCTTATATAGAGGCTGCCCCGTCTCTGCCATTATATGGATGCACGTCAGAGGGTGACTCATCTAAATATCACCCGAAGGAGTCAAAGTGGTACAGAAATTTTACTGGTGAGTAAATGCACGACTAAATTCCTAGAAATAAGGTCCAGGTTGAAAAAAAGAAAGTTATCCTTTTAAGTTGAAATACAATTTTTTTAAAATCTTATAAGTAGGTTTTCAACTTGGTAGAATGGTGATTTCCAAAAGGACAAAACAAGAACTGAACAGCACCAAAGTGGCATTAACAGTCGTGTCACTTCTGCTTCTTTCCACCAGTAAAGGGTAAAATATGTGAACAGAAGGGAAAGTTGGGTAATTCTATCGTTATTGCTTACTGCAGAAGAAAACAACTTCAATCAGGCTTCCAGGTACTCTGACAACACAGACACAGAGCTTTTGATGCAACAAGGTTTTGATCTGAGCATGTCACAGATTGTTGTCAACACATCTATATTTTATGATGCCAGTACACCTTCTGTTTGACACTCGCTGCTGTTTCCAAAGTTCTGATTTCCAGCCATATAATATTGCAATAAAGCCAGAGGCACTTACATCCACAGCAAAATGAGAGCATTCCTTTTGGGTAAAGCTGACTGATAAAAATACTGAACATGGTATAGCAGTGCATGCAGTCTTTTTTTTACACTGTGTGCAAGGAAACTGCACCAATAACACATAATTATAAATATATTCTCCTGAGGATGAGGTTGTGGGAATAATGGAAGATTAACAGATAGTGTGGATTTAACCTTGGACAAATAATATGACCACAGCAATGTATATAATTATGTATACAAAGCATATTAAAAGTAAATGAAAATAGCTTCTTAGAACTGGGAACACATTTAGAGTCAATGAAAAATGTGGCCTTAAAGTGATAAACGTGACATAAATTCTTAGAGGAAGTCTGAATAACAAATGGAAAGCTTCCTTAGAGACCTTCCCTCATTATCTGCTTCTCAATTACAGTATCTCCCATGTGGAAAGAGAAATCTGACCGAAAAACAAGGATGTGGATATGAAACATGTCATGACTACCGCTTCTGACCTGTTAACATCAATATAATTGATCTCATTGAGGCTGCAGTGGCCGTGCAGTTTGAAGCCGACATGCTGCACACTAAGACTAAACAAAGGCAGAGGTGCCCTTCTTACCCCATTTATAGGATATGTCTTCCATCCCAGCTCTCCAAGCACCGACGTTGTATCCAGCAGCACAACTGAAAATGGGCAAAGGGAAAAAAAATGGTGAGTATTCTGATAACACAGAGAAAGTCCTATTTTCACCCTAAAATTGAACTTTCAGAAAGTAACATCTTCATCCGGACATTTCTGTATTTACGAAAATGCTTTTCTTGGATGAATATTTATGAGTGCGGCAGCACGTTCAGACGGAGCAACATTCCCGTCACTCGCGACACATTTTAGGGACAGATGGGTAAAAATCAGATTGCTGTCAAGTCTATTTCCTCTTCCAGCCTCAAGCCACAGCAGAAATACACTTCTCTACCGCAGATAACTGACACATTTCGTGTGATATCGCCATCTCCGGCCTATTCTTAGACATGGAAATATGCATTTCATTAAGTCTCATAATCATCAAGACTCTTACACGTGTTAAAATTTCAGTTCTAAAAAGTAATTTTTAGCAATGAAACTTTTGAGTAGTGTTGATAAAAACTATTCTTTTGTGGAAAATATTAGCAACCTTGTCAATATGTTTTCTTGCTCTCAAGGACAGTAGATTTAATAATTCAGGAGGAAAACGGTCCTTCCAGAGACAAGTGGTTTACAGTGAAAAGGAAAAGATGGGGCTTCCTGGATTTATCCTCGTTTCCAGCACAGTCACGTTGAAACAATGTTTTTACCCTCACTTGTGACAACATTAGGGAATAGGCAGAGTTCCCAAAGCCTTTTTTGAAAGTTCATAAATATTATATGGAGCCTATCCAGTCACCTTGTCAATAACACATGTGTGACAATACAGTTACAGTATCCCTTAATTATGTGTGGATGCACAGCATTGTGAAGTAGGTACGGGAAAACAATAGGTTTTCAGGACAGAGGTGCTTGCTAGCAGAGGAATAACAACACAACTCTCAAGAGGCTTGTTTAAAACTCTCATTTTCTGTCATTTGACACTGATCATCAGCAGATAATATTAAACGCTACACGGTGACTCACACATGATCAATGCTGACACTGATTTCTGACCATCACAGGGCGTTCTCTGCTTGGGTAACGACTAGATTCTATGTGTCAGTCAGTCATGAATGTCCACTTATGTCTGTCTAAGTGGTCCTCAGGGGGCTCATTACACCAACAAAAATCTTTATAAGCAATGGTATTCCCTGACTAAATCTCCACTATTACCATTACTGTGGTATAACTGGTTATTGTAACACGATGGGCCTCAAAGGAGGCAGTTTCCATTCTGTGACAGTGTGATTGTTATAATTTACAATACTGAGGCAAAAAAGACAAAGGATGCTTATGTCTCAAACTGTACACTGGAATGGAGGAAGGACATTTTTTAATCTCTTCATTTATTTGACAGTAATCACCTCTGATGGAGTCTGACTAACAGAAATTATCCGAGGAGTTTTTACTGTGTGACGGCACATGAGCATAGCTGTCATACAAAACTGAACTCTCTTCAACCTCTCTCCCTACTTAAAACAGCTTGTTATACAGACCTGTTATAAGCCTGGTTAAATGAAGCACAGTGGTATCCAACCGTCACAAACAACCCCAATGTTGGAGTTGAAAAACACAAACTAATGTTTTCTACATAGTTTTGAAATATAGTTTTAATCTTTATAGAGACTGAAAACACGAAGAACATCAAAGCATTACAATAGTTCCAGATGTTTATACAGAAAAGATTTAACCAGAAATTGAACCAACCCCCCCCCCCCCCTTCCCCCTTTTTTAACCACAGCTAAGCACATTTAATGACTCATACTGTGTTATAGCAGTGTGAGATTAGGTGGAGAAAATGGACATTGATCTATATGAAATTGCAGCAGATTATTCTATTGATTGACTGTCCTGTCCAGCACAGCGAGGAAAGACTTCATGCTGATCCTTTCATCCGCCAACCCCATCCTACACTACTAGTTTAATATTTCCTCTATTGGCTGGTTTTGGATTGATTCCAGCATCTCAGTGTGTCTTTTTCTGCCCACTGGTGCCGTGTCTTTGCCACGTCTGTGTCTGAGCCAGGCTGGAGGACTCGCTGGCACTGCCAGTGCTGTTAATGGACACCATTAGGCGACAGTGGGCAGGTAAGCAGAGCAGCTCTTGGAGAATGGCCTAATTACTGATAGTTAGCTGTAGTGCTCGCTGCAGTGGGCAGATTATGAACTCGCAGATTATGAACACTATATATACAGACCTGCTGATGTACACATGTATGCATGTCAGTCTGGTCCGCCCTGTCTTTCCACCGTATCCATTGATTAACAATTTGAAGGAGATGTTTAGCTAAATTAAACTATTAGTTGTGTAATAAACCCAACTATGTGTCTAAGTTTAACAAGGAAATTGTGCTCAATTTGTCATGCAGATATAAAATGCTTTGATATAAAATTCTTCTGTTACATATGTTGCAGGTGTCACCCAGAAACTGGAAGACATTCACAAAACAAAAATGCGTCTCATTAACTAATTTTAATACTATTAAATTAATAAATTGCAATTTTCACCTCTTAGCACTGAAATACATACGGCTTTCTTCACCGCCAAGCAGACCGAGGAGGCTGTCATCACATACAAGGAGGGAAAGTTTATATTTGGTGGTGGAAGAACTGGAGGCTTCACGAAGCAGCTGCAAGACATTCCCTCAGGACATGCAAGTCCCCACTGCACTGTTGTTTTTCCATATGGGACAGCTATTGTGTTACTTCTGGATTCTTTTCCTTTAGCTGCTGTTTGATAATGATGAAGCAAAGAACTACTTGGTTCTGAAGAAATCATGTTTTTGGAAGAAAAAAAAAAAAAAGAACTATTTCAAACCAGCAGACATTTTTGCATATTTTATATGCAGATATCCACTTGAGGTTCACATCTGTATTGCTTTTTTTTAAATATATATACACACACACACACACACACACAATATATTTATCAAGGTTCACATACATGCACATTTGTTAGTCATAGCATACATAGAGAAACCTCGAGTTTTCTTTAGTTTTTCCCCTCTCATAATGTGGACAATTCAACAGAACAGGTAAACACACAGCGGGTCACACAGTGATCCATACACAAAAAAATAAAATAAATTTTAAAAAAAGGTGCCCTGTCATCCCCTATGTCATTGTCTCTATAGTTTTTTAATTAATTGTGGATAATAACTGCCTGCTGGGATGTAGAAAACAGAGCCCACTGGTCATCATCAATAGTTACACATCTCTACATGGCCCATAATGTACGGCCCCCTATCGGTATCGGCCTATATCGGCCTTAAAACTGAGTATTGGACATCGACCACCCCACCAATATTAAATCTATCAGGCCGCTGTTTCTAAAATCTAAAATAAAAAAATTCTTCAAAAACTTCTTACAGACTTTAAAACTTCTAAAGACAGCTTCTTTTAGGATCTTCTGTGTGAACAGAGTTTATCATTTGTGTAAATAACCAAATATCCCCTGTTTCGGGTATTGCTTCTTTTTTTCCTCTCTTCTTAGGGAGAAGAAAATCCAGGTGGTTCTAGGATATAATGCACTTATCCTATTCATTTTGTTTGAGCAATTGACATTAAGTTTGACTTGTTACACATAACACAAGTTGAGGTATTTTTCTAATTTTGTACAAGGAATGAAAATTACATAATTTATTTTTTCAGCTTTAATATCGGTATTATCGGTTATCAGCCACAGACCAACCTCCCTCATCCACAGAATAACGTTTACGAGCCACTCCGGTGTTTAGCAGACAGCAGGTATCATGTCGCAAACAAGTAAACGGAATGTCATTTCCGGAACGCTGATCGTTAGCTACCTGCTGTAAACGTCAGACGAGTGCGTGCAGCTTCTCGGTCGCAGCATTATTTTCGTTAACCAATCACTCTCATTGATCAGTCTCATCTATTACCCGTACTTACGACGGTAGTAAAAGTGACTGACGAGCCAGCAGACAAATGAAAAAGTTAAGGAATGCAGAGATAATTGGTGGATGTTTTTTCAGCCCCATTACTTTCACTGCTGATGTATAATAATATTTATACATTTAAAGCTTTTAATTAATCATAGCGTATGGGGTAGTGAACCCAACTTTACCGAATATTGCAAAAATTGTTGAAAGAAACATCTTCTATAATGCTTTAATTTTACGTTATCATAAATTGGTCAAAGTTTTGCCAGAAAGAACATGTAAGTTTTTAAAATGTGTGCATATAAGCACTTGGTTTTATGAGGGTGCACCTGTGCTTGACAGTGTGTATATTTGGCTCAGTCTACTGAACAGCAGACCTGCCAGTGTACCCTGAAACTGCCTCCACGTAAATATCTGTCCATCCATCCTCTCTCACGCTCCCTGCATCTCTCCATAGAGATATATCTCGGTGAGGCACCCACAGAACTTGCCTGGAGCTGACGGTCCACTGGGACTTCCGCTGGATAGATATAAATAGAACATAAGCTGGCCAACTCATAAATATACGGGGCTCCAGTAGAATGATGACATCTCTTGTCTGGCCTACAGCCCTTGCAGGCCATGCAACCACACCAAAATAGCTTTAGTCCTAAACAGACCTGAATGCAGTCTCTGAGTATTACTTTATGTGAAGTTGAAGTGGGCCACTATTAGCACACTGATGCTGGTTATTGACGGGGGTATTGTATCATTAAAGTAAAAGACAGGTTCTTCAAGGGCACTTTTGAATATATATACAATGGAGAAGGAAAAGCTGTGTTATTTTATTAGTACGTTGTGGCTTCAAAAGCAACACAAGGCTATTTTTTTTAATGATGAAATAATAAAACCTTTCATTTGCAAGCTTCCTTTATGCTCATTGTGGTAAACAGACAACAGCGAGTCTTGTTAAAAAACAAACAACAGCATCTGATGAACAGACACTCGTGAAAATTGATTTTGGCGAGTGTTTCAGTGAGGATTGCACATTGTCATTTAGCAGTGTAAACACAGCACTGGGCTCTCAACAGATGAGGAGATGATATGCTGTGAAATGGAAAACTATCCATAACAGAGGCAACCTGACAGGCATGACAGGATTTTCAACACACTCTCCACACTCAATGATCCAAGATCAAACAAACATTCAGCAACATAATAGATGGCAACAAAGCAAATCTTCAAATGTGGTTGATTAGATCTGATAATGGCTGTAAGTGCATCTATATTAGTGGTTTATGAAGGGAATTCATGGCTGTTAAGACACTGGTCAAATAATAAAGCGGCACGTTGTCTTCTCAACGTGACAACCAGTACTGTCATAATAAAACTGCCATGCTGCAGTTCTTTGTAGCAGTAACATTCAAAGCAACCCAAGAACTGACTCTTCACGAAGCTTGTTTGAATGTTGTCAGCAACCATTTTTCTATTATAATCAAAGACTGTAAAAAAAAAAAAAAAAGGATATACTGTAGTATCCAGTCACGTCTGAAGATGGGAAAGTGAAGCCAGTTGAGCGTTTCCCACCGTCACCATCTTGCCGTGTCACGTGTGTCTTCACGCCTGGAAATTACTAAAGCTAAGAATAGTCAAGCTAATGCTAACCGAGCTAAATCAAAGTGAACGTAAATGAATGAAGAAAAACGGTTTAAAAGGAAAGCCACACTCAGACTTACTGTTAACCAGCTAAAAACCACCGTTGTGCAACACGCTGGAACTTCTTAGGAACAAGCAGGGAGCTAACTATTAGCCTCCATGGCTAAAACCGGCATCCGGTCTGCTGCCTGTCAATCAAAAGGACACATACCTAATTATGTGTAAATTCAAGATTAAATAACATCTGAACGGATGACTTATAAAAAAAAATTCACCCGCCTCGCAGTTGACATGAAGGTAAACTTGACCTATTAAACCTAAAATTATTTTTTGAACCAGGCTGTAAACATGTTTATTTCTGCTGTGAATTTGGCCTTTTTAACATGGGAGTTTATGGGGATTTGCTCTGTTTGCTCTCAGACCCTAGCGTATGAAGAAAGAACTGCAACTATTTAAAGCCAGAGTTGGTAATCCTGCTCAGAAACACTTTGTTATACTGGGTGAAATGGTCCTTCCATCCTGACAGTAGTAAATACATCGTGTATTCATAAAAAGGAAGGAAAAAAGTCAGACCTCTGTGAGAGCTGCAGGTCTGTAAAAACTCAGACCAACCCCTGCCATTCGCACCTAAAGGCAGGGATTGGTCATTCGCACCATATAGAAAGAACAAATCGATGCCTTTATCTCTGTCCCTCCCCTCTCTCCGTCCCCCATGTGAACCACTCCGTGCTCCACTCACTGTAAACAAATATAGCTAATAGACTGCTGCTGTGTCAAAAAAACAAAACAAGAGATAAGGATTAAGTTTTGCAGGTGTTGGTGTTTGCAGTGTGGACTGCCAACACACTGGTGGTCGGAGGGGCAGTAGGCGCGAAATGGCAGCCACGCTTCCGTCAGTCTGCCCCAGGGCAGCTGTGGCTACATACATAGCTTACCATCACCAAGTATGAATGAGGAGTATGAATGAATAATGGACCTACTGTGAGCGCTTCGAGTTCCTGGATAGGAAAAAAAGTGCGATATAAATCTAATCCATTATTATTATTACTTTTTTCACCGCAAAAGCAGTTGGAGGTGAGTGGATTAAAGCTTTTAGAAACGTGTTTCGTCAGCTGTTTACTAGCAAGCTAACAAGCTATCCACTTGGCTGTTATCGTTAACCTCCTCATAAAACATCATCGCACACGTCCCTGTGCTCTGAAGGCGTGGTTTCGGGTGGTGTCTTTTTTCTAAAATGTCGCTTGCTTGAACAGTTTTTCCAACATTGCCAACCCCTAGCTTTAACTTAACTTCCAGGCTTCACACTTTTCCAGCGGAGTTTGTCCCTCGCTTATAATACTGGGTGGGATTTATAGTGCTAGATGTGACTGGACAGGAGGCTGAGCAACCATTTCCACTGGCGTTATCACTTCATTTAATCTTTCTGACCTTTATATATATCCATCTATATTTCGGCTTCAACCGTGACAATTTTTTGTCTTCTCAAGCTTTTCAACACTCATCTAACCTGCATGAAAAAAAAACACACCATCCAAAATACAAGAGATGCACTTTTAGTTGTCCATTTTTGAAACACTGCTGTAAATGTTGCACAAGTTTAGCTTCGTCCCGGCGTATTCAAAACTTTGGAGTACAGCAATTTTCTTGTCCACATGAATTCTCCTTCATGTCTTTCATGTTCTCGTGACATTTTCAGTCAAGGGAAAAGAAAAGTGTTCCGGAAACACAAAGACTTATAGGCCATTAGTTTGACACGATGACTGCAGCCCAGATATTTTCCATCTGTAATCAAATGCGAAATCCTGCTCTGACAGTACTGTTGAGGGTGTAGCAAACTGCCCAAGACTTTAAATGCAGCATTTTCTGTGAAATAAAAGCTTTAATTATTATTATTATTATTTTATATTCATAGGGAAAAGCACACTTGTGGTCCTTAAGTGGAAGCACAGCTACTGACTCAAAAGTATTTTTGAATATGATTATATATTTGAAGATTTTTTTATATAAAAAAATCTCACTTGTAAAAATAACATTCCTGAAGGCTTTGTGGATGGAAATATTCAAGTTTTTGACTTTTTTCTAAATAATAAAATATTCTGATTATGGTGTTTGAGTTTGATATAATATATTCAATTTATATTCATAGTATCTATATGTTACCGATCATAGTCAGACTAATGACTCGTGCGCATTTGTTACATCCCCGACACCACCGTGATGTTTGCACCGTTCAAAGCCCTCATTACACACATATACTTCAAAACACAGACCATTAGCTTGCTCTGGTTTCTCCTTCGTTTAACCTGTGTCTTATTCTGTTCTTCACCATCTCTACTGTAGCCTGGAACAAACATTGCAAAGCAGCATTGTGTGTCACAAAATACCTGGAAAACGGTCAGAATCAGTGCAATCAAGCTGTATTCACGTCTACATAATGCAAAGCTGAATTCACTGACAGTATTTCTTACTCCAAAGATGGTATCATCTGGATAAAGTTCATCTGAAAATTCTGTTAGTCTTTCTTGGGGTTAATATCAAAATAGTGCTGGCTGGTAAATGCATCCATGGTAAGAGGAGGAATGGCAACCAGATTATTTGTAATGGCACAAATATTCCTCGCGGGTGCAGCAGAACAAACTCATTTTAGCTGAATAAAGATTTTTGCTCAAAATCTCTAAATCAGACTTAAACCAAAAACTATCTGCACAATGAAGGTCAAACACCCAAGAGAAGTAGCACAGATCAACTTTAAAGAACATCCTCTGACATCTTCAGTTTGACCTTTTATAATTTTGGTGGGGAGTTGAAGCTAACGCAGAGAGACCAGCAGTTATGCATGCTCACATTTATACCTGCAGCCAATTCAGAATCACTGATTAACTTAAAATCCACATCAGAGTCTGAGAGGAAACTAAAATAACCCACTCATGCACAGGAAGAGCATGCGAACCACCACGCACGCCCCAGATGACATGAACAAAAAATGCAAACTGCAGAAGCAAAAAGCTTCTGCTGGCTGAAATTAACTTGGATTGCACACTTTTCTTTCATTCTCCTTAAGTTCCCAGCATCCATGGCAGTTTTCGGTGTGACAGACTAATAATAGTCCAGCAGAATGTAGCTCGGATTTGACCATATTTACAATGAGAAGAAAGAGAAAATCTTGGCTCTCTTACAGCTATGCCTCAGTAGTTAAATGAGACACTGTATGTAGAGAGAAACTGATTTTAGAAACCTACATCTAACACACAAACACACACACAAAGCCAAAAGGTGCACGGCTAACACTTTGTAGCTGTTTGGATTTGCGGATTGATTGATTTTGCTTGACACCAGTGGAGAATATCTCCTTCATCTGATGACAGAGATATCTGTTCTCCGCAGGAGCAAAAGCTTTGATCAGACATCCACACAAATCAATGCAAGGAGCTGCATAATTTTTTGCATGATGCTCTCACAGCGAGATCGGTTTGTATCAATCCGGTGTATTGGCAGGCTTAAATGTTACTGTAAGCAGCAGAGCCGGCGGTTTCCTGACATCTTCTGCTGGCCTCAGATGTACAGAAATGCAGCGGCACTGGAGTGGATAAACAAATAAGGAATTAATATCCGACACTTTCATTTGACCCGTCTATTCTCTAGTGATTCATTTCTGTCCCGATTTTATGCTTGATAGTACATCAGAAGGGAATAATCGCAGCGTAGAAACAAGCTTCCTCTGAGGTTTTTCTTCCAAGGTGTGAAGAAATTTGAGTTTTCTTTGGTGGTGTTAATTTAACAAGGAAAGAAAAATGTGGGGGAAAGATGGGTAAAAGTTAAGACTGTACTGGACGTACTGGAGGAAAATCAAGTTTATGACACATGACAGTGAGCGAGTAGAGCGCTGTTAATAACTGTCTGCAGTCCCAGTTGGAAGGGATCTGTTGTGTTAGGTGGCACAAAGGCAAAAAGTGATTGTTTTTTTATTGTTTTCCTAAAAGTTGACATTGTGACCATTTTGTCTGTGAAATTCCCAATATCTGGTGCTTTGTTTTTGTTGAAAACACTGATCTGCAGTGCCATGTAATTGGGTTTAGGTCTGTCCCCTGCCTACTGACTGAACAGTCTAAAATGTTGCTGAGCATGAAACACACATTTAGCTTCCTTCATGGTCACAAGGTGACCAGACTTTAAAACCAGGACAACCAAAGTCATTGAACACAGCAACAGTCTGATGCTTTAGCATTTCTATTATGTCTCTAGTTTTATTAAATTTGTGTTTGTATGAGACACTGGTCTTTGCAATGCAAGTTTCAGCATCTCTGCTCTGCACTCCATCGCTGTGTGGTATACGGCGACTGTGATTTTGCCACTCGAGGTCCCAGACCAGTCAATATGAAAGACTGAAGTACAGTTGAAAGCAGACATCAGTTCAATCATTCAATCTGTGGCAGAGAAAAACACACCGTGAAGCTGTTATGTAGCAGCTGTCTAGGAGAACAGGGAGTAGCATCGCTCTTATTGAACAGAGAGAACAATAAAATATAACCTGGGGGGCAGATCCCAATGTGCTCCCCGCACAATCAATACGACTATTTTAAACCTCACCGATGCAGCAGCTGTACGCGTGGGTGCACAAGGAGCCATGAAGGAACACACGCAAGCACCAGCATGCAACCACACACATGCACACTCACAGGATAGTTTTAAAAAGACAGGTGGACTGCAAGTTCATGCAAAAGCAAAAGAAGCGTACGTGACTCGTTTCCTGCAATGTTTCCTACACTTCCTCTCATATGCTCAACCACTTCACATGCAGATACTCATGCACATGCATGTATTCAATTTATAAATTTATCAGCAGCTCTCAACCTTTTACGGCATGAGTGTAAAATCTGCTGCAACAATCGAGGCACAAAACAGGCATGCAAGTCTGCTCTCCAACATTCAAACAAATGAACAGACTCGCTCTGTCACCCAGCTAATGGTTAAATCTTTTGGCTGTCCTGCCTATATGGTCTCTCTAAATAATGTAGAATTTCAAATTAAGCAACCCCCAGGGGGGTCCATTCAGCAGCTAAATTCCACAAGTTTTTTTTTCCTCTGCTTTTTTTTTTTTTTTACTGAGTGGATAAACTGAACTCTGCAAGGAAAAGAATAATTTCTACATCTGAAGATAATGTCGATTCCCTGCTAAGAGAAATTACAAAGAGGCAGTGACAAATAACTACATTTAGAAAAACAAGAAAATGCAGCTGGTATTTTGTTATATTGTATGAGGCTGTTTAAAATATTTCTGACATTTTAGTCTCTTATAAAAGACTGATGAATACAAATAAATATGTTGGCTCATCCAAACTTCTCGTCTTTGACTGTAGTGTGAAGTGATGGCTTTCCTGTGGGGGTAACCAGTCGAACTTCTATAATGCAGGTTTTTCTTATGGCCAGCAGAACATTTTAACAGTAAATAACAGTGTCTATGTTGAATGTTTGAAAATGCGGTTTTGTTTAATTCAAGGTTGAATGTTTCCAATTAGATTCGCGTTGGCCGTGCAGGTAGCGACTCTTACCTTGATTACAGCGGCTGAGGTGAGTGAAGGAAATTCCAAGAAAGAATAAAACGAGGAATAATCTGTTTCCAAAACTCATGTCTGCTGCAACATTTATCTGTGCGGCTTTAATTGGCGCACTTAGAAAAAAAGCCAGAGGAAAAGTGATGAGGGATAAACGCGCCTGAGTCCTCCAGAGTCTAAGATCCACTGGTCCTGGTTCTGGTGCTTACAGATGATCCCGTGTGGAGCAAGTAGCCGGGCGACGGCACGAAAGGCAGCTCATCCTCCACCTGGTGCCAGCGGAAGCTCCAGCGCGGTGTGGACAGCTTTTGGGTAAAGTCGCGAAAATATCTAGAGGGAAATCAAATTTCCGGAGGAGGTGAGAGACACTTGGCGCCTGAGAACTTTGCAGGTTCTTCACGGACTTTCGCCGTCCTTTCAGTACCGTTTCGAATATCGAGCTAAAAGCAGCCTAGTGCGTCTCCGTGGCGCACGGAGTCGTGACAGACTTTAGAAGCCGTGTGTTTGGCACGGCAACGTGCCGCGGACTGCCAGCTCCAGCTCCGCTGCAGCAGCGAGAAAGGGACGGTAAATTGAGAAATGATTGGGATGCAGCGGAACAGCAGATGAAGCGGGGGCAATGCTGGGGGACTGTGCGCATCTGTGCAAGATGCTCGGCACTAGAGGGGGTTAGCTGACAAGGCAATGGCGGCCGTGTGTGTATGTGTGTGCGCGTGCTTTATTGGTTCAAATGCAGGTCTTCCCGAAATTCTCATGAACAGCCAAAACAGCAGCTGAGTATACCTAGCTGATTGATGGGACTTTAAACTTTCAGCACTCATCTGGGGGATCGATTCTGTTACGTAATGTTAGATGACATTATGTTAAATTTGAACACATTTAATTGTTTCACAAAAATTCCGGTTGGATTAACTGAAGGGTACAAATCGACAACTATCTAAACTGTTACAGAAAGAACAAGCCCTTTAATATTTTTTGTAATTGTAGTAAAGTAGTGTTATAAAAGTGAGACACAGAAAATAAAGTGATGATGTAAGGCTTATACATGATGCAGGGAGGAGAAAAACCCAAACACAGGAGCAAACGGCAGGTGTTGGAACCAAACTTTCTTGGAAAGTAGCATGTAATAATAAATAATAATAATGGTAATGGATTAGATTTATATCGCGCTTCTTTCTGCTGACTCAAAGTGCTCAAAGTAAACAAAATTAACAGCCAAAGCAGGGAGGCCATAAGTTGAACATCAAACAAACAAGACAGAATGCAGACTGATGAAAAAGTCAGCAAATTGGCACTGGACAAAGAAAATGTGGGAGTATTTATTCTCAAGGATATAATAACTGACAAAGGGCAGATGTGGAAATTGTCAAATAAGCAGGGAGAGCAGAAACAAAGATGAGATGTTCCAAGGTTCAGGTTGAAGAAGCCAATACAAGTAATAGAACAAAACACAAAATTTCAAATGGACTTCTCAAAATTTAGCAAAAAACACAGACCATGATACAATATATGTATGCTGTAAAGGGAAATCGCAATGTAGCACATCAGTTCATATTGTGGGCCTGTGGGAGCGGGGAAGTGTTTTGCCTACACAGTGGCCCAGTGGAGGTAAAACATGAAAAAATTAATGAATGAAATAGATTTTTAAAAAATGCAACATGCAAAAAGTTTTTTTTTCTTGGTCACAATTAACGTACAATGGCTCGTATCATTTCATTTATGTATAGGGTGTATTCTCTACTTTCCATCAAACTCAGCCATGCTGGCATCCAGGGTGCATTTTGTAAAACACAAATATCCTTATTTCCAACAGTGCTGATGTGATAGTCCTCCCACACAGAGTATGTCTGTTCAACAAACTTGCTCTCAGAGGAAGTGTAGTTTCATCTCTATCCATTTGCAGAGCAACGGTGAGCTGCCCTGCTTGCCAAGTCGCCAATGTCAGCCAAGATTAGGGAAGGTCTTCCTCTCATCTTCATGGACGCCTCATCGAGTGAGTAAGCAAACCCTCCCCAACTTGACCCGGTTAAACAAAGCAAAGCTGGCTCCTGTGATGAGACCCAGTCAATCAGAATGTAGGAACAGCTTCCTGTCAGCATAGAGGAGGTAAATACATCAACATCACAATCCGTCACCACCACTTAGCTTCCAGCCAATCACCAAACAATGCTGAGAACCTGCCAGCTGACTTTGTGTGGCACAACGTGCAAACATATTGGAGGACATGGGGCTGCAGAGTAGAATATATTGACCACAGCGGCCTGTTTGTGTCTACTGTAGCTGGAAGGAATCTGTTCGTTTTACAGAAATGGATCAAGCCATTAATGCCACCGTGCAGATGTATTGCAGCTATAAAACGATGGATAAATGTTATGAGGGGCTCTCAGGAAAACAGAAAGTTACAAACTTCAGGCTAGCAGTCACACTATTTTAGATCTGCTATTAAAAGAAACTGGTCACAACTTGCTTTATGTTCTTTGTGCATACAGCTTTTTTTTTTTTTTTTTTTTTTTTGCATGAAATGCTTTATAGCTGCTGCATTTTGCCAGAACTGCTTTTTTTTTTTATTGGAATCCATTGTTTCAAGTATAATTACATGCATATTATTCTAACTCTGCTCTCATTATGTTATCACTGCTGAAAAAAAAAAAAAAAAAAAAAGCTAAAACATGCTTCTAACAGCTTAAGACATCCATCATCCTTGTAAACAGTACAACTAGCAATGACGTAGAATGATATAAGAGGTTGAGAACAGGTCCTCTGCTCTGCCACCCCCTCTGCAATGCTTTGGTTTCCTTGCCGTAATAGTGGTCAATGAGGTGTGACTGTAGTGTATTGGGGGCCTAACTGTGAGCTATGATTCCCTCTGTGTGGAAAGAACAAGCTTCGTCCATCTGTACTCATCACGGGCAAAGAGCTGGAACACGACCACATCAGCACAACTGACAGAGACAATGAGACTTTATAACACTAATAGGTTCACTAATGTCCTGTTCACAATGAAGTGCCAGGTCTCACAGAGCGACTCTGACCAAACTGTTAGGAGGGAAAAAAAGTCCAAACAATTTCTTTCCGCAATGTTAACAGCATCATACACTCACAGAAATGATTCTTGCTCGTATTAAGTATTAATCATTATTTTTATTTAAAAGTAACTGAAATATGCAAGAATGTAAAGTTTACTTACTTATTTTACATAATTATAAAGTAAACATTTTAAGTTTATAGCAAATGGAACTACTTTAGTAGACTTTATTTAATTAGATTATAGTTTTCTGAAACATAAAATTATCCGCTAGATGGCAGTAATGCGCAAGTACAACACCAAGGCTGCCTGATCTCAAAACAAGAAGAAGAGACTGCGCATGTGCTGACTGCTGCAAAGCTAACTGACTGCTTGATGCCTGCGCGGGAGGAATTTAAAACGTTCAAGGTAAGTCTGACTTATTTTGTTTTTACAAACTGTCGTTTTTCAGAGAAAATGTTTTATTTCACCAACATCAATGTCTCATATGTTGACAAAATCCGATTTGAAAAACTTAGTAAAAAATCGTCTTACTAGCTAGCTTTTGCTGCATTTCTTTCCTTTCTTCGCTATGTTTGTCTCTTTTCTGACAACAGTTTTAATTAGCAGCATTTCTTCCGCCATATAGAGAGTTGCTAAATATGTACTGCTACCCCATTAACAGTCATAACAACAACGTCCTCCCTCTCTGTTTAAAAGCAGAGTGAAGCAGTGAAGGATAAACCCTCAAAGATAGTTATTGAACTTTGCTTGCTGATATGCATAAACACACACACACACACACACAATATATATATATATATATATATATATATATATATATATATATATGTGTGTGTGTGTGTGTGTGTTGTATAATAACATGTAGAGTAGAAAATTATATTCCGGCATGGGTTGCTCTATATTTTACTTTATTGTGCAGAAACATTAGGAAAGAGAGACCATTCTTTTTTAATGTCTCTACCATTCTACTTCAATAACTTTCATTTTTTTTACACACTCTTTCATTTTTCTCCTCCATTTTCCAGTCACAACACGATGTTTATCAACACAATAGTTTTCACTTTTTGGCTGCTCTAGCAGGAAACATGTTGGCATACTTTTACCTATTATTACATCTCTTCTTATCTTTTTCCCACAGGGGTGTAAGTGTGTTGCATTTCTGTTGAAGGTAAGAGTCATACCATTTTTACAAAAACAACATGGTTCACACATTTTAACAATTTCAGACATAATACCTGTATTGCCTTCACATATGTCTAAGAATATTCTCACCTTTATGTCACATTCCCAAAACTCACATATGTTTAAAGGGATGAGAGTTATCTCCTTTTAATACCACTTTTGGACATGTAACAAGTTTTGAATTATTGCAATAACTTGAGTTATGCAAATGTAAATGAGCATTCGGTGACATGACACTGTAAATTTTAAAGAATGTGCATTTGATACCAACGATTACTACACATTTCACACTTATAAAAACAGAATCTAATTTCCATACTGTATGTTTGATAACTGTTAAAATGGATATTTGTGCTATGATTACACGACTTGGTGCTTCTGTTGCCTTGTTATGAAGACACAGCTGTCGAGTCTGAACTTGAACAGTTACATTGAAAACATGAATGTTTTCATAATTGAAGTCTCATCTGTATCTTGTTTTTTTTTTTTTTTTTTTTGTAGATGAAAGCAGAATTTGTACATGTACCAACTTTGCTACTTAAAAAACAATGTTCCTGGGAAAAGCTTGGTGGAGACCCAGCTAACTTAAAGGTCCTTGGTGTGAGAGGAGGATCTGCTGGAAGGAAGATTATATTTCTGATGGCTTCAAGAACTAAGGCAAGTCCATTTCACTGTTGCATAGTTTGGCCAAGATAGATGTTGTACTCACTATTTTAAACACAATTTTCATTCTTAGAAACTGATTTTTGTTATTTACAGCATTTAACTAAAACCCTTACATGAGATTTCCTGCAAGCAGACAAATTGTGTTGAGTTTGGTACATTAGAAATCTCATCTGTTCAAATGCATGATACACTGCAGAACAGCATGCCGTCAAGGGTCACCACTGAAGAGGATGAGAAATAAAGTCCTGAATAACAGCCACTGATTTCATATGCTCTTGTTTGTAGAGTGAAGACACCTAAGTGAAGAGGGACTGTCCTCAAGTCTGAAACGACAACACTTCTTCAAGTACATGGTCAGTATTCACATTTTACTCTACACTTAGTCTCAGACTCGTGTTTTTGTGGCGCAACAGAACATTTGTTTCTCAACTCCAGAATGTGAACAGCCAGGAAGCTGAGGACCAGACAGACCTCCAGGGGGCTTCATGTGATTCACGCAGCGGTGTCGATGAAGAAGAGCCGATGGATGTCAGAGTGGTGATGAAGGTAGAGGACCTCCAGCACAGCCTCAGACGTATTTCCTTTGCACATGCCAGACTTTTAGAACTGATCTGCGCTCAGTTTGTGGACTGTGAAAAGAAACTTGAGTCACATTTAAGTTCGTCAAGAAAGTGCCAATGATCTTGGATGCTGAGGAGCTGCGCCCAAAGATCAAGATGCTTCAGTTTGCTCACAAGTTACAGCTGAACTGTTCAGGCGGAGGAACTGTTAAGAACCACATTCTACTTGATGGATTTGATCTTTTGGTGGCCGAGCAAAAAAAACGCAAAGACTGGAGAAACGCACAAAACCCAGACGGAGACGTCTGACAGGCGTTGTCCCTGCTGTAGGACTCCATGGCCTCGGCTGCTTTCACAAACTGACTGGTTGAATCCAAATGTTCTGTTAAAAAAAACTGTTGTATGTATTTCTGTGATGTTGTCATCAAAATAACATTGCAATGTCAATAGCTCAATGGGTATATTCATGTTGGAAAAAAGTAGTTATCAGGGCTTATTTGGTGTCATTATGTAAATTCCTGAATGTGAAAATGTTAAATGTCATAATGCCTTTCAACACCATGGATTTCAATTAGGAGTATTACTTTACGTGATACAGGACTGGGATATTTGTTTGGAAAGCTCATCAGACACTTATTTAGGAGGCTTTGCTCCTTTTTGCAGCCACTCCCTAAACTTTTTATTCACTGACATCCTTTTATAAGGACCTGTCTTGAACTACAGAATTTACAACATTTTTTTAATTGCATTTAAATCTGTGCCGCATCAATCTCACCTGTGGTGTTAAGATTCCATTGATACATTTATTTGATGAAACTGTTAATCCGGGTACCTGACCTTTGAAATTTTTCAATGTTCTGGAGAAATGTTTAACTCTATCTTTAAGATTTATGTAATTTTATTACATGACAAATTTCCATTTACTTTTTTTTGGTAATTTTAGCACAAATCTACCAAATAAACCTTACTTAATACGCATTCATTTGTGTAATAAAGTCTATTTATTTAAAATACATAATCCTTAGGTTTATGCATTTAGTATTAATAAAGAATAATTAAATCAAATGAATGATGATGAGAGTATTTATTTTAAATACATAAAGTATATTGTTTGAATTGCATAATGTATATGAATAACCTGAGGATTATGCAATTCAAATAAATAGGCTTCATTACACTTATGAATATGTGTCATGTAAGGTTTATTTGGTAGGTTTGTGTTAAAATTATCTAAAAAAAGTAAATGGAAATTTGTCATGTAATAAAATTACATAAATCTTAAAAAATAGGGTTAAATATTTCTGTGAGTGTATGCTCCTGTTTTTCTTGGTTCATCATAACAGTGTCGTTGGACTTCAAATTCTTATATGGACAAATATTGTAACATGACTTCAAATTAAGGATAACTTCTAGTTTGGATTGTGCTGTGTACATTTATAGGATGTGAAGATATTTTTTTCTCTCTTTATTGGCCTTAAAGGCATAGGCTTACAAAATGTGGTTGATCCAAAAATGTTCCTGAAATAAGTTATTTGAATATTTGATACCATGATTGTCCAAACTTTAATATAACTACTTCATACATTCTTTTTGGAATAACTTTGAAATTTGGCAATGCAGTCTTGTCATTTTAGCAAATCTTTCTGCTCTCACCATGATTCATACTGAATTGGGCTTAGTTTTATCATTTACATACATACTGTAGAACCCCAAATGTTGGGCCCTTGACATCCCTCAGTAGGGGCTAGAAATGGTCCACATTCAGGTTATATCTATTTTACAATATTTTCCAAAAGGTTTCTGATAGTTACCTTAAAAGAACAGACTTAATTTGTCCCCATGTATTTATTGATTGAAAACTTTTCAAAATTTTGAAACAAGTGATTCATTTAATTTCTTTCACCATCATGTCTGTTGTGTGTTCTGAGCCAGCCATGCCATGAACACTTCATTTGTTTGCTTTTTGTGGTGGTTAAAGGAAATTTATCCCTATATGAGATTATTGGGTTGAGATATACTTATGTACGTAAACATTCATGCAAGCAGTCTGCATTGACCGTGGATATACTTGCTGTAGCACGTTGCAGTCAAGATACTCGGTAGCGGAAATCACCGCGAGGAGCAGTACACAGCGCTTGGACATTGAAATTGTGAAAAGGTCTTAACCGGTCAGATTGCGTTTCCAGAGCATACGTGAACGATCCAGGCCTTTTGTGGAAAATATACAGTTACTTTTCAAGAAGAAGAGCTCATTTTACTTTTGCTGCTCGGAAAGCAAAAAACATCGTCGCCAGCTGGAATGTGCAGCCACTTAACAGAAATCGTGCAGAATTTTCAACTCTCGTCTTACCTCTGACCTCGTGTTCATGCTTTTATACGCATGAGCACCTTGTTTAAGTCAGTATTGCACCATTTGCATGTGGCATGTTACTTCAAGTCAAGACATGTAACCTACGTGTCATAGGTACATTTGGAATGCATGGCTGCCATGATGTGGACGGGATGCCAGCAACAAGTATATTCCAGCTCATAATTGTATCATCTGCATACAGTCATGTTTTTTATTTTTTTGGCTGTAAACTACATGTATGTATACATGTGTGTATTAGGGATGTAACGGTATGCGTATTTTTGCCGAACATTCAGTACACTACTCGGTTTGGCACAACCCTGTACCGAACTGTTGGGTGCAGGATTTGTTTATTTAGCCAGTTATTAGTTCATTAAGTTTTTGCGTGCCACCGGACATTATTGAGTGGCGGACCGATGAAACTTCGCCTCCACTTGGTGCAGCGTGCTTCCTGTCCTGCTTCTAATGACTCATAACATGGCACGTGAGCTTGTTGAGCTATAGGAAGTGTCGTCAAACTTCAAGTCCCCCGTCTGGGAGCACCTCGGTTTTGAAAGAAAGCGACACCACACAAGTTTGGATGTTACTGGTGCGGCTAGAAGACAGACTAATTTAGCGCAGACCAGTGTATAAACAGCAGTATGTTACGCATTTTTTATTCAGGCAATCTGACCAGAAGAGTAACCTGCTGTGATGTTTAGTTTCTGTGATGATTGAAATGAAAATGGAGCTGTTTCTGTTAAATGCTGCTTTTAAAATGCAGATGGTGTCACTATATGTGAAAGCATGTTTTATTTTTCATTGAAAAGTGTAAAAAGCAAAACAGCAGGATTTTATTTTGAAATATTTTCTTAATTATGGTTATTTTTCTCATTCAAACAATATAGCAGAAAAGCAAAACAAAAAACAGCTTTGATGTTAAACTTTAGAGATCTTGTTAAAACGTATTTATATATTTTTTTCCCATTACCGTACCGAAAAAAAAAAAGAACTGTGACTTACCTATTGCAGATTCAGTCTTCCCAGCCTGCAGGTTTACAATTTTGTTTCTGGTGTCCTTTGACAGCTCTTTGGTCTCGGCCAGTGGAGTTTGGAGTGTGACTGTTTGAGGTTGTGGACAGGTGTCTTTTATACTGATAATGAGTTCAAACAGGTGCAATTAATACAGGTAATGAGTGGAGGACAGAGGAGTCTCTTAAAGAAGAAGTTACAGCTCTGTGAGAGCCAGAAATCTTGTTGTTTGTAGGTGACCAAATACTTATTTTCCACCATAATCTGCGAAAAAAAATTCTTTAAAAATCAGACAATGTGATTTTCTGGATGTTTTTTTCTCATTCTGTCTCTCACAGTTGAGGTATACCTATGATGACAATTACAGGCCTCTCTCATCTTTGTAAGTGGGAGAACTTGTACATTGGTGGCTGACTAAATACTTAATTTCAGCCCGCACTGTATATATTTGTGATTTGAAAGAAATATTAAAAACAAACGCATGAAAAATAAAATAATTAAACAAGCATAATGACCTCCAAACACCTGGATTAATCAGTTTGTCCAATAATGAAAGACAGGAAACAAAGGTGCTGTCTGAAATTCAGGAAGTAGTACTGCATATAGCCCATTGTGTCCGACTAAATACTTTTTTCCCCACTGTATATATTTGCATTTAAAAAATATTAAAAACAAACGCATGAAAAATAAAATAAGTAAACAAGCAAATGGCCTCCAAAGCTAAATTTTTGTTGAGCAATACAGAGACAATCACTGCAATCAGGTGTTTTCTGTAATGTTAAAAAAAACTACACCTATTGACAGGTATTTTGGTTTATTTGTCATGGGAAAGCTGCTCTAATGTGTCTGGGACAGTTTTCTTTGTTTGTTTTTATTATTATTTCCAACCACAATTCAAAAGCAAAATTTCATTTCACTAAATTATGATTTTTTAAATTTTTATTCATTATTAGTTTCTTTAGTTTCTTGTGATTTACATTACTATTGTGAATTTAGCCTTTTCTTTAATCGGAAGGTATGAGTAATTTTGAGGATGACTGTATGTATACTGCACTGTAAAAGTCCTAGTGTACTTCCAACCTTGACCTGCCGATTAACTTAACACTCATCACAACTCCATATAGGCTATAGGCCTAATTATTTCAGACGAGGGAGACCTTTATTATTTGGGAAAACAGTTACCTATCCTACAGAGAGGAGGTGAAGCAGAAGCAGCAGAAGAAGAAACACTGATTTCCAATCAATGTATAAAAATATTGCTGCAAATTATTGCTATCCTATAAAATTCACTGTCTGCCCTTTTAATGATTTTGCATTGTTTAGCTCAGGGCCCCCCCTACTATCCTTATAAATAACCCCTAGCATTGTAAATGCATCACATACTGATCATTTAAAGGATCTAAGGACGGGATTAAGAAATTATACTCACGAGTGACGCGACCCTGCCAAGACGACATAAGAGCACACACAAACTATTGTAACGCTGATAAAGTCTTTTTCTTCGTAGTGCCATTTTTAGTGGCCCTTCAGTAGATCTGGTTTGTTTGCCGATGGCAGGAGATTCCATAACTATCCCTTACAGTGTTTGAATCCATGGCGACCATCTTCTTCCTGTATCACAACTGTCGGGGACGCATATGCAGCATCAACATCCATATGACTGTGCGAGATATTCAGCCACCAAGTCGCAGCGCGTTTTGCAGCACACAGCCTGTTCAAGGCAACGGAGAGAGACGTGGGTGGGCTCATACTTTTTGGTTTTTAACACTTCATCACCCAATAGCATTAAAAAACTGGACATGCATGTATTCTTTCACACTTCCTGCCTTTAGTTCCTATACGTAAGTTTTGGGCCTGCCTTGTCCACCACCAGATGCAACTTTTCTTTGTTTACATGTAAACTTTATTGAGTAAAGGGAACAGGATTACATTGGTGTATGGGTGACGTAAAAGGCATGCACAGTAAATATAATTTCTACCCATCAAATGGAATATGTGTTTGCAAGCACACCAATCGAAACAACAGTCAGCGTAATCCATTCCTCTTGATTGAAATTATTTATTGCTCTGAATGAGTGTGATCAGATCAGAATCTGGTGATTTCACTGTTTATATGAAACATACTTATTCCGATCACACTTTCAATCAAGGTGCTTGTATCCACATAAACATAACTATTGATGATAAAGCTGTGGAGTCGGTCAGCAGCACCAGACATCTGGGGGTGCATCTGACAGTCTGGACTGGTCACAGGACACTTCATTACTGATGGAAACGGGCTCAGCAGCATTCCTGCACTTCCTGAAGTGGAGAAAGATAGCACAGCTGTGTCCTCCCATCCTGATCACTTTCTATCAAGGTACCACGGAGAGCATGCTGACCAGCTGCATCTCCATCTGGTTTGGCAGCTCCAGGACCTCAGAACGGGAGTCGCTGCAGAGGATGGTGAGGACAGCAGAGAAGATCATTGGGACTTTTCTTCCATTCATCTAGGATGCTGCACACAAATGCTGTTTCAGCAGAGCCTGAAACATAGTAAGAGACTTCTCACACCCCCACCATGGTCTGTTCTCCCTGCTGCCCTCTGAGTAAGAGGTTCTGTAGCATCAAATTAAAGACAGCCAGGTTCTGCCATA
This sequence comes from Atherinomorus stipes, assembly GCA_023101725.1. Lineage (NCBI taxonomy): Eukaryota > Metazoa > Chordata > Actinopteri > Atheriniformes > Atherinidae > Atherinomorus > Atherinomorus stipes. The sequence goes on along the minus strand of JALJCO010000288.1, from coordinate 340,326 downwards.
GTTTCATTCCCCCAGCCAGATTATTGGACACTCCCCATATCTTAACCCCATATTACACATGGCACCAAACGGCAACGTCCGGTGGCCAACTATGAAGCTACACAGAAGAAGTCATTATTTGTAGTTCTCCCTTGATCCGCTACGGGCTGGCTGCAAAACAGAGCAAATCCCCATAAACTCCCATGTTAAAAATTCCAACTTCACAGCAGAAATAAACATGTTTACAGCCTGGTTCATAGCATCATTTTAGGTTTAACAAGTCAAGTTTACCTTCATGTCAACTGTAAGGGGGGGATTTTTTTTTTTTTTTTTGTAAAAAAAATCTATATAGATGTTATTTAATCTTGAAATTACACATGATTAGGGGCGTGTCCTTTTGATTGACAGGTGGCAGTCTAGAAGCCGGTCTGCCGACCGGTGGCTCCTAGTTAACTCCTTGTTTACTCTCTGTTAGGTCTCAGTTTGTAGCAGAGTTGCACAGTGGCGGTTTTTAGTCAGATTATAGCAAGTCTAAGCGTGTGTTACCTTTACACCACCGTATAGGGGGCTAATCTTTGTTAGCTTCTGTTAGTTTTGAGTTAGCTTTGTTAGTGTTTAGCCCAGAGTGCGTCAGCTGTCAATCATTTGCCCGGCGGCTCGGAGCGGCCTTGCCTTTGTCCATTTTATTATTTTCCAGGAGTGATGACACACGTGACACGGCAAGATGGCGACGGTGGGACGCACCCAACTGGCTTCACTTTTAGCTCCTCAGAAACCAACGGGTGATGTTGCGAATGGTTCGTCCCTCTCTATTAACGCTCTCTGCATGGCACCTACAAACTCTTTACTGTTTAAAGGTTGCTGGACTGCGGGCAAATATCTGCTGCTTCATAATTGTTCAACACACTTGCTTATTCTTTAATGCATATTTATAATTTATTTTCCTCACTGTCTATGTTTTTTTTTCTTTTCTGCAAATGTAATTCCGTTTTTAATGATTTTTATTGTATAACTTGTATAAGTGTCTTGTAACATCTGCTGCCTTTTGGCTAGGACTCCCTTGAAAAATCTCAGTGGGACTTTTTTTCTGGTTGAATAAGGGTTAAATAAAAAAAAAGAAAAAATTTAAAAGCTGCAAGTCTTAAAAGCTGCAAATGTGACAAGTGTGGTAAAATGCAGCTGAGGAAGAAAACATCTGCTGCCATCTCTTCTTCTTTGAAAACTTGGCTTTGGTTATCCCAAGATTTACCTTCTGATACCTTGCAAAACCAGAGAATACAAAGTTGCTGGCCTTGAGGACAATGGCATTTCTTTTGGTAAAGAAAACCGTTGCCCATGAAGCAAACAAATGAAAACTTTTTTTTTTTTTTGCAACTTTGTTGTTGGCCAGGAAAATCATGGATCCAATGATATGAGATTGCTGAGATTTTAGGGAAGACAAAAAGGCAAAAAGCCAAAAATTTTCCTTGCAACCAAAATTTTTTAAAAATCTTACAAAAAACAAAGAGAAGCAATGGTAGATCAGTCATTCAGTGCAGCACAAAAACTCCCACTTTTGGAAAATTTTTGTGGTGGATTAAATTAAAAACAATTGACCTGAACATTTATTCAAGTAGTCCAAGATTCATTCAAATATTTACAAATGAATGATTCAGTCATTTAACTGGCTGTGAGGTTTTCTAAATACCATTGTTTTGTGGATGAATGAATGAATGAATGAATGAATGAATGAATGAATGAATAAATAGATAGTTAAATAAAGAAAGGAAGGAAGAATTGACCCCAGAATGTCTGTTTTAAAAGTTGAATGTGGAACATTTTATTAAATGTTTATGTTAATATATATATATATATATAAACCTCCATGAGTCGTTTAGAAGGGAGCTCCGGAGATATCGATGACTTGAGAAGAGCAAAAACTTGAGTAAATTTAGATGAAACCTACACTGGATGGAACCACATAAACATTTTCCACAGAATCAAAACACGGAAACGGCGACTTTTCTCCTGGATCGGTAAGCTAACTCGCTAACCTGCTGTCTTAGTTAGCTGTAAGTTAAACTCCTTTGCATTACTTGTTGGACATGCAGGCTGCCAACGGCCGGAATTATTTTTCTGCCATTGCAACTACAACTTGCAACTACAACTACAAAATAACACACTAGATGTCATTATTTTGTCTGTATCCACCCTTTAATTACTCACCACAATAGTGAAATAGACAACACTCAGCCTGTTTGCCATTGAGACATGCAATTCATCCACTTCATAGACACTTACACAAAAATGCTGTAATATATTAGGTTCATGTCACCTTAATTTTTATGAAGCCAAAAGGATTGGCCTTGCAAGAGTAAACCAGTTTCCTGGTCTTTATATTGCATTGGCCCTGAAGGAAGCTGTTTCTGTGTTTAAGGTGAGGATGACACTGAATGTTTCAAAAGGCAAAACACAACTGAGGACAGAAAAAAAAATCGCTAACCGAGCTGTGATTACAGTGTGCTTCAAATTTGCCAGAAGCAATTTACAGTCGGCCTCGTCTTTCAATTTGTTTAACAAAATCAAGCTCATATTTTGATTTGCATGATGTATTAATACGGAGGTGTCTGGTTTATTTATGTACAGCTGTGCTCAAATGTTTACATCCCCTTCTATTAAAGAGGGGACAAAAATCAGCTGTCAGTGAAATATGATGAAATTGACAAAAGTAATACTAAATTTAAAATTTCATGAAAATCATGTTGATTTTATATTGTGGTTCAACAAAAATACTAAAAACAATCAATCAAAAAAGAAAACAGGCAAACAAGAATGATGGAGCCACTGAAATAAAATTTGTTGAGCAACACTTTGAGGCAATCAAGTGTTGTTTGTTACATTCAGACTTCTTCACCTGTTGACTGGTATTTTGTTGGTGCTATTATTTGTCTAGGACAGTTTTGTTTGTTTTTTTAAATGATTTTTTCAACCACAATTCAAAGTCAATATTTTATTGTACTAAATTATAATGAAGTAAATTTTTATTCATTATCACCTTTTTTTTAGTTTGTTGTTAATTGAATAACAAGTTTATTCGCCTTTTTAATGAGAGAGGATGTAAACATTTAAGCAAAACTGTATATATTGCCTTTGTTATTATGTCTTAAAATGCTTTTAAAGCCAACAGCAGACCATTTTTTTTTTCTTTTCTCTTTTTTTTTTGTTATGACATATAGATTTGCAAGAACTGCTTTTGATTTAATAAAAAAGTGTAAACCAATCTTTTCTAAAAAGCAAAGACTACCTCAGATTTGCAAACGGCAAACAGACAAGATGATACAGCAGCAACACAGAGCTTTCTCACCTCAGTGAATTTCTGTAAAAACAAGATATTTTAAGATGTGGCAATATGCAAGTCTCCTTCTTCTCCCACTGTACACACAGTATCTGTATATCTGTACAAAGAATTTTGTCAATCTTTTAGATATGTGGGGAAAACAATAAATGAACAAACAAAAAAAAAATAGAAATCCTGCAGTAAAATGCAGATAGGTTACTGGAACATCCCAAGATTTTACTTTCTGTTTTCCTTTTAGATAGATTTGTAAAGGCTGCCAGCATCTCAGACTAAACATAGTAGCTGTCAGGTTCGGTTTGCAGCAAGTAAGAAATCCAGCAGAATTCGAGGAAAAGAAAAGTAGCATTGCATATCAATATGGTTTACATGCTTTGATGTTTTAACTTTGCCACCATCTTTATATTCCCAAATGGATATCCTTTTTAGGGGTTTTAATCTGATACACTGATTATTAATTTTAGATTTTGAAAATACATTTTAAATCTAAGAGGATAGTAATTAACTATACTAGAAAGACCTAACATAGGAGAAAAAAAGTTAAATACAGTCCTATTTACAGTATAGACCAACCTCCTCTCAATGTGAAATGAGTTATTGTTAGTGAGTGGGCACTGAACGGGCCGGGACTCGAAATGGTAACTTATCCATTGGCCACTTATATAACTATATAAAGCAGAACTATAAATAGTTATTTTGTGTCCACAAATACAAAGGAAAGAGGGAGCAAGAGAAAGAGAGAGAGATGCATGTCTGGGCACAGATGAATAGATAATATTTCATGTCAGTTTTATAAACTGCTGTGAGACTGTTGAAACACAGCTACATAAATCTAACTGACTTTTCTGCCACTATTTTCCAGTGTATGTTAAAGGTGTGAATGTTCTACCCTCTAAACTGGATTCAGGTTTCATACAGTGTTTTATAAGAAAAGGGTATTTTTAGATTTTTTTTGTTGTTGTTGGGGCATTTGGACATATTAGAGGCCAAAAATAAGACAGGACAATCCCAACAGACATTTTTATTCCCTGAAATGACTTGTAGTGTCTATTTTACAACATTACAAGTCGCTATACGCACACACACTCACATGCACACACTTGTACACACTTGTACTACACTAAGCGCTGGCGTTGCCCACCTCCCTGGCTACCTAATGGGCCATAGGCTCTAATCTGGATGGCCAAGGTGCTCAGGAGAATGAGCAGAGCAAATAGAGAGAGCAGCTCATCAGCCCAGAGAGCCGGTGTGTCGCTAACCCCAGCTGTTAAAGAGACATCCACACATCGTTCAGAGATGGAAGAAGGAAATAGGATGACTTTTCAAGATGGGGTCATTTCTAGAGACTGACTATGGTTTCTCTCAATACTGTTTCAGAAAAGAACAGATGGGAGCATTGGTTCTATCTGTGTCCTGTCTTTATTTATTGTTAAAGCCATCTTATTGAGGTTTATTTCCCCTTTCTTGTAATATTTTTTATGAGTTAATGTATTATTTGTGTGTATTCCACCCAGGCAGTAAGAATAGTAATGAATATAAAATAAGAAATAAAAGCTCTCCACTTGTCGCTTTGTTTTGCAGTTGCAATAGAACTAAATTGGCAAATTTGTCTTCAATATAATGCTATGAATTGAAATAGTTTTCATTATTTTTTCTGCTGTTCAGATAAGAAAAGAAAAAAAAACATGAAACCACCTGACATATTTGAAAACAGAACTGCATGACAGCAGTCTGCAGTATATCCGGCTCATTTTTTTAAAATTAAACATGTTTTAAACAGTATCTGGGGGCAAATCCATCCCCAATGCCCATTCATCTAAATATGATGTTGTTGAGTAGAGAACCATTTTTTTGCCTATTTTCTTTCAGCAGTGTAAACCAAATTGAACATATCCAATGAAAACGACAAATTAACCAACAAACACTGCATTCTGCATTCAGCCATCTTTACATAACAAACACAAAATGAACTGTAAGTGGAAATTTGTGGATAATAATCACAATAAACACCATCACATCACATTTTTTTGTCTCAGTGTTTCCATTGTAGGGATGTTCGATGCTGGCTTTCTACTGATATCCATTATATACCAATATTGTCCAGCCCTTAATTTCCGATATCAAGTGATAGCGATCTATGAAGTGAACTGTATCTCTCATATTTTGAGAGATACAACTCAATTTTGCACTGAAAGCAAAGATCCCAAAATAGCCTTAACTTAGCCAGAGAATTTCATTTTGGACATCTGGCTGCCATATACGTATATCAGAAAATGCTGGAATATGAAGTTATTCATAGATAACAGCGACTTTTCTACATGCTGGATCAATGGAACAATGAGATCTCACAAGGATTTTGTTAGAAAAGATATCAATACAATAAAACAAATACATTTTTTCTGGTATCACATTTTAATGCAGATATCGGCCAATAGTGTTGGTAGGCCGACAATATCGGTAGGACATCTCTACTTTTTAGACAGGATTTGTTATTACAATCAGTAGTGATGCGGCATTCAGTGATTTACCACCTCTGGAACTTCCCCCCCCCCCCCCCCCCACAACCTCATCCTGTAGCCCAAAATGTTCATTCATAATTGACAAAGGGATGGATTAATGGGGCATAAAATAACCCATCCATCATAGGATAAAAATGGGATTAAGGTGCATAACTCTCTCAGACATGCCATTTTAGAAAGTACTTCTTATGACCTCTAGTATTGGTTAAATGAAATAATTCTATAAACAAGGAGGAAAATAACATTTTTTCTATTAAGAATATTAATATAATTAAATTAGTGTTAAAAGCCTTCTGAGTACCGAGCTTAGTGAGATTTATCATGAAGACAGTACACCTTCAAATAAGTTTTATTGGGCTCCATTAATTTAAAAAACAGATAGATAACCTACTTATCTCCATATACACTGTATACATAAAAGCTATAAGTTGTAGTTCTCTTCCATTTATAAGTAATTTTATTCCCATCTTTATTTTTAGGCTCTTTATGAAAAAAGTCCCTTGCACATGCAAACAAGAGGTAAGCTCTTTTCAGAAAGGAACAAAAGGAACACCATTACAACTATAAATGCAAATAGAGTGCAATGATTGACAATTTGTTGTAACCCTTTATTTCAGTGGGTGTAGTAGAGAAAAAACAGGTTTATAGAACAAATAAATCCAGTTGTATTGAGAAAATAGTTGATTATACTGAATCATATACCAATTAGCACACATACACACGCACACACACACAAAAATGTGGGGACAAAGGTATGTTTTACATTATCCTCTTTTGTAACACTGCAAGTATTAAAAAACTAAAGGGACAATTTGCTGGTTTGGAAGAAGAAATAATTTAATAATTTGATATATTGACCAATAAGAAATACCAAACCTCTTTGTTTCTTTTTTTTTCTTTCAGAATTATTTAGTTGTGTAAGAAAACAAAGTTTCTACATCCATTTGACCTGAAGATTTCTTACTTTTATACTTCCCATGTCATTGTTGGTTAGGAATAACAAAAATGCATGTAAATTACTTTCTTTTTTTCTTTCTTTCTTTCTTTCTTTCTTTCTTTCTTTCTTTCTTTCTTTCTTTCTTTCTTGCTTTGAAGTCAATATCTATTTTTATAATTGAAATTTATTTGTCCTTTTAACAAAATGTGAGAAACATCGTCATAAATATATTTTTGTATATATACCATTTATTGCTGTGCAACATTTCAACATTATTGTATTGCATTGTATTGCAAAAGGCATCCACCAGAAGACAAGTATCACATTGTGTTTAACCAGGTTTTGAGCAAAGTTTTTACCACAAAGTGATGCAAATGTTCTCAAAGACTGCTTGTGTATGATTCATAAGGGATTAAAAGGTTAATATTAATGCAAATTTAGCTTGTAGCGATAAGTTTTTGGGGATTTTCTTTGAATAGTTGCTTTAAGATGAAAATTGAGGATTGATGCCAAAAAGAATATGAGTCACTTGATTTAAATTTGATTTAAGCAAAATTATCTTTTCTTCTGTGACACTCATTTTTAAATATTTTCCTTCTATGTCTTTTCTTTTGGTTATGGATTTTTCTTCTAAATCAAATGTGTATGTAAATCAACATTCTGTGCATTTTGAATGCATGTTAATTATCAGATGAGTTCAGTATGACCTCATTAAAGGGACACTGTGTAATCGGGAGCAGCCCCTCGTACTTTCATCTGCATTCGCTGAAACCGGGCAGACCGACACAGCCGATGCATGAAAGTTATCACCGCCCTAGTGAAGACGTGGTCCGTCAGTTACGTACATCAGTCCATCTGATTTTGCTGCGATGTCGTATGTTTCCCTACCTATTTTTTACCGTCTTTCGCCGCTCATTGATTAAAATGACATCTGGTTTGTACCAACGGCCGTCTGCCCGACTGCACGTGAACGCAGCATCAGTGAGACCCTAGCTCCCCACAGCAGCGCGGTGACTTTTCAAAGGCATTACCTCGAACAGAGCTAAAACTCCGGTGTGTCCGGTGAGTTCTGTGTTTCCTACTGTCCGCTCCCGAACACAAAAACATGGCGAACGACTGCAGCCTCACTAGCCGCATCGCCGATGTTTAAATGAATGAACGAACGGCAAATTTAGAACTTAAGGGCCAGTTTATGGGTGATTACTGATTAATGAAAAAACACTAACCAAAAACAGTTTTTAAAAAACACAGGAGAACACACAATATCCCTTAAGTATATCCAACTTCCCTGACTGTAAGAGCTCATTTTTAACACAATAATAAGTTAAGGCTTTTCGAAAACAGTGTTTTTAATGTCAACAAAATTTTAAAAACAAAACAAACAAACAAACAACAGCAAAAAAGACAAAATAAACAAAAACAAAGCAGTTTGATGACCAGTCTCATATAAATTTAATTCTTTTCTTAAACCATTTATCAGAAAACTAAAATTCTACAGGCTCAGAGGAGAAAAATAGATGTCTAAAATTTCCTTGAATGAACTGAAAAAAAAAAGAAATAAATTATATATATATGTATATATATATATATATATATATATATATCATTAGTCTTTACTTGTAGGGTATAAACATGCCGGTATAAAGATGGTATCAGTATCTATATGGCAGCAAAGGAACAATAATTTGACGGGTTATGGGAGGATTTCATGTTCCTTTAAGATGTCTGTCTGCTTCACTCTTTCTTTTTCCAAGCAAAATTCCAATAACCCGAGGGATTAGAGGGACCCATCCAACTCAATTAAATCAATGGTGTGAGGGAGATAAACAATGACAAGGCGAAACCTGCAGTCAGTCATGGACAGGTGCAAGCTTGTTAATGTGTATGGCCAAGCATATTCCCAGCACTTGTTCCAATATTCATCTGTGTTTCCGTATGTGTGTGAAGTCCAAGGCCTCACCAAGTGCAGTAGCCAGATAAAGTAATAACAATGCTTCTTTGCAGCTGCCTGCCTCTGCCTTCCTCACAGGGGCAGAAACTATACCAACTGTGACAAAAATGTATCCATCACTTTATCGTACTGTAGGCACAGCAGTGTTATGGCAATAAGGTAATTTGTGTAGTAAATTGAAGATAACACACCTCTGTGTGAATTTGAGAGAAACAGTTGTTGCTTCTCAGCCAACGTTTGATGTGTTTTGTTCCTTTGCAGACATGCAGCCAGAATGTACTTGGCAGGGATGTTTTTTTTCTATTTATCTCAAAGACTTAATTAACTTGTTTTGAAGCCAAATTCTCTGACAAGGATGACGTTTATCTTATAGTGTTGAAGAATCAAAATCATGTAGATTAAGTGAAGTCCCATCTTACTGAGGAAAACAAAGTACTTGGTAGGAAATTAGATTTGAAGGAGGATCAACATCACATCATAAAGTCTTTTAAACCACTTAAATACCCTCCTTACTTGGGTAGCATTATTTGGATGGAGGGGCAGAATACCTGAATGATGTCCAAGTTTAAAATAATTTTGACGATATTTTTTTGTTTTTCATCTCATTAAGTCTTTTGCTCATTTCTTCATTTTCTAGTACTATAGTTTTTTAGACAAATTCAGGGTCGCAGGGGACTAGAGCCCAGCAATTAGCAGGCAACAGAACACCCTGCACAGGTACTGTATATACTAAAATAAATTAATTAAAAAAATGAGTACCCATACAGTACCACAAAAACAACAGTTTCACACAGCTGCAATAATAAACCAACGGCTATTTTAGTTATATACTAAAATAATCATTTACCCATGACTTAAGACCAACATATAACTGTTTCTTGACTTCTAAAAGTAGAAAAACAACAAGTATATTAAACACTTCCTGGTATATTCCTGACCGGTTTTAGATAAAAAGACAAAAACTATTCTCCATTAGTGTTGCAAAACAAACAAAAAAATATTGTGGTTGGGGCTAAAACACATTAACTACTGTAACTTCATGAATTCTATTTTGCTGACACGTCAGCTTTATCTTGCTTTCATGTAAACTCAACACACTGCAGCAAACTTATTGACTTTCATGGTAGGATGTCATTGGCTCTCTTGGGAACAATAACATCAATATTTGTAACATAATAATATCCCATGGGGATATACTGTAGATATAATGTGGATAAGATTGGAAAACATTAATGATTAGAGCTAGTTTTGAGAGAACAGTTTTGAGCAGGCGGCCTGTGGGCATGTCTTGGGCATAAGAGGCCATTAAATGTCATAAAAGTCCTGAACATTTATTATAAAACTATTGTGTTTTAAATACTGTTTGATCAAGTTACATTTTCCACTAAATAGCTTATGTGGGCAGATTAAAACTGATTTGATTCTTGTTTTCAATATCACACTTCCAAGGTTTGCTGAAGCAACATAAACTAGGGATGGGCGATATACCGAAATTTTTCCCGTTGATATGTAGTTTATGGTACTTTTTCATCGATACCAATACCAATACTTTAGGTCCCTTTAAAGAAAACCACATGATTGTACAGTTTGTCTTTGTTTGAATGCAAGGGAAATATTAAATATGAGTAAAACTTTAGGAACAGAAGTACTAGAAAGAAATGCTTTTAAAACAATAATAAATTATATTGATGACAAAATTAAACAAAAATAAGATTAAAAACTTATTTTAATTATCAAATAAAAAGATTATTTATATTTGTCATTTGAAAATGTTCAAATATAAGATGTAATAGTAATATTATAAATTTAACAAAACATAATGTGCAATAACCTGCATTAAAGCAATTAAAGATACCAAAATATTTCATTATCACTAACAGTAGCAGCATCATCATGATATAACAGGCTACCACCATCATGTGACACATAAGCTAAAATATGGCTGCTTTCACATAATTTCATTGCCTAAAACTCTCAGAAGTGAAAATAGATTGCATGTTTTCTATCTGTACAGTGGTATCACAATACTCAAAAAAGTATTGAATTTGATATTTTGTCTGGCTGATATCGAAGTATCGACTCCAGGTTATCGGTATGCCCATCCCTAACATAAACCTAGCCATCAGAATGGCCTCTGCTAATCAGAAAGAGTGATACATACCGTAACACCACTCTTCATTTAAAACTTTGATGTTGGTATCTCAGAGGAAATCATGCTTTAGAAAAAAACCTGAATATCTGAAGTTTGATTTTTCATTTTGTAAAAAAGAAAAAGTAGTTCCTCCTTGTGGCTATCAGTCTTCAATGATAAAACATTTACAAAGACATATACATTAAAGATTTCAGAATCATAGCCATGTTCCTGGCATAGTCCACCTTGTGTGGGACCACAAGATGCAGCTGAGTCTACTTCTCAACTTTCAAATCTTAACCACCATTTGAAGCAGTGAATATGAGCCTCGTAGAAATATAATAGTATTTTGACAAAGCTGGCAGGACGTTGATATCTGAGAATCAACATTGCCAACATAATCCCCCTTCAGTTTTAGTCATATTATGGGTTTTGTCAGTTTCACAGTTGTACTTCCCAGCCCTTCTCCTTTTTTACTGACTGAGCCATAGAGTGAATAATTATCTTGAGCTATTTTCTTCATGTTAGCAGTATAGCAGCTGACATGGTAATTGCTGCCTTTCGGAAAAGGGAAAGTGTACAAGGAAGAGTGTAGCCACTCAGAAAGCTACTGCCTTATTTAAGACCTCTTCACTTGCCCCAAGTTGGTCGCTCTCTCAGCAGCTGCCACATAATAATCATGCTCTCACAGCTGCACACATATGGACACACACACACACCATATAAATGCACGTGCAATGAAATAATAGCTCCAATCAAACTTTTTCTTTAATTTCAAAGCTCATCTTCTTGGTTTTGTATGGAGATAATGCAGACAGATAATACAGCATCAGCTACAGTTATTGTACTGTTTATTTTATCCCACTTCTAACCTTGTAGCATTCTCCAGTATTGGAATAGATTACTGTATTGCATAATGCCAGGGACATTTGTTGAGCCCAAGGCATATTCCTATAATTAGTTGCATAATAGATAACCAGAGTCTGTACTCTTCATTTTTTCACACCCTACGGCTGCGCTGATGAAGCTGTAACCACTTCAATCAGACCAGTGATAGCACACAGCAGTCTTTACAAACTACTAGCCTGCATTTTGGTTCATGCATTATTAGAGGGCTGTAAAATGTGGCTTCTATCATAAATCTCCTGAGGCTGAATGTGGTAAAGATGTTGACACGTTTTCAGTGGTTGGTCAAGGCATTTATTAAAACACACTTGGTTATAAGTAGTAGGAATAGCCTGCATACTTATTTTCTTCATAATTACAAAAAAATGTTTAGCAGGATTTCAGTTTATACATATCCAGAAGATGGGAAATAAACAACTGTGACTGTACATCAAATACATCATCTTTAACATTGCGCCCAAGTACTGACTTCGGTATCAAATTCAAAGATCTAGAGTATAGTGCCTTGATAGAAGAAGAACATAATCAAAGTTATTGTGCTATTTGTGCAGTGTGTACCTTATGCCAGCCTTACATCAGAAAGACTCTTGGAGGACTACCGTCTCACACCAGCTCACATCTAAAGACAGTTTTTAGTCTCAGCCCAGTCACAGACTGAGATTTTACAAAGACTGGAAATATTGCAGGACCACTATTTACAAGACTACAACTAGATTCTTTAAGCATTTTTTCCCATCATGCAATTAGTTCCCATCATCATCATCATCATAATACATTTTATTTGAAAGCACTTTATGAAAGCCCACAAACACACTGTATAAAACAGATGAAACATTAAAAACAGGAAGATAAAAGACTAAAATGCAAAACATAATCTGCTCTGTAACCGAGAACATTCAGCGACCAGCATGTCTGCAGCACTGATGTTTATTTACTGTTTACTGTCAGTAATCTGATTGCTGCTGTGTGTTCTGCAGTCAGATATGACAGCGCGGGGTTCGCATGGCATTCTCCGTGAATGACCACAAGTGTGCCAGGGTGTGCCGGCAGCTGGCACATCTGGCAACCTCCTGACCTGACTGTAGATCGGACTCGCCCAGCAAACTGCTGCTAACAGCGATTAAACAGAGTTCTCTGGTCCTTGACAGACAGCTGGTCGACCTGAACAACCGTTTTCAGAGTGACTCTTATAGAATAATGAAGATTCTGCCTCCCTGCTGCCTGCTGCTCATCAAATAGAAAGTGGACGGGGGACATCAGTTTCCGTTCATAATGGAAGTGTGACAAAGATGTTTTTCCCAACATGGACTGTTCACTGTGCATTCAGGTAACACTGCCTGTTCCAAGTTGCGCTCCGGAACACCTGTTTGCAGGATTAATCCACCAGCAGAGCTACGATCACCGAGAGACTGAACAGCATCTCCTGTTCATCTTTGAAAAAGAGCTCGTGGAGAAACTGGACAGATAAAACAACAAATACGCCAAGCGGCCGTCTTCCCTTTAAACTGAGCTGCAGTCCGCACAGGTAAACAGCGATGTGGTCACGTCTTTTATTCTGCTGCTAAGCCTGACAGCTGTGTTCAGATGGTGAAACAGCTGTTGATTATGCGTGATGCGTAATGGCTAAGTTCTGGCTCCACCCGCATGAGTGTGTTATGTTTCATGATGTTGGTCTTATTGCGCAGCAATGGCTGTTAGGTTTTTTGTAGACGGCGATGTGTGCTCTTTCTATTCAGCTACTTTATTGATTTATTATGTCACATGTGTGATCTGCTGTAAACTACTGTTGACTATTACTGATAGAACACACACATCGTGTGGAGACATTTTGTGTGTTGTATTCGAGAGTTACAGTCTTTTGAATGTTAGTGGATGTGTAACACTTAAAAATAAATTTGGCACACCCAGTTTTTGCTGGTGCACACCTAATATCTTTTTTCAAGCTACGCTAGCGCTCTGAGCATTGACGGTTCTGAAGGTTGGACCTGTTTCCGCTGCTGTCAGAGCTCATCCAGTCATTGATTGTTGATTGTGTTGCGTCACTACAACTGGAAAGACCAGGAAACGATTGCTATAAATCAGTGCAGATTACCATCTCAACTTGATGATTGAGGCTGTGGGGGCGCACCGCGACTCCTGAGATTTACTAAAGACTTCCAGTCTTAAGCCTGCGATAGTGAAAATCGTTTGGTGTAAGCCTGGCATACTGACTCTTCCTCACACAATCAGGGGCAGACTAGGAAAGATGATCGGCCCTGGCAATTTGGCTCAGACCAGATCATTTATGATTATTCATACCACAGATCTTTGTGCTCCTTTGAATGAGAATATTAACTGCAGCTCCTTAAAACTACTAAAATCATGCAGTGAGCTTGCAGGAATTGATGGCAGCAAACACATTAAATATGTCCAAAAATTGTAATTGGTAATAAAATAAATATCTATACCCAGCACAGTAATGCATGTTAGTCATTTCCTACTGTGTGTTTGATGGAGAAAGACAACATAAAAACTGACAGGAGAGATGATGGTTCAGATAAAAAGCTATTTCCGGACAAAGCATAGAAACAGGGTCTCAGCTGCTTGCTGTCCTCTTCTGGAGATGTTTACCAGCTTTAACAAAAGACAATGAACAAGTTTTCATGAATGGATGGATGAATGTTCATTCATCCATCCATTCATTTAATACTCATATTTATGTTAATATTCATCCATCACTCATTTATCATCTTAATATTCATCAGATTTTATGCTTCTTTTACATAATTATGTGGTTGTGTTGATAATTATTGGATTCTCTGATACAGAGGTAAACATCAGTATGGACAAAAAGGTAGGCTAAATGAATAGACATTCTTGTTTTAATTCTGTATATTGTTCATAAACACCTGCACAGAAGCTGCCTCCAACACATTTAAACTATCAGCCCACAAACAAAAGCAAATAATAATAAAAATTAGAAATCTGCTGACTTTGTTCATACAGATAAATAATTAAACAGAACTAAATTTAAAGGTGATAGCTACAAATTTAATTCCTTTCCACCAGTTGGTGGCGTACTAACTACTAACTAACTAACTACTCACTTACTCAATTAGCATTAGCAACATAACAGAACCAGCTAGCTGTTTATTAGCATTAGCAAAAGTTTTAACTTTTAACAGGAGGAAAGTGGCAGGAAGAAAGTGGCAACCTACTTGGGGATTTTGAGCACTCTTTGCTACCTTCACCCTCATCCTGTTTTTGTTTTTCTGACAAACTGCAAAGAATCCTGATATTGGCATGGTAGCAGATGTAAATATTTACTTTTTAGACCCGTCAAAATCAATAAATATGCTATAAAAAATTGGGGGTTAAAATCTAAACTTTATTCTGCACCCTGTAGACGTTCTGTATGTAATTGTTTTTAAAAAAATATTGTTCTCATGAAAAAGTTGTAGCAATTGCCTTTAAGATCTTCTGTTTTAACCAGTGAACGCAACCAGTTAACCAGTGAATGCAACCAGTTAACCAGCTGCTCTCCTGCTTGAGATTCTGATGTCATCAGCTGATTTTTATTAATGCAAAGAAACAAACTAACGTGGCGATACAACAACTTTTTCATTGGCGTGTTATCTTCAGTTCACTTTAACCTTGCAAACAGCTAGCACGCTCACTGCTAACTGGTTTGGATGGTTCAGACCTACTGGGTCTCACCACCTTTACATCACCTCAGTGATGCAAAAGCAGTGCAGTGTATCACAGCTTCTGCCATTATCATCATCATTCACGGCAGCTGATCAAGGTCCTGTTGTGTCAAACATATCAATGATCTTTGGACGTTTAGCAGAGTCCATTTTTGTCTTTTCATAGTTTTCTGCTCCTCCTCTCCATTTTCTCACCTCGGTTCAGACCGGTGGCTGCATCTGTTGACACAAAGCCAGAACAGGTTTAAAAAGGATCTGATTGGTTTAGCCTGGTGTCAGTTAAGAAAAGAAGCAATGGGCCACTGTCTGGTGGTCAGGAAAAGAAAGTTGTGTGCTGACCATCTGAATGAATGAATTAGTCAGGCAGAAGGACCACAGTGAAAGCGGGTAGTGTTTGAAAATTTGAACAGCCCCTGGGCCATTGATCTGCCTAATTTTATGACCAGACAGAATAACAAATAAACTAAGCATGCTTCCATTGCCACTATAGAGGCTAATTTGGTGTTAAATATTAGTTTTTTATGCGTCTAATTTCCAACACAGAAGTAAGATGGCTGACTGTACTGAACCACGGAAGCTCTCGACCAATTGCAACATGTTTTACGCCCATTTCATGACGTCACCCCGGGGAAGAGACACTGATTCTGAAGGGTCACAGAATTGTTTTTAGCACCGGCTTCGGCACTCACATGGACGTTATTTGTAAACATTGATGGATAATCGGACTTTGATTGACGGAATAAAATGGAGCAGCCTGTTATAGAGCTGTATGCTCGATCCAGAGTCTGATATGGAGTTTGAAGTACACACAGTACCACAGAAACCCTGACAAGTAAGTAAATTAGCAAACAAATCATAGGCTAAAAGTTAGCATTGAGCTGGGAGAGGTTTTCATTCACCGTTGTTGTTCTGTCTATGAGGCGTTTTTATGGTGGGAACTACGACAGATTTCAGACGTAATTCCCTAGAAAAAACACTTTACTTCCTGAGATTCATGAAGTTGTCAGGAGTGAAGTTCACACACAAAGATGTTTTTTTTTTATTCTGCTCCTGATGATATAATCCAACCACTTCTGGCAAGTCGATTCCTCCAAATAAACTCCCACGCCAAACGCAACCACATTTTTCCCAACTTGCCATCCTCTAGAGCTTTAAAAAAAAAAAAAAGCTTTTCTTCTGAACTCTGGAGCAAACGTTTGTTAGCTGATGGCTGCTTGTTTCTGAGGAAATCTTCCTGCAGGCTGTTAGTTTCTTCCTCAGAGAGTGTGTATAGGTTAGGATTCTTTTGGAGTTTCTGTTGAACAAAGAGGACGTCTTGCTACGATGCTGCGCATGCGTATATTTGTCGCATGATTGTTACCACCTCGTTATACTAAGAGAGCTAGAGTCAGTTATGTTAAGGAACATAGAGCTTGGCCTGAATATTCAAATATGTTACTCAAATATGCACAATTGAAGAAAATAATGACTTAAATGAAGTTTTTTTTATGAGGAAATAACACAGTAACATGCTGAAAAGCTCTTAGAAGTCAAATTTTCATGTTACAGCTCCTTTAAACAGTAAAAGTGGCTTCAAAAGTCTACTAAATATGCTAAACTGACTTCACTTAACTAAATTAGTTAACTAGAGGTTAACATGGGTTTATTGAGAACACCCAAAAAGTATAACAGATTTGCTATGTGCTGCCTTTGGTCTAACGGTCTGCCAGAGCCCTAAATGTTATAACCTGCTGCATTTTACATCTTCCAAAAAAGATACAGAAGCAGCCAGAGCTATAACAGAAACTCTTTTGGTTGCTATAATTTTTCTTGTATGAGATTCTGTCAAAAATTAAATGAATTGTAATCATGATTAATTTGGCCTTTGGATTCTTGTAAATTAGGGGTGATGTAGCCCTTTCAGCCTGGTTTATCAGAGCGCTCCCTTCACTTGCTAAGTCACAGCTGTATGGTTGAGAGCTCCTTCCATCCCCAACAGACTGAAACTGTGATGAGACTTGACCCTTAACATTCTAATAAGAAAGGATTATTTCTATACTTATTATATTTTTTTGTATTTACCTGGACTTGTTGGTTGATTTGGTGTTACTAAGAGATAATTCTATGGTAATTCTGCAATGTTTCACATATTCTTTCTTTGGTGAATTTGAGAGAAAAAGTATGTTATTACTCCAAAATGGTTGACTGTAATTTTAGAACAAAAAATCTAAAGAAATCACTGTGCGGTCACCTGACATTTTCACATAATGTAAAATAACAATAAAAAAATGATATTTGATGGTATCGCATATTCCGCAGCACACAACTGACTGTCATAAACATTTATGTAGTTAAACAAATGTTTATACAAGTGAAACTAGTCATAAAAAGTGATTAAGTTATAGAAGACTCCGATTACAGACAGTTCCTGCTTTATATACTGTGGATGTACGCTATCATTTTACTGATTTTACATTTTACTTTAATTGATAGCAAGAAAAATTATATTGAAGTGTGACACAAATATGTTGCAGCCCTAAGCAAAATATGGTTGTTTTTCAATGAAAGAGTGGCAGTAAAAAATAAATAGATGAATAAATTTTGTTTAAATTGCTTAGAAACTGCAGTGCATCAGTCTAAAATGAATAAAACAAAATTCCCTCCTATGAGGTCTGACTTTCCTTCAAAGTTTGTTTTTTTTTTTTTCCTGATTCTAATAAGAATCTGTGCCTTTGATCCACCTGAAAACGGTATTTGCTTTATATTTGTAGCTTTTTAAAATCTTATATATAACATAGTTATAACTATTTTGATATTCTGAAATGCACTATATTTAACAGGCCCTATAAGTTTTCATATGCAGCTGTGTGAGCTGAAATGTCAAGCTTAATCCTACCATACTGTGCCTCCTTCTTTTTTTCTCTATAGAAACATATCTGCTTTTCCTACATCATATAGAAAAGAAAAACAATGTCTCTGGCTTTGATAAAAATAGATAATTCCCTCTGTATTCAGATCAGCTCTGTTTCTAACTGATACCCAGCATGTGTGGGTACAAAAGGGCAACAGTGGTCTGCCATTTTGGAAAGATCTTGGACTTGTTGTTGAGGATTTAAACTCAACTTTAGGATTAATGTCAAGCGGCATCCTTACAAAGATAGAAGTCACTTCTCGCTGCTGTCATTCTGCGCACACAGTTGGGCCCTGACCAATCATATCATTTCAAGCTGGGTCACACACATAAACAAGGCTGCGTCTTGGAAGCTAAGAGTCAGTCTGTTAAGGCCAGGAGCCAATAATCTCTCAACAGGTGAGTGTGTACTCTTAGTGTGTGTGTGTGTGCATCTGTGTATGTGAGAGAGAATCAAAAGGCCAAATCGACAATGTTGGATTCAGCTGACAATCATCTGGTGCAGTGGACCAAAGGCTGGTGTTGACAATGACCTTGGCTGTCCTAGAAAGAAGCCTAGAGTGTGTGAAAATATCAAGGAACTCTTTGTTACCAAGCCACACAACAAAGAGGGAAAGTTTGCCAAGAACAACAACAACAACAAAATGACATCCGGATACTAAAAACCTCTGCATTGCACAAATCATATTCTTTTCATCGAGGGAATGAAAACCAGCTGTGATATATGTTAGAAAAAAACTAAAAAAGATATAGCAGAAGTAAAAAAATGACTTTTCTGGACCCTGTGACACAACAGCTGGGCCCCGATGGCTTACAGATCCACAAGTGCTCTAGTGCTCGGTATGCTTGTTATCTCCTCTTGTTCATCTTTGATCATTATTCCTGAAAAGAACCAGATCCAAAGTGATGGGCTGTTTTAGGTTTTCTTAAAAAAAATTAAAAAATAAAAAAGTAAGAAATAAATATATTACAAACTAAACTTGATTATGGACCTTTATAACATTCCCATCCTTCCTCAATGTCTCTCAACTTACCACTGTCTCTTTTCTGACGTGGTTTAAAACATTGCATATGTAGTAGACTAGGTTATACTTCAAAAGAATAAAATAATGAAAAAAAAAACCAAAACAAATATTGAGTGAAATGATTCTAATTGAATGAATACAAGCTGTCTTTGTTAACAGCATTAGCTAATAAATTATTGTAATCTAATAATATCACTCTAGTTTTGTGTTTACTTTGACTTTTCTTCAATCAACATTCATTCAACATATATTGGCACATTATTTTTTTCTAAATAGGCATGTGGAGAAAAATCAGCCAAATAATGCTTTATTTCTTGCCTTTCTGGTAGCATCATTTAATTAATTAGTGAATGAACAGATATGCAATCTTTCAGAGAAAGGAAACATTTAATTAAAATTATTTTAGCAGAAAAGCACATTGTGTTTTATTTATTGTGTTGCAGTGCCTCAAAATCTTAAGATTATCATGCTGCAACATGCAATGATGTTTTCATTTCTGATCATAGGCTGTATTTGTGTGTGGTAGCATGACTGATTTTGCCATTAGAAGCCCCTAATGATCATTTTACGCTCATGCTACCATAACTGTTGGTGTTATTGTTGGATTCTTCATTATCCATTGCCCTTTTTTCCCTCTTGCCTTCTTTTTATTCACATTCCCTTCTGTGTTTTTTATGCTCAAGGATTCACGCTGACCATTTCAAAGAACACTTTGTTCTTGATATCCTGCACGGATTAGCTGCAGTTACTGTTGTCATAAATAGACTAGAGTAAATTATTGCTTCAGCTGTAAGGGAGTTACAGATAATTGGGATGCATGACAGTATGTAATGCACAACCAATAAAATGGGAATAAGTGCATTAGAAACAGAACTGTTTTCTTCCTGTTATGTTTGACAGTAACTAGATGACAACCGTCTCGTGTTGCGTGTCAATGTTATGCAACACTGTTTTGAAGCATGGAGACCGGGTTACACAAGTTCCCACAAAAATAATACTATTTGCTTGATAAAAAAATTCATTGAAATCATTGAAATTTTATATTTTTAATAACATAATATATATATATATGTATATATATATATATATATATATATATATATATATATATATATATATATATATATATATATATATATATATTATATTTATATAGATAGATAGATAGATAGATAGATAGATAGATAGATAGATATATATTATATTTGTTAATACATTTGTTCTTGCAAATGAACTCTTCATATATATATATATATATATATATATATATATATATATATATATATATATAGATAGATAGATAGATAGATAGATAGATAGATATAGATATATATATTTGTTTATACATTTGTTCTTGCAAATGAACTCTTCATATATATATATGTATATATATATATATATATATATATATATATATACATATGTATATAGAGAGTTCATTTGCAAAAACAGTTAAGAACCATTTAGAAAAAATAGAGTTAACTACTTCTGCAAATAAACTCTTCATTTACCTTTTGAATATTTTAACCAAATCACACTTACATGAAGTAGAGGGTTTTAATGATGTTAAATGGAGTTAGGAGGTTTGAACCTGACAGCGACAAAAAAAGGTTAACTCCGTTTTTTCGAAATGATGGTTAACCGCTTCAGCAAAAGAGCTCTTTGTATGTATATATATATATATATATATATATATATATATATATATATATATATATATATATATATATATATATATATATATATATGTATACAGGTATGTATATATATGTATATATATATATATATATATATATATATATATATATATATATATATATATATGTGTGTGTATATATTTATATGTATATATATATATATATATATATACCATATACAAAAATTTACATGTAGAAAATAAGGCACGAAAGGTATTTCCCTGTCAATTTCGACATCATCTTTCCAAAGGAGATAGACCAAAATCAATTTGGTATAGTTATCGAATGGATATAAGAGAACAGATATGATCTATTATCTATGACATGAGTATATTATATAATGCCAAGAACATGCTCACATGATATATACCTTGTGTATTTCATAATGGATCTTCTTCTGGTAGAATGTGTTCTCGCTGTTAGTTAGACAGAGAGTAAAAGACAGACTCAGGGAAGAGGACAGCCTGCTCCTCCTCCTCCCCCTCCTCCTCCTCCTCCTTTCTGGCTTCCGTGACTATCACAAAGATTCAGAGCTGACTCTAATTCAACAGGACTGTCATAGCTCATGAAAAAATCATGTCGTATAATCAAATCGGAGTAAAAACCCTGCGCTGGGCCTCATGGGAGTCTCCGTGCGCCCTGAATATTTCATGTAATGGAGGCTCTCACCACCATGGAAACTCTCAACAGTTCAGGATTGCGTGCAAATATTGACTGTAGTGTGCAGGGACGAAGGCCGGGAGAGGCCGAATACGCAACCGAGCCTGAGTGAGTTTTATAAATAATGGTAATCACATGTGACACTGCTCACAGCAGGGGGGCTCGTGGCCACTCATATTCTAATACTAGATTGCTGTTACAGAGTGCAGCAGAGTTAAAACGAAGGAGGACACAGCTGAGATAGAAAGTGGCGGGAGATGAGAGGGAGGGGGGAAAAAAGTGCCTTGATGCATATGAATTGACAAATGTCTGTTTTGGCTGCTGAGAATAGAGCTCAATTGTAGGTCTGAAGAAACATCAAAACACAATTCAGGGCTGACATCCAGTGGGCAGAGGAGGGGGGATGGAGCTGATGGTGTACCCAGGCAGCAAGCGCTGTACTGCGGCTAGGCTGCTGGAGTAGCGGGCCCCTTTCATGCTGGGCATCAGAACAGAAATCACAGAAATCCACAAAGGTGAAGAAAATCAAAGTGATGTTTTCTCAAGTTCATTTTAGGACCTCAAAACCAAGCCTTAAAATATGAGTTTAAGTCTATTAAAATAAGAGAAAACACTTTCAATCCATGAAGGGACATCACAACATTGTAGGTGTTTATTTAATTATGTTGTCTATATCAGTAATAAAAATAGTCCTAATAATTTGCCATTTAAGTTTAAGTTCTTGTTGTGCAGGCAGAGTGGACTGCACTTTTTCAGGTAGCTGCTTCCACTGGCACAAAGCCAAGAAAGGTTTAAAGCATCTGATTGGTTCAGCCTGGTGTCACTTCAGAACAGAACCATTGGGATACAACGTACCATGTGCCAGCCCAAAAAACATGCCCACCACAAAAATGCCCGACATGCCTAATGGCCAGTCTGTTCCTGCATGGAGGCCTATGTTTTTTGGAAAGACTTCTATTATTTATTTTGATAGCAGACCTGAAGAAGCCTTTCGTATAACACACCTGTGTTTTCTCACTGATCTGTTTTGAGGGTGCAGACTTGTCCATGATATTGAGCAGCTTCTGCAAAATCTTTTTGTACAATCAGCCCCAGAGGAACCAAGATGTACCAGCCAGACTGCTCAGTATCCCTAAATCTCTGGGTCTGATGATGCTACACCGAGAAATGGCAAATAAAGAGATTACACTTGTCTTTTTCAACTTGTCCTGCAAAGATTGCAGAATTATAGAATGCATCAACATTGTGGTGCAGACACCGAAGGGTCTTACCTTCCTTAAGGAAAAATCTGCTCAGTTCCTATTCAAAGATGCTTCTGTGTTCCATTTCCAGTCTACAATGCTGTCAAGCTGGACACCCATGTAGGCCTCCACCTATTCATCCATGCAGCTTGGAGGGAGCACTTGTCTTTTTCCTGTTCCTCCATAATCTCTTGTTTTGTTTGTGTTTAAGATAGGTTGACTGTTCTGTCAGCACTTACAGTTGTTCTCAAAATTATTCATAACCTCCAATTAAAGAAGGGAAAAAAAAATCAGTTGTCAGTGAAATAAGTTGAAATGGACAAAAGT
Organism: Atherinomorus stipes; assembly: GCA_023101725.1. NCBI lineage: Eukaryota > Metazoa > Chordata > Actinopteri > Atheriniformes > Atherinidae > Atherinomorus > Atherinomorus stipes. The sequence continues at coordinate 317,043 of JALJCO010000288.1, read as the reverse complement.
AAAAATAAATAAAAGTTCTATGAAAATCTTGACATTGATTTTTAATTGTGGTTCAGAAGAAACATTATAAACAAACACACAAAATATAAAACAAGCAAGCAGGGATGATGGGCTCCGAAATTAAATTAAATTATTAAATTAAAAATTTGTAAATTTTTATTTAATATTATTTTTTCTAGTTTCTTGTTATTTGAATAACTATTGTGAATTTAGCCTTTTCTGTAATTGGAGGGATAATTTTGTGGACAACTGTATACATTGGTTATAGAAAAGTAAATGGAGTGAAGAAAAATGGTGCGAGTACAGTGCCCTGTGGTACTCCTATGTTAAAGTCAACTGCTTCAGGCAAAAGTCTCAAACTACTGTACAGGTCATTCTTTCATCTTAGACAATATAGGCTCAGCTGATAACCAAGTCAATTTTGATTTTAAAGGCTGATGATAATGCAACATGTTGTAATTGTCAGAATTCATGTCACTTTCTTTTTTTTTTTTTTTTTTTTTTTTTACAAGGAAACATAATACAGGGACTAAAGTTTACTTGAATAATGCAACAATTATAAGGTGACAATATCAAGAAAAATGCACTTTCTAAACTTTTTTTTTTCTATCAGATGACATTTTGGTCTGCAACTTATCAGCCCTCAGTAATGCCTCATTTAAGCCCCCAAGTTGGGAACATGACATTAAAAATAGAGCAGATTTTGAGTTGTAGCTATCAAGAAATCTTAAACGTTATCATTTTGGCAAAGTAACTTCAGACATTTAGTATAATAAGTTCATACAACAGCCAAATACAACAAAACTAAACTCAAAACTCATTCAGAAAATAATCACTCTCCTAAAGATGTTCCAACATTTTTCAATGAAGTGAAGTTCAGACAGACGGGGTGAAAAGCAAACTGTATATATGTGCTGGTAATGGTTGGGAGTGGTGCCGTTTGCATGTATTATCTGCACCTCTCAGACGTGGTAATTGAGGCTCAGTGCTGTTATGAGTCTGGTGAGAGGCAAATAAATGCATCTCCTCACTGCTAATGCTGAAATCCGATCCTGTCTGCAGATATTTACTGTGGGCTGCGTGCTGTCTGTGCCCGTAAGCCTGTGCATTACCCCTGATTCATCAGGCTGTTTATCTCGCCAAGTGAGCAAGAAAAAAAAGGCCTGCAGTAAATTCCCATTATTAGATGAAGTGTGAGGAGGCCATGGGGGGAAAAAAAAAGGAGACAGACAGCATGGCTTTGATACAACAGCAGCAGCCCTTCAGACAGTGGGTCTCGTCAGCTGGGGCAGATCATTAGTTGTATCACTTTGAGATGATGTTTTTACTGTTTGGTGAGAGTTGATTTACTCTGATCAATGAGGGATCTGTCTCTGGCGAGTAGAAACACAGTAAATTTTAACAACACTGATGTTATTAGCATCATGCTTCTTGGGTTGTGGGGCCAACAAAGAGTTTACAACAAGCTGTTTCACATTAGACCCTGGCACAGATGGACCAAGTCTTAAAACTGCAATCCTGGAGTGCTGAAACACCACTACACAAGCCCATAGAGGATAATTCACCTTTTTACTGCTGACAGAAAGAGTACACACATATTTTCCCAATTTTGGTATTTATTCATTAATTTATTCCCCCCCCCCCCTTCCAACAAAGTACCAATAGCTGAATTCAGCAAAATCAGTGCTTGATACTAATCTTGCTGGATTCTGTTTGACATTAATCTCTTTATTTAAAAAAATATATATATATAAATTTATATTTCAGGATATTATATGTTGTTCTAATGGCATGCAGACTCAAGTCCAGGCTCTAAAGGAGTACTCCTCAACTTTGGCCCTTGAGGGCCACTGTCCTGCAGGTTTTAAGTGCTTCTCTCCTCCAACACAGCTGTTCAAATGAAGAGGATCCAGCCGCTTTTTAGCTCTGCACAATGACTCATTAATTTAAGTCAGGTGTATTAAAGCAGGAAATCATTTTAAACCTACAAGATTATGGCCCTCAAAGACTGGAGTATATGACTCTGCTCTATGAAGCAAGGACTAAGAAGTAAGAAGTAAAAACTCATCAGGTACATGAATTCTATAATGCAGCCCATATAGAACCATGAGATAATATATGTTTTGGGGGGAAACATGTTTTTTCCCATGTTCCTATGTGTGCAACATGATTTCCCTCCACTAACCATCACTAACATCATCATTTTATGCCTAAACATAGATTAAAAGTGGCTAAAAAGAACTTAAATCCTTAAAATGTAAAACTAGAATGGACACAAAAATAACAATTTTATAGAATGTCTTAAAAACAAAACACTTTGGGACTTCTACTTCAGTAAACCACACTCCCATGGTGATTAAAAATGAATGTGCATTTACTTCAATTCAATTTAAATTCAGTTATTTAATTAAATTTATTAGACCCGCTGTAAAGGGTGATGAGTCTGTCAGTGGTGCATGCACAAAAGAAACCTGCAGCTGAATTATGTGGCTTTGAAAATTTGCAGTGGCTGCCAGGACAATTAATAAATAAGTAAATAAATCAATAAGACTTCAAGACTTTAATTTGTCATTGGACAGTTGCCTGCACAATGAAATTTGCCAGCAAGGCCACAAAAGTACAGACAGGGTTATCGAGTAAGAAGAAAAAAGTATGAAATTGTTCAAAACATACATTAAAGGTTAAAGCACAAATAGAAGATGGAGATATATAGTGTATAGTGTGTGTAATAGAATCATATTAGCAGGTACATAGATGGGAAATATTGCACATTAGATACAGACATTGCATGTAAACAATGATCAATGGCATCAGTGAAGTGACAGTTCTCAATCAGCAGCATGATTGTTAGAGAACAATCATAGTATGAAATCCCAGAAACCGAAAGAGCCAGAGTACTTAATCAGATTTAATCCATCTGGGTTTATCCTGCCAAAACCATCTAAGAAAGGCAGCTACAACCTGTGTGAATGATAAAATACAGCAAACAGACATTATCTGGATGCATCAGCTTTAAGGATAAAGCAACAATGTGCTTGATGCTTGTGTCTCTTTTACAGGTTGTTTTCATTTTCTAGATTACATCAAGACATTTGGTAGGAAATAAACAGATTACACTAAAGTGCAGAATAATATGTGTTTGCCATTTGCATTTGCAAGAATCAAACTGCTCTTTCTTACTGTATCTCATTTTAAGTTTTGAGAGTTAATTTTTGATTCACAGTCTTCAGTATTTATTGATGTAATAAATGATAAATGCCCTGAAAAATAAAAGAACACAAACAAGCAAAGAAGAACTATGAAGGGCAAAAAAAAAAAAAAAGTATTTGCAATATTTAGTTTGATCTGATGATTTTTTTAGCAGAACTTTTAGTAGAACTTTTGTATAGTTAGTTGATAACATGCTCCTAAAAACTGGCAGGAATCTGTTGGTTTGGCTGTGATTTCACCATTAGGAACCAGTAGCAACATAGGTCATGCGGAGACGGATGTAATTAAGGGCTCCTCAGCTCAATATGTGGATTGTACAGAATGGTTTGCTGTTATTAATAATTAGCTGTCATTTTTAAAATTGTGTTTCAATATGACGAGGCTGATCAACTCTATTCAAAAAGCCTTTTGAAGGTATGTTATTAAACTCCGAAACCAACAATGGCTGAAATATTCTTGTTGAAATGTCTAAAAACATTGATAATATTGACCAGGATGAATTTGCATCTCTTCACCACCTCACCTGCTTCCATCTTTGTGAAAGGTTTTTGTGCTTTTTCTAAATGTTTAATTTTTTTCCCCCTTGCATAAAGCACTCTCCTCATTAGGCATACAGTATACTGAACTGTAGCAAGTTGAAGCAGATTCAGTCCTTGCATGAGCACTGGGTGAGGAAAAACAAGCAGAGTTCAGTGGTAGGCCTGAACGATACACTTATGCTATAGGTTGCCTTTGCAATATGTACAGTCGTCCTCAAAATTATTCATACCCTCCAATTAAAGAAAATGCTAAATTCACAATAGTAATTCAAACAATAAGAAACTACAATAAAGAAACTAATAATAAATTAAAAAGAATTACCAAATTATAATTTACTGAAATAAAACATTGCTTTTCAATTGTAGTTTTAAAAAACAATTAAAAAAGTAACACATTGTAACACCTTTCCCATGAACAGTGGACCAAAATACCTGTCTACAGGTGTAGAGAAAACACATTATTGCAGTAATTGCCTGAAAGTGCTGCACAAATTTTTTAGCTTCGAGCCCCATCATGCTTGTTGACTTGTTTTATTTTTTTGTGTTTGTTTTTAACATTTCTGTTTCATAATTAAAAATCATCATGATTTTCATAAATTTTTATTTATTATTACTTTTGTCAGTTTCAACTTATTTCACTGACAGCTGATTTTTTTCCCTTTGTAATCTGAGGGTATGAATAACTTCAAGTACAACTTTGTGCAAGCTAGTACAAGGACGAAGGCCAATTTTGGATATATTGTGCAGCCCTCAGTTAAACTGAAGGCAAATGAACAGATTTCTCCGAGTGATCTGTAGAAACTTCTTCCCTTCCACTCATTCCTCACTCACCTCCTCAACAGTCTGGCACATCTGAGCATCTTAAAATTATTATGAATATGAATGGTGTGATAATATGAGTAATACAGTAGGTGCCAACACAGAGTCACAATGATTTTTTTGGCACTTTATTTTCTAGTTCATGCTGTTAAGCAACAAATCAGGCTGTTTAAAAAGAAAATGTATATATATTTATATACACACACACACACACACACACACACACACACATATATATACATATATCTTTTACGGTACTTCTTGGTAGCCATTTTATTTTTGGCTCGTTTACATGACTAATGTGACAGCCAGAAAAAAAAAAAAAAAAAAAAAAAAAAAATGTGTGGGTTATGTTTTTAAGAAATCACAGCTATGCAATTCATATGTATTTTTTTTCCTGTCATGTAGGTGGTTGAAATGGCAATGTGGAAGCGTCCGCTTGTTCGAGCAACAAACACATGTTTATTAGAGGGCTGTAGTCTTCCTTTAGATTTAACTGTTTGTCTACGATGAGTAATATTGTATAACTGGGGTTACATTTAATATTCATGACTTACTGTACTTGTTGAAAAAAAATACATTTTGGGGGTCAGAAAATAGATTGGCACAGAATACACTGTTCAGTGCTTAATGGTTTCAGTTTCTGTCACATGATGTGACACTTCAATTTATTACAAAAAACAAAAGCACATATGAATCCTGGAGACTTTTGTTTTGTTTTAAATGAATTCCTGTTTAATAAAACCAGTCTTTTTTTTCTTGAAGTTAACACAAACAACTACATCCTCATCCTTTGACTGTTGAATTCTTTACTGTGATGAAAATAATAAATAAGAGGAAGAAAAAAAAAAGGACAATTTTACAGAACATTTAATGCCCACATTAAAAAAACCTTTTCATAAAAAAAGATGGACTTTTAACTTTTCAAAGCTTTGTTGTCAGAGGAAATATGGGATAAAACTCTAGAGGAAAAAATCCTCCGTCAGAACAGAATAGAATAACTTGAATCTAAACTTACACAACGAAGAGACTCGCTTGGCCTTTAAAAATCAGTCCCATGAGAAAGTTCTGTCTCTCTCTCTCTGTGTCTCGTTCTTGAAAGTACAGTGTGGTGCTTCAGTGCCATCACTTGCCTTTCCCTTGATGTCACGTTTGACCTCTTTCTGTTGCATCTCCTAAAGGGAGGCAAGCACGCAATGCCATGCTGCAGGGAAGAGGAGCTCTATTATGTTATTTATAACTGATGCACACATTATTGTCCATAAGTTTATAAGCTGGGGCTCCAAAGCGATGTGATAACACACGTTTTTACATGCACTACCTTTTGTGTGGAAAGCTTAAAGGGGAAGTTCAGTTTTTTTTTGTAATCTGGACCTATTTTCTAGCATGAAATATGTTCATTTACTCACCCAGACAGTTTTAGTGCAACTAGAATTCCTTCAGCAGATATTGAGATCCACTCAAGATCTGCGTATGTCCAATATACTGTGATGTAAGTGATGCGGGCAACCTCGCGCAGCCTCTAAATAAGGCAGTATCTGCAACCAAAGTTTTGTTCCAAACATTAGTCGGACCCCCTGTGAGCTCGAAAGCAGCTTTGAGTTGCTTATTTGTGGTGATTCGTTCTTATTTACAGGTATTTACTTGCTATGGTGTCGCAAAACAGTGACATCATCACCACCAAAAAAGTCACATCAAGCCGCTTCCAGCTCACAGGGGTCTGACTAATGTTTCATAACAAAACATTGGTGAAATGAAAGAGTTTGTGGCAGATAATGCTTTATTTTCAGGCTGAGCAACGTTGCCTGCATTATTTACGTTATATTGGACATACGCTAATCTCGAGTGGATCTAAACATCTCCTGAAGGAATTCAAATGAATGTATTTCATGCTAGAAAATAGGTCCAGGTTGAAAAAACCAAACTTCCCCTTTAACATGTTTATACATCAGTGTTTTTGGTGGAATCTAAGGAGGAAATAAACAGCTCAAATAAGCATTGAAATGCTGAATGTAAGTGAAGAGTGGCTTTCTGAAACCAAGAGAATATTTATTTAAAAAATCAACTGTAAATGTCACTTATTTTCTTTAGTTTATGATCAATACTAATGAATGAGTTTGTGCAAGCAATCAGATTTGCATTTACTCCTGTTTACTGGACCCTTTTATCATTGCACAGTCCACAGGTGTATATGAAATGAGCTCTGGGAGGTACGATGTTTAGACAACGAAAGCACACAAACAGCTTTGCTGACACCATTCTGTATGTAATTACGTTTAGAGGTTGCACAAATAACAGATGGAAAGGTGACCTTTTCAGAATATTTATTTATGCTTGAAATTTAATCTGTGCCTGTCTGGCCTTTGCAGAAAAGAATGAGGGAAGTACGTGGATATCAGAGGGAGGCAACGTCCGACGCAGCATACTGTAAGCAATAAATTGCTTTTAGATTCCTCAACACGATTTGGTATGAATGACACAGTGGACATTTAAGAGAAATCGAAAGTAATATTTCAAAGTTAGCCATTATTACTTTTATTTTGCAACATACGTATATTAGCACCTCTAGTGTATTGTTAGCAGACTTGTTGTCATGGTTAGCTCCATGTTTGGCTCGTCACTGATTATTTTCCTTTCACATGACCTTGCAAAGCCAGCTTGAAGCTTCATGGTCTGTTAATACCTCCCGGCTAGACCACGCACCGGTATACTCCAACCTCACTGGAAAGAAGCCAGCACAGCATGGTTCTCTGAGGCGAGTCGTCACTCATGACATTAAAAATCCCTAATTTGTCACTGAAACTCTCAAATTTCACAGCATTGTTTCTCCCCCACTGCCAGTGAGGGCTAATTCAAACATGCTTATCCGCTTATCTCTCCTCCTCCTCCCCACTCCTGTCTCCTCCCATCTCCTCGAGAGCTAACTCAAAGCTAATTTGCAATTCTCGGTAGCAGAGGAATTGATGCCTCATCTTGGTGCTAGGTAAAAGAACTAATGAGAGTGTGATGAAAGTAAAATTAGAGGCAGGCAGAGAGGCAGGAAAAGAGACAGTTTGATATGAAGAATTAGTTGCTTTCTTGATTTTGTTTCCCATGGAGAGCAGGAACCCATTACAGCATTCCTTATCTGAGAGGTGGCATGCCTGTTTGTTCCATGTTCACTTCACAGAATTTCATTGATTATGTTTGTTTATGTCATGCCTTCATTGGAAACCTGCAGTTCACTAATGTTTACATGCAGATGATTATTCTATTTCAAGATCTGCATTTTCAGCTTGTCCTCTGGATGTTATGTGGTCATTGCTCGTTCTTCTGCTTAATCTTAGCTATTTGGCTTTACGATATTAAATTTGAAATTCATGAATGAAACAGGACATTTTTCCACAGTCGTTTGCAATTTATATGTTTACCGTATATGTTATAGCCATGAGATCATCCAGCAAGTTTAAAGCTGGATGATCAAAGTAAAATGAAAAAGGTTGGTTTTTCTTGTAAAGATAATTACCACTCTGACTCTATTTAGTTTAAATTCTTAAACTTCAATGTTTTCATTTAGCCAAACCTTCATCACATTCAGTGGCTCTTCCAAAAAGATTGATATTGTTGTTTTAATATCTTCCCTAAAGCAATAGATCACTAGTGTGGGGGTCTCCTTGGCTCCTGTTTTGCATTCATATTTTCATTTTCTAACCTTAAATACTCTCTGACTGCAACAATCTTCCATCCTCGATCCACTCCATAACTTCTCTTCACGTGTTTAAACAGCTTTGCTCGTCATCTTCAAAATATTTAATTGTTTCCGACTGCTTTCTATTTTTTTTATATTGCTTGTTAGAATATTGTGTTGATTTGTAAATAAACATTTGTTTTCACATTAGAGAGCTCTGTGTGATTGTGTGAATGATCTGACTGGTTTTGTGTGTGGGCATTGGTTTTATTTATTTATTTTTTGTCTTATTTGGTATATGTACATGTACAAACACTTGTTTTGCATGTATTGCTGCATACGTCTTGTTCATCTGTTCTGCTTTTTTATCCAGAAAATATCTAGGACCCCCTTGATGGTTCATTTTAAAGGGTTTATCCTATACAGTAAATAAAATTGAAATTGAAGTTATTTGCAATTTTACTCGTGAAATTTTTTAAAAACAAATATTAATATTTGTATAAATTATAAAAATAATTAAAACAAAATGCCTTTGTAAACTGAATCAAGTGGCACCCTCCAACCCATACTAGAAGTCTTAACATTTAAGAGTTTATTTCCTGCTAACACAGAAAATTAAAATCCAACATATGACTGAAAAGCACAAGCACAAGATTTATTGTTATAAAATATGATGGTTATATTGTTTCTAAACATTCACTTACCAAAAAATGTTAGTTGTTGTGAAATTAACACATTCAATATATTCTGTATTGGCACAGAATAAACTTAAATAAATAAATTTTCATGGAAAGGCTCTGAGAGAAGCTCTCCACGCTCTCGGTGCACCATGTCAGCCCACCAAACACATTGAAAGATGAGTCAACATGAATTTTGTGCGACCAATAAGCACTGAAAATAAGTGACAGTGCAGTGAGCGAACAAATATTTACTTCGATCAAGTTGACTAGAGACACATTGCATGTTGTAATGAAAAGATAAACTATAGCTCCTGTAGGCTGAATGGAATGGTGGGAAGTTTTATTAAGATAGTTTGATAAATAACAACAAGTTCACTGTGAGTTCCAGCAGTCTGAATTATGAATTCAAATTTCAAATTAAAATTTATTGGTAAAACTTTGCATTAAGTTTCCTTAATTAGCATTAGTTAGTGCATTATAAAGCATTAGTTAACTGTTTAGTAATATATTTAAAACTAATAATAACTATAACTTAGCGTTAGTTAACATATCGGTTAATTAGTAGTTAATAGGGATGTTCGATATAGGCTTTTTTTTCCCCCAATATCCGAAATACCGATATTGTCCAACTCTTAAATTCAGATATCCGATATCAACTGATGCTGATATATGCAGAAAACTGTGAGGTTGTTTCTCTCATATTTTGAGAAATACAACTATATTCTGCTCTGAGAGCAAAGATCCCAAAGTATCCATAACTCAGCCAGAGGAGTAAATTTTGGACATTTGGCTGCCATATATCAGATACTAGCAGGTATTAGCCAAACATGTGGCTAATTATAATGTTTCTGACAACTTGGTAACTTAACCAACAACTTAAAACCAGACATATTATAAGCAGCTTCAAAGAAAGTCAGTCTGTAGCAGCAGCAGCTGCACCGTAGTCACATGACTCTGAAATGAATGCTGGGATATGAAGTTCTTCCACAATAACAGGGACTTTTCTAAATACTGGACCAGTGCTAATGGCACAAGATCTTGCGATATTTTGTTATGGTGCAGCAAAATCTCACGAAATTTAATTTTTCAAAATATCGGCCCAAAAAACGATACCAATATTTTCCGGTCACATTTTAATGCCAATATCGGACATCCCTAGTAGTTAATAATGCTTACTTCTCAACTTTACTTAATGCATTATTAAGTGTTGAGCATTAAGTAACAGCTTACTAATACATCTACAAAGTATTTACTGTATTGCACACATTACCAGGATGAGCATTAATGAGCAATTTATTCATTTTTGTAGGGAATAATTTACTAATGCTGTGCTGTGTATATCATCAGGTCGCCCTTATCTGATTTTAAGAAAGGTATTACTTTACTAATAGCCCTTAATAAATGTGTTAATAATTAGCATTACTTAACCTTAACCATTACTAAATGCTTAATATAATGAACCAAATGAACTACTGTAATATAATCAACATTAATGGACTGATGTCAAACTAATATTACAGAATGACTCTGAGATTTCCAGATAACATGCCTACTGTATAGGTCATCAGTTAATTTAGACTACTGTCCAACATGGCTAGTCCAGATATTCGTGCCGTTTTCCATATGTCCCTGTCTGGCAATGATACTTAACAAGCATGAAACATGAAGAACTTTGATTTAATTTGATTTAAACTTTAAAATAAACTACAATAATACTCCACAATCTCTTACAATTAAGCACAGTGTGTACAGCATTACACTGATATTCTCCCATCTGTGATCCTCAGTGATTGTGTTTGTGATCATTTACCAGTGTTAACTTTTAAAAGGTAAAGCTGGTTCAAAGTAAAAGATTAAAAGTTTTAACAAAGCCTCAGTTGGTGTGGTCATCTGCTCAAAAAAAATGCTGGCAAAACTTTCAGTTCATAACATGAAAGTGTTTTCTTTCTTTCTGTCTGTCTGTCTGTCTGTCTTTCTTTCTTTCTTTCTTTCTTTCTTTCTTTCTTTCTTTCTTTCTTTCTTTCTTTCTTTCTTTCTTTCTTTCTTTCTGTCTGTCTGTCTGTCTGTCTGTCTGTCTGTCTGTCTGTCTGTCTGTCTTTCTTTCTTTCTTTCTTTCTTTCTTTCTTTCTTTCTTTCTTTCTTTCTTTCTTTCTTTCTTTCTTTCTTTCTTTCTTTCTTTCTTTCACTCATGGAACCACTTTTACAATCCAAACAAAACAGAGTCTTAGATGGAGCGTTAAAGAAACAGTTTTATAGTTTTTTTCTACCTCGAGGAACTGGATCACAGGAGCTTTAATCCAGCAGCTACCATTATTACTTCTTGTTTTTGTTATTTGTGGCAGTAAAGAAAAATAAAGGTGACCTCGCAATATTTACTTTCACAAAAATCAAAACAGGATTTTTTTTTTTTTTTTTTACTATTTCTTGTTAATTACATTTCAATTGATAAAGGAAGTAAAAATGTCATTAGAACATTGACTCATTCCTCTTATAATACATTGTTTTAGCCCTGCAATACCTTTCTTATATACACATTCAGCAAGTTTATCTTACTGTATTCAATAAGCTGTGAAAAGCCTGTTCCACAGACCATGGCATAATAGTGACACTGCCTGCATGAAGAAAAAAAAAAAAAAAGCTTAGACAAGGTCAATGACACTGCAGCACAGGGTGACAGGTGTAGCAATTAGTAAAGTGGCACGCCACAAGGGCCCATCTCTATGCCTGTCAGCGCCAACAATGTCTTAAAAACTGCGAAATCATAGAGAAACTGTCAAGTTAACCAAGAGTTCCACTGTGAAAGCTATGACCACATGAGCAGAGAGGGAGACAGACATGTTTGAGCAGCGAGAAGGCAACGCATAATAATCACCATACCAATGATTATGGATTTTATTTTTATTCTAAAATGATAAATTACAGATAATGCGGGTCAGCTATTTGTCTTCAATAGACTCAAAAAGACTCAAAACCTGGCATGTTGTTTCTGCAATCTGTTCATAGTCTGATTCCACCATATCTCCTTATCATTCATCAGTGCAGTCAGGGGCATTTACTCTGAAAACATAGTCCTTTTATCTATCTATAAAAGCTGTTCTGAACAGGGGAAAAAGGGGAAAAGAACATATTCTGCTTGTTCTGTTTTAAAATCAACTGCAAACCCTCTTCAACCTCAGCCAGCTGGTTTTCTAAACTAATTCAAAGAAGTTGTAAATAATTTGAGGCCATGTGCATCTGGCTGCAGATGTTATAGCCTACTATCATTGTCCCTGTTTGACCTGAGTGCCTGCACAGTATATCATTGTCACAGTTTATGCCAATGGGTTCTGCTTTAAAGGGTTGTTGATATTCCTGTAATATATGCAGTGCAAGATCCACATGTATGCATATTTTGTGTGGGTATTGAGTGTTTACCATTGTGTAAAAGTTGCTGATCAAGCTGCTATGTGTCCTGGTCAGTACACTTGGGCAAAAAAAAAAAAGAGATACCAATTCTCAGCAGGTTTATTTATGTTTTGTGAACAATGACTTAAATAAGACTCTGACATCACCAGACTAATGTCAGGCCTTTTAAAAAGGGAATACACATGTTAACTTACAAACACATGCATATGTAGTAAGGTCCAAGTGTGAACCCCTGGCATGAGCAAGCATGTGCTGCTCACTTGAATGCCCCCAACTGAGAAGGCATCTGTCTGCATAACGGCCCACAGGTAATAACAGTAAAAGTCCCCACCTGCTGTGTGGAATGTATTCAGCCCTCCGCTCACACACACTCCTCACACCGACGGGTTGTGTTAATATTGCAGGTTACCACTTGCAGCCACCCAGGAGGTCTCACAAGGCTCTAATTAGGTGAAGGGTGGACTATCCAAACCCTTATCAACCCAGCCGATGACCTGACAGACTCTCGTCCTGACCCGTCATCAGACTTGTTCACATGGAAGCTGAAGTTAAGCTGGAGGTCGGTTAGTCTGATGTGACATGAATAAAAATAGGATGATAGGGAGGAAGAGTTTAATTGGAATGTCAGCTTTAATTAAAGTTGGATACCACTGACCCAATAGTATGACCAAGTAGAGTAATTTATTTATTTGTTCAATAACATCTTATAATGTCTATATCAATAAAACATGCTGAGTAATATATTATTTTCCTTTTCCATTTCGCTCATCACCTCATTAGCTATATCATCCAGCATCTCTTGCTGTTGCATGAGTAATGAGTTGTTCCTTCAGCATATTACAAGTTGTTTGAAAATCCCCAAATCTGAAATTTTATGAAACACATTTCTCTAGATAACATCAAGCAGAAATTAAGTGTGGTGGACGTTCCACCCTGTGGCAAGATGCATAGCTCCACTGATGAGACGCCGAAGGGGAGTCAGACTTCTCAGCTTCTTCTGGACAGTAATTGCATCATCAATTATAACCACTAAACGGCAAAGTCACCTGCTGATGTGGCCACCATCAACTTCACTGCACTTGACCGAGGTGAAGATAACACCTGTCAATGCATGTGAAACATGCCATCAACACGCACAAGTGCAAGTGTCAGGAGTCAAAGGAAGTGCATGCTTAAGCACAATCTGCACACGCACTGCAGCAGAAAAGAAGGCTGATCACACATCCTCCGCCAGTATTCATGTGGCCTCACATGATGCTCCTCTTACTGAAAGCTATTCCTTTTGATGTTTGCAGTTTTTATAGAAATCTACAAAAAATAAAATGGAAGTAATTGAGGGATTAGTTTGCAATGTCACCTGGATTACAGTCGGTGAGTTAAGCTGCCCCTCTCTTCTCTTGCTGCATGTCTGTCTCTAGATCTGACTGGGAAATCAATGCTGTCTCCAACCCAGCATATGTCAATATATGTCACATTTTTTCTCTTAAAGCATTCATATGTGGGGCACAGCTGTGACTGTGTAAGGTCAGCCTTACTGTTTTGCAAATATTAGATATTCCTGTTGTGATACGACACAGAGCAAACATAAAACTCGTAAGTAAAGCATTTAACCGAAAAGCGGCTGCTGTTTATTGGTGTAAATGTCTATCAGTGATTATTAGTTCCAGTCATAATTTCTGCATCATAAACCTCTGAAGATAGCTAAGCTTTACGATCACCTCACTATCTCTAAACCATCAAACTAAAGCTTGAAAACACATAAGATAGAAGCAAAGACTAAAATATAACCTAATATATAAAAACCTGAATCCGCATTTGAAATCAGTTCAGTGTCTCAGAGTCTCCCATTCTTAAATGAAGGCTTAAAGATATGAGCAACCCAACTCTTATTATAGGGGTTGCTTTCTACTGTATTTGTATATGAAGTATAAAGCATATGAGGAGCTGGTGCAAGTTTTCTGTGTTCCTGTGTGTGTGTAGACTCCTCAAGCTACTTTTTACCTTGTTACCCTTGCTCTTAAAGCAAGCTCAGCCGTGCTACAGGCTAAACCTCCATGCTGGGTTACAGCACACACAACAGACCATGGGGCCTCTGGGAAAAAACCATGTCTCCCAAGAGCCTCATAGCATCATAACCTCATTTATATAGAACATTATTTATACAATAATGGAATAGATAAATCACTGTAAACCAGTGAGAAGGTGGAAACACAAACAGCTAAGTCATCTGTTTTAAGAAAAATACTGTCCTGATAAATAAAATAATTTGCTCTATTGTAGGTTTGGAGGAAGTGTCAGGGACCAGCTGTCTGAACTGCTGGCATGATTAGGAGGAAACAAAGCAGTGTGACATTATCTGAGTAGAAAAGCCCTGACTGCAACATGACTGTGAGATTATTGCACCTTCAGAGGTAGAGTCCGGAGTTCCTCCCTGTTTCTGTTTGTAAACAACACTATTCAAACAGAGAGCCCCTCCCCGTTGGACTAGTGGGTGCACCGCTCTTCAGCATCAAGGCTCTCCTTCAGAGCTCAGAAGAGGGTGTAAGCAAATCCAATATTAACCCTAGTTTTCCACCGTGCTCTATCTAAAGCTCTTGGTGAGAAAGGATTCAGAAGCTACACTTGTTCCCTCAAATCAAAATTTATACTTCCAAGTGTGGCAAGGTACACAACAAGGGCTTCATGCAGGCTGCCACCAATTTCAAACCCATAGATTGTTTAGCAACGTCACATGGATCCTGCCGACAATGCCAGAATGTGGCAAGGTATGCAACGAGGGCCTGGGCAGGATTTGATCCCACAGACTCCCGGGTGAGTCATGTGCGCTTACCAGTCAGCCAAAGGAACATCCCTGTGGCCAAGTAGCCACAATCAATCTGCAGCATAGGGACAGGACCCCACACTGTCACATCTGGGCGTGTGACTCTCACTCGGGAGTCTGTGGGATCGAATCCCGCCCAGGCCCTTTTGTGTACCTTGCCACATTCTGGCGTTGTCGGCAGGATGTTACGCCTGTAAACCGTCAATGGATTCGAAAATGGTGGAAGCCTGCGTGAAGCATAAATACATGCTTGGGGAAAGAGGAGGAGAGATGTGACAGTTAACGGTCCTGTCACTATACGTCCAATTGATCAAGCACCCTGGCTACTTGGCCACAAGGATATCCCTTTGGCTGACTGGTAAGTACGCATGACTCTCACCTGGGAGTCTGGGGATCAAGTCCCTCCAGGGCCCTCCTTGCATATCTTGCCACACAAGCAAGGTTTTCCCAAAGAACTCATCACAGGCCTGTGTGTCACTCCCAGAAGGGGTTAAAAGAAGAGCCACAGCTGTCTAACAACTGACTGTTGGACATCCCGAAGCACCACATCCTACATGTCAGTTACATGCCACTTTGTTGAACATTTCAAAACTGTCCTGTCATCTTGATTGATTGGGTTTCAGTGACAGACTTACTTCTGAGATCTTAGCAGAGAAGTTGCTCAAAGTTGTGTGCTGCATCAGTGACAATGCTGCTAACATAACAAAAGCAGTTAAAATCCCGAAATGTACCCAAATCTTGTCCATAAACTTGTTTGTAAAAGATGCACTGAATGTGATAAAGCTGAGGGGATTGTAGAATGCTCCTACAGAAGCACAAAGGTCATAAAAAAGCTCAGATCTACAGACAGACGTACATGCCTGAGCTGAAGCTGAAACAAGAGCGTTTCAAGGTGGAACTCAACCTTCCATATGCTGAAATGGAATCTGAACTCCAAGAATCCACCCTGTTACCAATGCATTCGTTGATCCTCTATGCAAAGACTGGCAGGTACTGCAGGAGGCCTTCACTGTTCATTTGAGAAACTCTCTGTGGAAATGGTCCATACAGGTACAGTGTGTGTACATTCATTCATTCATTCATTCATTCATTTTCTGCCATGTAAAACTGCTATTTGACCACTTGTCAAATACATGGGGAGTACAAGGGGGTCAAGGGGGTTGCTGGAGCCTAGTCCAGCAATAATCAGAATTTGAGGCAGGGTACACCCTGGACAGGTCGCCAGTCTGTCTCATGTACAGTGTACAATTTATTATTATCACTTTTCCATGAACATCGTGTTTATTATTTGTTTCTGCATTGAGATTGGGCATGACTGTAAATATAACAATATATGCTATTAAATAACGCAAAGCATAATTTCAGCGCTTTTTAAAAAAAAAATTCTGCTAGGCCGACAGCATGCTTAAGCCTGTAAAATGTTAGTCCTGAGTGGTGATTGAGACTGACAACAGAGCACTTGACCATGGACGCATGACCCAAAGTGAAGGAGTTTGTGGATGCTCTCTGTGCATACTCGGAAATAAATATCACAGAACAGAATATAATGCTGTTCTGCCGGAAAACATCACTCTTGACTCAGGGTTCATAAAGGTGGACTTCATTGACAATAGAGCAGTTGATGAAGCTCATCAAAGAGTAAGGGTGGCTGGAGCGGCTTTGGCATAGTGGTAGAGCAGGTCGGCCAATGATTGGCGGTTTAAATCCCAATCCCCCAGCCATCCGTCGTTGTGTCCTTGGGCAAGACACTTAACCCCCTTTGCCTGCAGCAGCTAGTCACATGACTCTGAAAGGAATGCTGGGATATGAAGTTCTTCCAGAATAACCGCGGCTTTTCTTCATGCTGGACCGCTGCTAACAGAACAAGATCTTGTGAGATTCCGTTGGTAAAAATTTCGGTCCAAAAAAACTGATTCTGATATTTTCTGATATCACATTTTATTGCCAATATTGGCCGACAATACTGGTAGGCTGATATTGTCAGACGTCTCTATTATAATCCAAAAAGTTACTTCAGTGAAACAATTATAAAGATTGTATACAAAAACTTTATTTTTTGTATTCAAATTTACCTTTATTTTGTTGTTCTGGAGACAGAAGTTGTGCAAATACCAGGGAAAAGCTACATCATTGACTAAACATTGCTCTGAAGTGGTTATTTCACATATTTTTCTGAGATCAGGTTGCTCCAAAAAGTCTGACTGCTCCAAGATATACCACCAAGGGTGATACATAAAGTGATAAAATAACAAAAGGCTCATAATAAATGTTGAATATTCATATTCTTCAAAAATGATCTAATTCTTTTTAGATTTTACAAGATGTTTTATTGGATGTTTTGGATCATTTATTTATTCAGTAGATCTTTAATGTTTGAGAACAATGAAATCCTGATGTAGACATTTTGTAAAATATAAATAATTTATTTATTTATTTTCAATTTCCTTGCTTTTTATTTTGCAACCCCAACACTTGAATTATTTTAAACAAAGAAAAAGTATTTTTCTGTAAGTATCAGGAGGGATAAAGTATATTTGATAGTTTTTGTTTCTACTTTCTTTTTTTTTCAACTTGGGAATTTTAACCAGAGGTGAGCGTAGCAAACTAGCTGTGGCTAAAAATCTGTATGCTTGGCATTTACTTTGTATGATTTTATACAGCAATGTTTTTTGCATTTGCCCTAATGAAAAAAGTAAATCTGAATTAGTTTTATTTGTAAAGTGCCTGTTCAAAGGGGAAAAAAACCCCCTTATATTAAGGCTCATTAAATTGACAAAACAAAAGTTTTTTTCTTGTTCAGTTTGGTTCAGTTCTTCTCATAAAAGCTGTTTTTTTTTTCATTTCATTGTGTTATTTCAATTTGATTTATATATTTATTCATTTTTTTCAATGCACTTGCTGATGGAAGTGGAAGAAGAAATGTAAAAACATGACGTGGAAATGAAAGCAGGGGAGATTAGAGTATGACCACGCCTGAGAAACAACAGTCACACTGTAAATGGTCATGACATAGCAGAAGCTCGTCTCATGTCCGCAGTCAAATGCGCTATCATAAATTTTTCAACCATTCACTGAGGAAGCCTCTCCATACATGTATGCATGTACTTTTCTGTTCTGTGAACTATTGCATTAAACTGGATGGGCTTTTCCCAGTAGTGTTTTACAACCTGTTAAAAGTGGAATTTAAAAAAGATGTGATGATCAATAAATGTCAGCAGAGTAAGATTTTCATGGTGGAGTAAAAAGGCTTGCAAGGAATAATTGTAGAATTGAATAATTCAGAATTTCCAAATTCACATGACCCCCCCCCCCCCCCCCCCCAAAAAAAAAACAAACAAAAAAACCCAACAACAAATAAATAAATAGAAATTAAATTAAATTAAATTAAATTAAATTAAATTAAATTAAAGAATGAATGAATGAATGAATGAATGAATGAATGAATGAATAAATAAATAAATACAACTGAAACTGGCTGATTTACTGAGACAATGTTTTTTAGTATGATAATTAGATGTCATTATTTAAGTTTTCTTCCTTGATCTTGTTCCCTAGCTCATTCTATTCCTAATCACCAACTACATTTTTTTTTGCTAATATTCATACTACATTCATATTAAATGCTTTCCTTTTTTTCTCTGCTGAATTATAATCTTCATTTTAGCCCTCTGTTTCATGATTTGATGCAACGCTTAATGTTTATACCCGTTAGACTCAGATCTGAATTTTGAATTTAGACTTTATGCACTTCCTGCTACTACAGTTCGTTACATTTAGTTAATGTGAGATATGATTTTTATCACTTGCCTCCCTTCAGCCTGACTACAGAAAACCAAGAGTTTTAATTCCTCCGTGAAACAGTATACCATTTAAGGAATGTTAAAAGTTCAAGCAGCCTTAAAGTTGATAGTGTCTTTACTGTACTCTGATTAATCGTCATGAGACTTGTTTACCAATCAATCAATCAATCAATCAATCAATCAATCAATCAATCAATCAATCAATCAATCAATCAATCAATCAATCAATCAATCATTTTATTTAGACTCAGGTCCATTAAAAAAAAGACAAACAAACATACAACAATATTTAAAAAAGACAGTCATACCAGTGTTTCCATATAGCAGACTGGTATCTTACTGCACTGAGAACAGGGTTGGTCAACATCATTGTAATGGCATGACACGAACTGTTAAGTCGACCAATAAATTTGAACATCAGCCTTCTCAAGAGAGCATGAAAGGTTATAACTTGTACTTTACAAAAGAGTTCACTTGCACTATACCATCTTGGTTTACCAAGCAAGATATGCAGACAATCATTATACGCAACCTGAAGTTTGCGAATGCTGGCCTTCTTAAATAAACAAGGGAAATTCTGAATCTGTAAAATTTGCATATACAGTAAATGTAGTTGAGAGACTTCTTCTGTTGTTCTAAAAAAAAAATCAAGTTCATGAAAACATGAGAAGAGTCGTTTGCCAGGGAAAAACTGTTAATAATAATAATAATAATAATAATTAAAATAATAATAATAAAATCAAATCCGAATTTTTGAATTTGGAAGCTTCCAACAGTTCCCTGTCTTTTACCTGTGAGGTAGGGATGGGTGATACCAAAATTTTTCATGTCGATACGATACCAGTAGTTTATGGCACTTTTTTTTTTAGCAATACCAATATCGATACCATAGACTGTATATAATTACTGGACGTAGCTTCCGGTCTCTTCTGAATAGAGAAATGTGAAGCCAGTTGGGCGTGTCTTATCGTCGCCATCTTGCCGTGTCACGTACGTCGTCACTCCAGGAAAATACTAAAATGGGCACAGCGCGGCCGCGGGGCAAATGATTGACAGCTGACGTACTGTTGGCTAAACGCTAACTGAGCTAACACGAAACTAAGAGGAGCTAACAAAGATAAGCCCCCTAAGCGGCATGGTTAAGGTAAGACATGCATAGACTTGCAATTCGCTGACTAAACACCGCCGTTGTGCGACTCTGTAACAAACTGAGACCTTATTAAGAGCAAAGAAGGAGCTAACTAGGAGCCTCCGGTCGGCAGGCGGAGCTTCCGGTCTGCCGCATGTCAATCATAAGGATACGCCCTTAATTATGTGTAATTTGAAGAATAAATAACATCTAAACGAATGAGTTATAAAAAAATTCACCCCCCTCACAGTTGACATGAAGGTAAACTTGACCTAATAAACCTAAAATGATTTTTTGAACCAGGCTGTAAACCTGTTTATTTCTGTTGTGAAGTTGGCGTTTTTAACATGGTAGTCTATGGGGATTTGCTCGCTCTTGGAGCCAGCCCCTAGCGGATGAAGGGAGGATTACACTATTTACAACGCGGAAGCCAGCTTCACTGTTCTGAGGCGGAGTTTGCCCCTTGATCGATACAGATACTTTATATCCTTCAAAAGAAAACCATATGATTGTACTTTTCGCATTAATGCATTAATAATGGGCAATATTAGACATAAGTAAAACCTGAAAACAGAATACTGGACAGAAATGCTTTTAAAACAATCATAGATTATAGTGATGATAAAATTGAACAAAAATAGTTTAAAAACATCTTTCAGTTATGAAACAACATAATATATACTAAGTAAAACAATCAAATTTATCAAGTGGAAAATGTTAAAATAGAAATGTATGGTAATATTACAAATTTACCAAAACATAATATACAATAACCTGAAAGACAACAAAACATCATCATCATCATCATCATCATCATCATCATCATCATCACTAACAGTAGCAACATCATCATGACATCTGATAGGCTACCACCATCATGTGATACAGAAGCTAGAATCTGGCTGCTTTTATCTTTTTATTGCCTAAAACTCTCAGAAGTAGAAACAAATTGCATGTTTTATATATGTACAGTGGTATTGCAATACTCAAAAAGTATCGATTCTGATATTTTGTCTGGCTGGTTTCGATGTATCGACTCCAAGGTATCGATATGCCCATCCCTACTTTGAGGTGATTCCCCTTGTGTTGCTAGCTACATGCTAACCGCTGCTAAAGCTGCATGGTGGCTGCATCCTGCACAGAGTGAATGAAAAGTGATGGAAAAGTGCATAACTGTCACTATCATAGCACATTTTTAAACTGTTAAAAGCCGTTGCTCCCACCCTGAACATTACGTACTGTGTGTAGGGCCCCAAATGCCAGGGAGGGCTCTAAAAACACTGGACTGAGTCAAAATCTGTACCACATCCAGCAGACCATGAGAAGACACTGTAGAAAACTGCCATAAGGTAAAATAAAGTGTGTGGTTCTATTACAGAGGACCTCCCATTAGGCAGGGGAGAGCCAGGGTTTACATCTTTGCTAAAGCTATTGTTAGCCTTAGCAAAGATATTGTTAGCACAGCCGACGTTGTAGTTCACACATACACATGAATTACACTACATCAGCTTCCCCTTACATCTATATAAAGCAATACTACGTGTATGACTGATTTAATGCAACAAAAAATTGAATTGAAACAGAAGCTTCTACTGCTGTTAAAACTGACCGCAGCCATGTTTAAATCTGTTCTTAGAGGCGTTGAAGATTCTCTGACTTTCCGAGTTGGAAATCCCACCTTGCTGGATATTCCAGTTTAAACTTCCTACTTGGAACTGGGACTTCTGAGTTCAAATGGAACGCAGAATAGGTTTTGTTTTCTGTCTTCAGTAAAGTGGCTGTTTTTAATCGCTTTCCGCTGATCTAGTGTTCATGAACGTAAAATGGATCATTTGTAGGTTTTAAAATGGCACCTCGTCATCTAATTGAACGTAAGTGCGATGGTTTCATTAGGACTTTAGAGGGATCAGAGTGAGTGCAATGATGAGGTTGACAGTTGTTTACAGTACATTTTGATTGTTTTACTGTGGCTTCATTGTCAAACTCCTCAGTGGACTTCACTGTAAATACTGACCAAAGAATCTATCCCTACTGAATTAATGTAATAAATTTAAGGAAAGCTTTTTGGGTTGAATAATTAAGAATCTTGTGATTGAATAGAGAAAATCAATTCGCACACACAGACATAGAAGATGAAGCAGACAGAAAGAAGGGAAGTGGGAGGGAGAGGCAGTTGGACCTCCCGTGTCTGTAAGCCTCCAGGCTCTGCTTTCAACCCAGAATCAATGTTACTCCACTTAGAAGTAAATTGAAACAGTCTTTCCATCGAGTCCCCACCATTTTAATTTTCACCTGAAGGGGTCAGAGAGAGGACACTTTAGTGATGATGAAAGACATTTTTCCATTTTCACAGCTTGGTCACGCTTTGACACATCATTATCCCATTGACTTAATACATGGTTTCCTCTTTGTCTCACTCCGTCTCCCTCTTCCATCAGCACCTGCGACTGTCTCACTCATTCACTTGCTTTTTTTCTTCTATTTACCTCCATATACATTGGCCTGTAGATCCATCTATGCTTCTCCACAATTTATCCCGAGTGTACCTCCCACGCTGATCTCTTAGTGTTCCATCTCTAATCCTTTCCCCATCACTTTGTCCATCTACCTCCTCAATTTTCTGCCATTTCTTTCACCCTGAAGATTCTCACACCTTTAATGCACTCCATCAGTCTCCCTCCTGAGTGTTTCTTTTATAATATTACCCCCCCCCCAATCATTCATTCTTTTTCCTAAATATATATATTGCAGTTTGTAAAGTCTATAGTAGTTCCTCCCTCCGCCACGCAGACATTGCTCTTATACAAAAATCAAATCCCAGACAAAAAAAGAGCTTTCTGTGCTATTACTCAGAGTTGTGCTTTTTACTATCAGAAAAATGTATTCACTTCCAAGTTTAATTAACATCTGTGAAATTATTTTAAAAAATATGACTAGAAGTAGTGTTTGATAAGTTATTATGCATAAATTCTAAGAACCTCACAACAACAAAAACATAAGTGTACATAATGGACACACTTTTGTCTGTTGATAGGCAGCAGGCCACTGCACATATATCGAAACAGACATGAACATGCACACACACACACACATAAACAGTAGCCTTTAGATTCCTCATAAATGTGAGAATCTGAAGTGAGACTGATTATGGCAGCATGAATCTGACTTGTTAGCAGTATTATTGTACAGTTTTGTTGCAGTTTGAATTGTCTTGTACATGAAATGTGCTACACAGTACAAATAAAATTGCCTTGCACTTCTGAAAAGAACAAAAGCCATAGAAACATTAAAAAAATAATAGAATAATCACTAATCTTTAGGGGTGGGGTGGGGGGGGGGGGGGGGGGGGGGGGTTGTGTTTTTCGTTGCATCACGATGCAGACATGGACAATTCTATACAGAAGCAAAAAAAATGTTTTAACTGCTGATAAATAACACAATATTGAGGAATGCAAAAGGCTGATCTAGAAAGGCAGAGCTTTGACATGCAGAAGTGTCGCACCTGGACCGTCTGTAGGCACAAAGCACAGCTTGCATGTGGAAGCACTTTGGCTTCTGTAAGTGGCTTTGTTTGCTCGGAAAGTCTGGTTCGTTTGGGGAGGTGTGGATGAACTAACAAATAGCTGGGACAAAAAGCTCACAGTCAGATGGGAAAGGAAGTGATAAAAGTTCTGAAAGAAATATGGTCAACCCAAGACCACCAGAATGTGATGCAGCTCCACGCTTTGCTTTCATGTGTTGGAAACAGAAGTTGTCATGCATTAACTCATGGGTGAGCCAGTTTCCTTCAGCAAATACTGTATGAAAAACCATGCTACACATTTCCACTTGGAAAGTAGTCATAGTCAAATTGTCACACATGGGGCAAAAAATTGTCAAGATGCATCAATAATCATTTCATAACTGCGTCGTGACCTTCAGACCCATTGCAGGAACTGAGCCGCTTTTAACCGAAGCTCCAGAAATTAACCCACACTACAATTAGAACATTATATTTACGAATCAGCATAGCATGATCTCGGGAGCTAGCACCAAGTCAAACTGTAGCCGTTTTAACCACCCCCCCAGTACTCTCCACCATGAAAACACAAGGCCAATGTTAATCCGGGTTTGATCTTTTTCTTTCTCTGACAACTTCTTCACCAATGACTGCTGTTTATTTAGAGGTAATGTTGGATCCTGGTCGTCTTCAGGTTAACATTTCAATCCGCTCTCCTTCATTACGCTTCTACATGAATTTCCCCTCGGGGATCAATAAAGTATCTTTATCTTTATCTTTTAACATATGTGCTGCCATTGGTCACTGGCTGTGACGTTTTATATGGGGCTGAGTGAGGAGAGAGGAGGTGGTATTCACATGAATGTACATGAACGTATATGGATGTATTGCTGGGCCGGCTCGTAAACACCATGCTGAAGATCTACACAGAGAGAGATGTGTGACGCTATACCCCACATCTAATTCTTCACAGAGCAATTTTTAAAATTCTTTCTGTCTAGAAATGATGGATTTTCGCTTATAATTGAGCAGAAGTCAATAAAACAGTCAATAAAAAAATAATCAATTTTTAAATAGAAAAATGTTTTGAACTCAGAAAAAAAAAAGAAAAAAAAAATCATACCCACCTGTCCCAAACAGGACCTGATGGTGAAAATGGGAATTAAGTTTGTCTTGTTCAACAGATTTTGATGGCCATGATTCATTGACTTTTGGAACTGGCATAAAAAAAAGCATTTTCAGGCCCCCAAAATGCCAGTTCCAAATAACATGAAACACCCAAATGACAAAAAACTTAAAGGCAGGGTATAGGGGATCGTGGAAAAGTGGTTTGGGTAAGATTGGGTAAGGTCTGGGTTAAATCTTTTATATAGCCTTGTGTTATTTGTTTTACTAGTTCTTATGTAGGCTATGTACTGTAGGTGTTTATGTGTATGTGTGTCTATATGGGCTGTATGTATATGTATATACAAATATATATATATATATATATATATATATATATATATATATATATATATATATATATATGTATATAGTCAGTCAGTCAGTCATTTTCTGTACCGCTTACAGTATCCAGTTCAGGGTTGCGGGGGGTTGCTGGAGCCTATCCCAGCTATTATCAGGCAAGAGGCAGGGTACACCCTGGACAGGTCGCCTCACAAAAAAAAAAAAAAAAAAAAAAAAAAAATATATATATATATATATATATATATATATATATATATATATGTGCACATGTCGGCAAACTTGGGCACTATACGTTGTTTTAAGTGTGCTATATAAATAAATTTGACTTTGACCTTAAAGTTACATTCTAAAAAGTATGCCTGCCCGAAACCATGCCTTCAGAACGCAGGGACGTGTGCGCTGATGGTTTACAACCAGGTTGGTGACGATGAACAATAACAGCAGAGTTAGCTTGCTATAACAGCTGAGGGACCATGTTTCTAAAAGTGATAAATCACCTCAAACTTTCTCTGCGATGTAAAACATCCACACTGCCAACGTCAACACCTCCATGACCTGATCCACATCTGTTTTTTTCTTTTTCAGTGGATTTTAAACACAAACAGCTACACAAATAACAGCAGCATGCAGCCATGTTTGTGTACACTGTGAGACAGTCATCGAGCAGTGCGAGCGTGGGGGGTGGGGGAAGTGGCGAGAGGGAGAGACAAACGGCAGTTGAGTTTGATGGACATATCATCATTTAATTGTTTAGAACAGGCCGTTCAAGACCATCGGATGGATTTTTTCAGTCCTGTCTGTTCCACGGGTGGCTTTTTTTGTGTGTGTGTCAGAGCATTTCATTAATTGGTTTCAATTAAGGTGTGAAGGAGATTTTAAGCAATATAGTAAAAAATGCTCCCGGAAAACATCATCCACCGTGCCTTAAAGCAGACACACCTCAACTTGTCCCTGTGTGGACATGGCCTTAACTTTAACAATCACAAAAGCTCGCGCCCCTCTTCTCCCCTCTTGGGTCGCCCCCAGATGAGGAACATGATGAAATGTGATGGTGGGCTACAGGCAGATTTTAGTTGATATTTTTTTTTTTTTTCTTTGCTTTTTTATTTTCCTATTTCTTTTTTTTTTAGTATTTTTTTTGTTTTATTTCATCTCTTCTTTCTTTCGGTTCTTCCATATCAGCATGATCACTAAATTCTCTCTCCTTTTCTTTTTTTTTTTTTTCTTCTCCTTCCTTCACTTCATCTATAATACTAAAATGATATTATCATTAGTATCTACATAATCCACCCTCCTTTCTCTTCTCTTTTAATAAAATAACAATCCCTTCCCTCTTCATAAAACACAATCCAGGATCTAAAGACCCCCCCCCCCTAAAAAAAAAAAAAAAAAATATCTCCCCCCCTGAATTTTTCTCTTTTTTAGAAAAAAAAACAAATTTAAACGTTTTGGAAAGTTGTGCTGTTTCAGCACCATGGACAGCTACTTTCCACAGTCAGTTCAGTGTGGAAGCTTGTTAAGCAACGGCATTAGCTGCTACTGAGGCAGCAGACTCTGCATCTGCCTGGTGTCCAGTTCTCCTTCGAAATTATGTCTGTGACGTGGACCTTTTTTATGCTGATATTTACACCAGTAATGAGAGTTGAACAGCCAGAATATAGCATGTGTACAGAATGGATGTATCCGAGCAGATTTCTATATTTTCATATATTTATTTATTATATTTTATTATATGGACTGTGAGTTTGAGAGGACTGTAATTTCATCTGTGTGGTATGGCTAACATGTGGCACATTTGACAATAAAGTTGACTTTGACTTTGACACAAAAAGAAAAACAAAACAAAACATATTTATACGTTAAAAATAACACTGGGATTAAACAGCTTTTCTGTGTGTGTGTGTGTGTGGGGTGTGGGTGTGTGTGTGTATTGTGTGTATTCATTCTTTACATGAGCTGGTGGTCTTTGAGGTGCCAACATGTTTATCTAACTGATGCTGTTCAGACGTGTGCCATGTTAAAAATGATAGACAAATGTCACCAGGTCCTACTGTATGTTGTCATAATGTTTCAAATTTTCAATGAAGAAGACCAAGATGCTCAGTAAAAACCTGTCAGCACATCTGACCTGTAAATAAAGGACATAGTTGAAGCTTTAAAGCTTATGAAGATTTATTCTAACACTTATGTGCTAAATATATGCATCACATAGGTACATTAGTTCACAAGAGATCAACATCAGACAAACATCTTGTAAAAGAATCAAATGGTTTTCATGTATGGCTGATTTTTATTCCTGCCTCATATACTTACTAACTTAATCGTGCTCAATAAAATTCTTCCTCTGAATTCTTTTTCGAACTGCTACTATCCATATGTTATCCTCGTGCCTGCCTCACACATTCACAAGC
Source organism: Atherinomorus stipes (assembly GCA_023101725.1). Lineage (NCBI taxonomy): Eukaryota > Metazoa > Chordata > Actinopteri > Atheriniformes > Atherinidae > Atherinomorus > Atherinomorus stipes. The sequence continues at coordinate 289,593 of JALJCO010000288.1, read as the reverse complement.
TAACTTAGATTTTCTGCAGCTGTTGAAAAGTTTTAGCGATTAAAAAGAAAAAAAGTAAAAAAAATTAAACAGCATTCTGCTGGTTCACCACCAAACCCCATCTGTTATATGGTTGATGACATTGAAATTTGTTCTATTCACAATTGATATTTCTGTATTTCCTCACTTTATAGAGCCTTTTATAGGGACAACAGTAGGCATGATAATCGAAAACCGGTTCATCGGGGCCATCGATAAGAAATGGATCAATTTCCCTAAATTGAGTTCCGTTCTGAGACCCGGTTCCCCGTAATCGATACCTTAACACCACTTTCGCAATTTCTGTTGGCGAATTCCCAACTAAATATAGAGAGGAAGAAGTGGTCAAGGGCATGGGTTGCTGTGTGCAACCACTGTGACGCTGCGCTCTCCTGTAAGGGGGGTAATACAACCAATATGTCGGAGCCAGTTCACAACCTCAATGTCCAAGATGCCTGTCGTGTCTTCGAGACGTGGAAACAAGGCGAGCGACAGTCCAAACGTCCCCCTTTGGCTCCCAGTAGTGTTGCAGACAGTGTTGGATCAGGCGACATGCTTTCATTTTCAGGTTGGTTAGTTACTTGCTAGCTACTGTTTGCCAAATGATATTTATAGCATTTTCCAGCAGGTAGAGCAGGTATCGTTAGCTCGGCGAACTAACGATTGCCTTGCTAGCTTGCTCCGTAGTTATCTACTGCACTCCAATAACGTAAGTCTTTTTGTTTGTGTCGGATAACATAGTGTTACACCACTCCAGTAGTAGCTAACATTATTTGGAAGTTAACGTTGGTGCTTACAAGATCCGAAATGAAGTAAGAATGATGCTATTGTAGCGTTTCGGGGGGCATTGTCCTACTCAGTATCCTGTTTCATATGATGATGATGAGGGCAGCAGCCAGAGTGACAAAGGCAGTGCTGGCTGAGTTCAGACGTCATTCTTGTGTGGCAAGGGGTGAAACACACATGGAACAGCAGGCAGGCTGCCAGGTCAGAGTTCAGTGGTTGCTCTAACTTCCAGATACAGCTGCTTTTTTTCCCAGATGTTTTTGTTGATTTCCTCCTACTTTTCTGTGACATTCTTATCTCCTGATACTCAAACATACAGCATAATAGTAATAAATAATAAATAAAAGTAAGCTTTTGTTACAAGCCATAGCCTACAATATCTGTTTTTTTTTTTTTTTTTTCTTCCATATAAAACAACCTATCAGGCGGTGATAAGAAAATCAATAAGGAATCGAATCAATAAACAGCATCAATAATGGCATTGACATCAATAATTTCTTATCAATTATCATCCTTAGACAACAGATGAAAACTGGCCTTTTGGTTGAATCTGGCGAATTTAGAAGTTTTTCTTTGTTTTTATATAATCTGTCCCTATAAAATAAAGAAAATATCGATGTTCAGTTTTAAAGCCAATATCGGCCAATACCTATATTGAGCCAATAATATTGTGCATCACTTCTCAATTTAGTGGTAGAGATTAGCAGAGCAATGACCTTCAATACCTAGCACGGTTGTGACTGGACAGTGGTCATCAGTGGCCAACATTCTCGCAGATATGAAACTGACTTTGTGAGTGAATCCAGTCACTTCAGGTGCAGCAAAGACTGCACTGCAGGTCACTCCTTCAAAATTGGTAATACTGTGTTCCTCTATAAGGCTTTTAAGGCATATTTATCCCAAACAAAGCCGATGCAGCATTTTTTTTCCTCCCGGGATAATTAAACACAGTAGTTCTCCCAACATTTTTCTGCACCCTTTGACCAGCCTTGGCCATTGGAAGCCCATGATTGGGTGTGTGCTCTACAAGTGCAGCTCTGACCTCATCCGGAGCACGCACATGTCCGCAGCCTCTTCTGCCTCGTTCTCTGTTTTGATCTCCCAACTCCTCTGCCACGCAGCCTCACTCCTCGTCTTCTTCCTCGTGTCTCTGGCTGTGGATCTCGTGCAATTCCTTGTCCATCCATTGTCAGACACTGTAACATTCTGGCTATATATATCTACAGTGTGAGCCTTTTCAGAAACACGGTTGATTATTGGTTGATATAATACTTCACACACTTCCCTTCATAAAGCCAAGATCCACTTGGGAGAAGTTTACCAATTTAGGAAAGATTATTAATAATAAAAAAATACATATAAAAAAATAAAAATAAAATAATAATAACAATAACAATAATAATAATAATAATAAATCCAAATCCATATTTGTTAAATATTAGTGAGTTTATAGAAACTATATCTTGCATTTAGTTTCTTGAGGCCACTGAGTTTAGTCAAAGTCTTTTTTCCCTTTTATTGTCCCATCCATATTTAAATGGAGGGAAGTGATGTATGGTTGTTGATCAAGGGAGGGCCACAGTTAAAGCTCTTTGCTCCCAGGATAATTAAATCAAGCTTTAAAATGTAAATATACCATAAAACAATATTGAGCTCCACTGGTTTTAATTGATGCCCGTCCTGAATGCTCGATGAGGCTATTAATTTTGACTGATGGCTCACTACAGCCACATGATCACTGCAGCTGGCCTGATCATGGAATCCCTATACTCCTACCTCACAGGCAGTGATGAGAGGATGTTTAAGACTCAATCTTTTTAATGTGTAAAACTAAATGTATTATTAACAACTGTTAATGTATTATTGGATCAATCAAGAGTATGTGGTGATAGGCAAGGTATGAAAAAGAAGCAAACAGCTCCTCTCTAAAACACCCTCGCCCAGCTTCATGTTTAACTGCCACCACTCATGAAGAGCACTATGACCAGGCTCTAGGCAGTGTGGCTCCTACTGGGTGAGAGAGGCAGACTTAAGCTGATGTTATATTGATAACCAATGACAGTTCAATTTGCAGCGCCTCCAATTGATGTCATTATGACCTCCCCTGTGTGGTATTTTCTGCCGGGCTTTAGAAAATACTTCTTGATGGATGTGGGTTTTGAAGGCTGACACAAATTGTGACATTTCCAGAATTGTTTGTATCCAAGTTATTTATTTTACTCGTTCACATAAGTTTATTTATTTGCATCACACCCCCCCCCCCCCCCAAAAAAAAAAAAATACGAACAAAGAAACAAAAAAAAAAAAAACATGTTAGAAAAACTCACAATTAACTATAAACTGGTGTTTTCCCTCTTTAAATTTTTTCTTTTTTGCCCTCTCATCAGTATTTTAGCACCACATCAAGTCATAAAAGCATGTGGCTGTACTTAAAATCACACATAATTTTGAGGTAAGGTTACCATTTACTATGAGTTTATGAGCTGTTAAGTCTTTCCATTTTTATGTGATTTCATAGAACTTAACTGTGTGTGTGTGCGTGTGCGTGTGTGTGTGTGTGTATGGGGGCAAGTGTGTATAAGTTCAGATACTGATTTAGTAATGAAAGGAAGAGGACCTTTTTTATTCAGCTCTCACCGCTCCAACAGTCTTTACCAAAGCCAAAAATGAAATTTACTGCATAATTCATAAGCACTAATACTGAAGCCATTTGTATCACAGAGAGCAGTAATATGATGTGATTTTTGATAATACTTAATGACAAATCTGCATTTAAGCATCTTAGCTGCTCCCAGAGAAACGAAAGGAGAAGCATCCTCATTAAATAATCTGCTTTAGCCATTTCTGAGTATAAGGGAGGTTTTAATGGTTACCTTCATTTTTTAACTTGTTAATGGTGTGTAACCAACTGTATTCTATCTGAGTGGTGAAGTTAGCTTCCAATGTCTTCATTCATCTTAAAAGTGGGGGAAAAAACAAAACAAAAATACTCAACCTTCCAAGAATAACACAACTTTCCTCTCCTCACCCCCTCTTCCTCCATAGCTGCTTCCCAGGCTGTCTTCTCATCTTGTCCTTCAGCCAACCTCCTCCTTGGATGCTTTCTGCATCATATCTTTTCTCATATATCATTGCATTTACTGTTTACATGCCTTGCAGTGTATTCAGCAGCTTCTAGTTTGTCGAAGAAGCCTCCTCCTTTTGTGCCTCTTCCACCACTTCTTCTATAACACACCCCATACATTTACCTCCTCCTTCCTTTAATGTAAGGCAGGTAGAGTGGATTATTCATGAATGTCAGTGAAGATTGACAGCACTGACCACAATCATGAATAATGAAATCACACAGTCATGTTTTCATATCAGAAAATATCACTGAAAGAACATGGTTTATGGTAACTGGGCTGTACTTATATAGCACTTTTACGCTGACCACACACAGCGCTTTATATGTCACAGTCACCCATTCACACACACTTTTATACCCCAACAGGCATGAGCTAAGGTGGGATTTCAGTGTATTGCCCAAGGACACTTCAGCATGTAGCCTGGGGAAGCCTGGAATTGATCCACCGACCCTCCAGTTGATAGACAATGGAAAAAAAATACCTGTGGACATGCTCTTTGAAATGTTACTTCATATCCATTTAGACTTAAACTAACATTTAAAATGAAATAAAGAGTAAATATGAAGGATTTTCAAAGTGCTGACTCTGATAAAGAAGAACTTCTACGATTTGAACCATGCTATAGCTTTTATCCTCATTTCCCTAAAGGATTAAGAAACTGTAGCACCCAGCTTGCCATTCATTTTAACTAATTATCCTTTGTTAATTAAGGTGAAGGGAAAGCAATCAAAATGGCTACACTTGTCTAATTACATACAAGTCAAACTATGTGGGGTTGGATCCAAGAAAAGGTGATGATGGTCTCAAAGCTGGACTACTGGGTTGACAACCTGTTTAATTAGATTAAAAGAGGAGTTATTAATTAATTACTGCATCATGGATGACTGGTAGTGGATGCTTTATGGCCAGAGTTGGCAGGAACTTTAAAGACTTGTTGAATTAAAAATGTATCAGGAAGAATGAGTCTTTCAAGGACGTTAAAACAAAAAGAAATTTAAAAAAACAAAACGAAACAAACAAACTTGTAGCTCTGGTTCCATGCAAACACATTTGTTGCAGTAAGTTTATCTGGAATTAAATTATAACAAATTCGGATTATTTTTTCAATACAGAAGTTGAACATTTGCTTAATTTAGAAAATTAAATGTCCCCAGAGCTTGGAAAAGGAGAATTGCCCCTTCCAAAGGTAAGCGTACAACAAAAACCTTAGTGTTTTTAGTCAGTTGTAAATTTTACAAATGAAATCATAAGAAAATATTTCCATTTAATTGTGCTTGCTGCTCTCATTAGGAAAGTAGTTGTGCAAGCCATCACTTTTATATTTGTTTGAAAGTTTGTCAGCAAAAATTATTAAATTTGATGTATCAGGAAAAACAAAAATATGTAACATTTCAGTTTATAGTTTGAAAATTAAAATTGTTGCACAGTCAGAGAGCGGTGTCACCACTTGGATACATTATTCAATTTCCAAAATGCAGCTCGGGTGTAAGAGGACCTGAACACAGTGAGGACAAAAAAAAAAAAAAAAAACATCTTATAAAGCAGAATAAGGGTTCTGCTGCGGCAGATATGTATTATATATATGTATTGTATATATAACATCAATATAATGTATTAATGTATTGATTCTAATATATATATATATACATTATATATATATATATATATATATATATATATATATATATATATATATATATATATATCACCACACTTTTGACAACTGCCAGTAAAGCAAATACAAAAAGGCCTGGTCAGATTGGACAAAACTGGCCAAAGTGCCATTAACGTTCTTAGCAATTGCTAGGATTGTACCAAACTGATTAAATATGGATTGTCAAACATATTTCAGATATCCAAGTACTGCATAAGTAATCTAACAAAAAAGGGATATTTGGTATTTTAATGCACATGAATACAATATTATGATCAAGTTTGTCCCCTATACCACAAATTCAAAGTCTAACAGTTTCCCAAGAAGTGTGCAAACTGGTGTGTTCATCCCTTTTCTTTCTGCTTTGCTGCCCGTCTGGGAATTTATGCCACAAGGATGGTGAGAGTAAAACTATAGGGAGCTGAAATGATTCCTTGCTCATTCATTCATTGTCTGTAACTGCTAAGCTAAGATGGGTTGCAGAGGCTAGAGCCTACATTACCTGTCACCGGGTGACAGGTGGGTCACCCGGTGACAGGGTCACTCTGGGGTCACTCTGGATAAGTCGCCAGTTCATTGTAGAGCAACAATTCTTACTGTAGACAAATGAACGTTTCTGAATTTGAGGCCAACTAAAGAGAACTGTTTTGCACACATATTGCTGTTTTTCTGACAGAGTGACTGGAACAAGAAGATAAATGATTTAAATAAGATAATTTTTCTGAGCTGACCGTTGGACTTCAAAGACCTCATCATTTTGCTAACAAAAGGGCCTAGCATTGGGCTTTCTGACAGGAATATTGCACCATGCAAGTCAGAGAAGAAATGAGGTTGTACTATAAGACAATTTAACCTAAGTCCGCTTAAACCTACGTACATTGAGATGAGACTTGTTTTTTTAAATATATATTTTTGTGACGAGAAAATATTTTATGTGCTTTCTGTTTTACCAACAAAAAATTCAAATAGTTGAGCCAGGACACTTTGAGTTAATGTTCATTGCATGTTAGCGTTTGATTATTTACAATGAAATTGTTACTCCATATTTGTTGAGTGGTCAATTGAAATTGTATTTTCAATCAGAGGTGAAATAACATGGATTTAAGTAGTTTTGGGTACTATAGCATGCAAATCAGAGAAATTAAACTACTAATATCACACAATTTACATAATAATACTACTGCCACATTGTAAATAAAAAAACAAATTGCATGCATTACATCAGAGACTGTCAAGAACACTAAAAAACATAGTAATACACAGGCATAAAAAGTAGCAATAATCCCAGGCTCATGGCGATATTCTTTCTGGGGGTCCAGAGTTCCCAGCAACTGCCCTTGGAGTGAGAACAAGAAGATAGCATAAAACCAAAAGCTTAATAAAACCCCCACACCATGGCACGTAATTGCAGTGTTTTGCATCAGTCATCTCCATCCCATGCTGAGACCTTCCTTTCTCAGCCCCTGGGATGCAACGCAAGTCTGAAATTAACTGCTCTTTTCAGTTTTCGGACCTTAGGCAGCATTGGCAATAAATAGACCTGCTTGGTCCATTATCAGGATGGTCCGGAGGGAATCTGGAACCTGGGACTTGGGTTCTTTTGGCACCTGTGTTGGCATTTTTAGGTGTCCTGAGAGCTGCAGCCTGGGGCCTGGAGTGACTTCAGTGCTGTAAAGGAGCTGATTGAAATCAACTGGAAATCAACCCCATCTACCTCTCAGGGATGGCGCTGCCATTTATGTCTCCTTATTTTGCTTTCCTGGAACATAGACAACTGGCACTGCGTCGAAAGAAGGGAGCGAGAGCACCGCAGTTTCTATCCTTAAAGAGAAGGCAGGGATAAGAAAAAATGGTACCCTTCACCAAATTACTGCTGATATTAAAGTGATGTAATGCCCAGAAATATGGGATTAGATGGAGTAGATCAATGTATTATTTCTAGACAGCTGTTGAATGAATGTAGAAAATGTTCCAGCCTTGTATCATTGTGTTCATAGTGGATGACTGTAAATTGTTACATGCACAATGAATACCACTTTGCAGTGCCAGTGTAGATATCAGTGTGGCCTTTAAACAATGCAGGCTTAGACTTTGTCTAGTTTTAAGTTTACTGTAAATTAGACATCCACATTATAAGTGTAATGGACAAAACAGTGCTTTTTTTCAGATTTCTACAGAAACAACCCTGTTAATTCACTGGAAGATGCAACTGTCCTCTGGAGAGTTTCCTTGTCCACGAGGAAGAGATGTGCGCGTTATCTCATGCAAGTTGAGTGGGAGGAGAGTATAAGGGATAGTAGTAGCATTTCTCACTGAGTCAAACAGTTAGGAGCGGGGCTTGCAGTTCAAACTAAACTGTTCTCCTCACTCATGGTTCAAAAATTTACAAAATCAGCGCTTTTAAACTGCCCTACTGTTTCCCATGTTCCCTTATAATCTATAGGCCACATATTGAACCATCCAATCTGGGCATTTTATTTAGAGGGATTCTGCGTAACTTTTGGGCACTAAGGGCACAAAACCTGTAACACTGAAAAAGAATATTTAGATTGTTATTCCAAAAGAACTACCATGCAGGATTTTGTAGTTGTACTGGACCTTTAAACATTAACATTAGCAAGTGTGAGAGAAGAATTCGCCCTAGCTGCTTACACCCCTCACTCTTGGACTGTGTATCACTCCTGGAAACATTTGTGGTCAGTCTTAGGGGCCTTTCCCATGGCACTGATTTTGGAAATCTGCCCTTTCATCCCCACAAAACTACGGATTTGCCTCCATGAAGCCAAATATGTATGAAACCAGGCGCCAAAGTGGAGAGGTTTGAAACGTTGACTGTCTGTGTGTCATCAGGACAGTGTAGCAGCACAACTAAAGGATATGACGTCAGTGTGACAACTCGGGCCAATCACAACTGTGTTGCAGTGCTCTTCCGACAATACTTGCTTGTTTACAGCTTTTGCACCAAAATACGTTGCTTTTACAACAGAGTATTGCTACTGTACCATCAACAGTGGGAGCAAGGCGCTGTTTTACTGACCTTTTGTTGGCTCTGGCCACCCTGTAGCACTTGTCCTTCTCAATCTGACAGTTGGATTCAACACTGGACCACCAGAAACTGATCTCCTGGCTTGAGCACGGGTCTCCTTGGCACTGCTCTTAGCTGGTTCCAGTCTTTTTCGGTTCAGCTTGACCATTTCTGATCAACTCCCTCTCCGCTGTCTTGCGGTGTTCCCCAAGGCTCCATTCTAGGTCCCTTACTGTTTTCACTTTATCTGCTTCCGCTGCGAAGGATTTTTCAGAAACATGGCCTTTACTACTTTATGTTCAAATCTACCTCTCATTAAACACCCAAAACAGCCCAATGAACAGGCTCAATGACCTTAAGGCGTGGATTGCACTGAACTTATTTTGCCTTAATAATGACAAAACTGACATTGTTGTCTTCAATCAATCTATATCTGAAAATAATCAGAACCCTGACCTCGGCCCCTTGTCTTCTCATATTCGCCCTCATGCCAAAACCCTAGGAGCTATTGAAATTGCCTTAAAGCTGGACACTCAAGGAAACTCTGTTGAGAAGTGTTTTGTTTCAGTTAAGAACCCTCCATAAAATTAAGCCTTACCTTCCCAAACAACACATTTAAAAGGTAGCCCACCTGCTGATAATGTCTTGTCTGGACTATTGTAACTCCCTCTACCAAGCTTTAAGTAAGCTTCCTCCACTGTCTCCAGGTAGCTCAAAATGCCATGGGTCGCATGTTCAGAGGTGCCAGCCGACATGCTCACATCTCTGCCATTCTGGCACAGATTCACTGGCTCCCTGATGCATTCAGAGTTCAATTTAAAATCCTGCTCCTGGTCTTTAAAGCCCTCAATGGCCTCTCACCTGCATTCCTAGCTGAGGTCCTCACCAGTTACGCTCCCCCCAGATCACTTAGATCTTCCTCTTCATTTCTCCTGGATGTCCTCAGGTTTAGATGCAACTCTAAAGGCTGCAGAGCTTTTTCTGTGGCGGCCCCACAACTGTGGAATGCTCTTCCACAGGGTATTGGAGCTGCTCAGTCACTCTTTGCTTTTAAAAACCTGTTCAAAACCTTTCTCTTTGCTCAGGCCTTTCCATCAAAATGACCCCCTCCCAACTCTCTCCTGTTCTACCTTCTGCCCCCCATGTTATCATTCTTTAAGTCTTGTTCTTAGCTCCAGGCCACTACGGCCTTTGATCATGACTGTTGTCTTTTATTTTTGTTAGTTTTTTGATCTTTTATTGTGTCTTGTTTTGAAGTATCCAATCTTTTTTTGGGTGGTACAGCACCTTGAGCTCCTAAAGGATGTTTTTACTGTAGTGTACTCTATAAATAAATTGAACTTGAAAAACTGAATTTGAACATGCATATCACGTGATACAAGATCAGCCCTGATCTGCATATGCACTACGCCTTGTTTTCACTTTGGAGAAAGGCGAAACAGATTTTTTGCCACTGTCTTCACACCTAAACCGGCTTCAGCGCCGTGGGGACATGCCTTAAATTTGCTGCATTTACAATTATTGACAGATAAGTTCAGACTCTTAGCTGGTTATGTAAACCGGTCCATGGCCTATGTTTAAATAACCATGGGCCAGTTGCTATATCTGATTATTAATAAACATGAGAAACTGCAGTTCCTGGACACTCAGAAACTTCCATTGCTACCTGCTCAAATTTCACTCCTAAAAAGTTGTGTTTGGTGAAAATCAGAATTTGTTGTTTAGAAATTTTCCACAATACTTGGCAATTTAATCACAACTGGATATCTTTTCGTTTTCAGTATTTTTAAAGTTTCAAAATAATAAAAAAGGAATAAAGCAAAGCAAAAGTTTGGGCACCCTGGAGTGTGAAATTTTAGCAATTTGTTTTTGAAGCCAGCAAATGATAGCGAGAGTTCCACCTATTCTTTAAGAAAAGGGTATCTAATTTTAAATTATTGTTAGTTGGACTGGCTTGCACTGTATGATAAGTACCCACAGGATATGTTGTAATCAAATCTGTTCTTTCCTCTACCATTAACCAAATGTTCCCTGTGACACTGGCTGCACAACAAGGCCAATCTATAACTCATCTGCTTACCTGTTAAACCAGCCTGTCTTTCCTCACAAATCCATCCGTCCGTCCGTCCGTCCATCCATCCATCCATCCATCCATCCATCCATCCATTTTCTATACCTTCATGTTCCAACTCAAAGTCATGTGGGTGAGGGGTGCAGGAACAGCCCTGTTGGTATTTATGGTGTATGGAAGAGAATATATCAAGGTGTGTGATTAATTATGTTATATATTTTAGTGTGTAAAACCTTTGCATTTTTTAACATACATAAATTGTTATTATGTAAAGCACTTTGTGTTGCTTTTTGTGTAAAACGCAATTTTTTGGATACAATTTGATTTCATTCAATTTGATGAAGAAAAGTAAGGTGAAATCTTATGTTAAGATTCTTAACATGTTTCTCCAAATAATTTTTTGTTTCTTTTTTTGTTTTATAATTATTTGCTTTTATTAGATAGGCCAAACTTTTACTTTAAACTCGTGAAATCAAAATGCATCAGGCTTGTTTAGGTATAGATTATAGGTTTAGATGAAGTATGATTTACCGCGATCACTCCATGATGACACTTACTTGAGTGCACAACCAGTGGAGGATCAGCTAAATCCTCAAAATCTCCTGGTATATTTCTATTGTTTGTTTGTTTTGTTTGTTTATTTGTTTGCTTTTGTGTTCTTTTTTTTTTTTTTTTTTTTTAATGTGATGTTTTCTCAGAAAGTTTCTTGGCCTTCCAAACTCACACTTTGAAATGGTATTGCAAAATACATTAATAAGGCAGCTCATTGAAAATGTGTTGCCATGGTTTGCTTTTGTTGTGTATGCATTATTTGTCTGAATTTCTGGAAGTCTATCTGCTTGGAAAAGTCCATTTCTGCAGATTGGTACATGACAGGGGCATAAGTATTTATAAAGCTTTATAAGCTACACCACCTGGCCTTTTTAAACAATGACTGGGATCAAGTCAAAGCCTTAAAGCAGCTAATTGAAGTCTGAGACCTCATTAAATTTGTAAGATCAGAGCAAATGCCTTTCTCAAAGTGTATTATCTGCTCTCAAACTGCCCAAACCAGGCAATATATTAGAATAATACCAATGGCCCATCTTGACTTTGATTTTTTTCAGAGGGGCCCATACTTTTGCACACTACTGCAACCGTAAAATCGTCATCAGAATCAGGATAATCAGTCATTTTATTAAAGTATTTTCTGCAGGATAACTTTTAACCTCTCTCTGCCGTAGCTGAGCAGGATGAGGCCCACTCAGCGCACCACTGCTGTGCTGTCTCTGCCAGCTCCCTCCCCCAGTCCTCCTCCCCACGTGTCGTCAGTGTGTTTGGTGTGTGTTTGTTTGGCGTTGTTTTGATCGCCGATGCTTGTGTGTTTGGGCTGTGCTGGCTGGGCGGCGAGCGTGCCCGGTGCAGAGCTGATGGCGTGCCAAGTGCTCCCTGCGGGCCGGCTGTGCCTTCCACTCTGCTCAGCCACCGTGAACACCGAGCCGACAGACTGCTGCAGGGGGAACACCACTTCCTTTCTCCTGCTCCTTCTCTCTCACATACACACAGCAAAGCTGCATCCTCACTCCACATCAGCTTTTCTATTTTTTCCTTTTCCCCTCTCCTCTCCCATCCCTCCCATTTAACTCCTGGTTACTTCTTTTTGCCTCTTAGCTGTTTCTTTTAACTCCTCTATTCTTATTCTGTTCCTGCAAAAGCTGATTTGAGTAAAAACCGAAATGTAAAAAAGTTCAAAATATGGATGTAAATGTAAGATGTCAATTCGTAAGGAGAAAAGTAAGTTCAAATTTGGTAAAATTATTCAAATGGAACAGTTAAAAAGTACATAACTGAAGTAAAAACTGAGTTTTTGATAACAAAATTTGATTGAAACTTCCATAAATGGAAAAAACTTATCTGCAAATCATTTTAATTGACATTATAGAATATTGCCAGACTTCAGTGTTGTTCTTATTTATGTCCTGGCACAGTATTTGCTTAGAAATGACCCATCCCTTTGGTTTTATCTGGAAGCCCTCGGTATGGCACAGAACTGCACTACTGTTCATTAACATGCAACTCTAATTACCAGGCTCATTAAAGCATTGAATTAGCTGCAAAATTCTTTCAGCCTCCTCACTGTGCTTAATCGTTAAGCAAATGGAGCATCACAAGTTTGAAGTGATTACTATTGAGATGTAAGTGCCACGGCCCCATGAAATGTCACTCCACTGCCCTAAAAAGGAGACAGAGGAAGGACTGGAAGCAATTTACTTCCACTTGGTAGGACAGATGTTTTGTGTGCACACAGTGAGGTCAGCTCTACCTTCAAACATCACACAGATATTATTCTGCTGCTGTGTGCTGCAAGAAAAAAAAAGATGTTCAGAGGGTAAAACACATTTACATCCAAAAGCTAAAAAAAGAAAACAAAGTTACGGTGTCAACTTTTGCTGCAAAACAAACTTTCACACATGTATATACAGTATACACTGCTGCTCAATCAAGATTAAACAACTCATTCATTCCTCCCTTACAAAGCCGGAGAGTTGAAGAAAATTCAACAAACTGATCAAGAAAGCTGATTCTGTGCTGGGAATGACTCTGGACCGCTGGAGCATTCTGCTCAGAGAAAAATGCTGCACAAGCTGCTGAAAAAAATGTTCTCATGTTCTACAAAACCAGGAAGGAAACAACAGTGTTAGGTGAGATGCTTGGTCAAGTTCACTGTAAGACCAAGCGTTATAGGAGGTCATTCATGGTAATAGCCATCCTTTTCTAAAATAAGATATTATTATTATTATTGATGATGATGATGATGATGATGATGATGATGATAATAATAATCATCATAATAAATATAAATAATAAATACCATTGTCAACAAGAAAATAACCTACAACAACACTGCAATTTATCTCTGGGATTAACAAGGTAATTATCATTTTATTTTATTTCATGCATGCACGCACACATGGACACTCACACACACACATATATATATATATTGATGTAAAAAAAGTTCACTGTTAGGGCAATACTTTAGTGTCATGGTTGCTTTTGAATTGTTGTTGCAAAGAACAATAATAATAAAAGCACACACACACACACATTAGGCATGTAACTGTGTCAAAATTTCATGTCACAGTTATTGTGTCCAAAATTATTACTATTAACATTATTATTGTGGAATTGTTAAAATGTGCTCAAAATGTTCAAGACTTACATATGAGCATAGTGAAATCATTCCAGCAAATTTTATTAAAAAAAAATCAACAAGCATTGTACATAATAAATAAATACATAAAGATACATAAATAAAGTTTAAATGAATCAGGTTTCCTCCCACCATCCTTAAAAATATTTAAAAAACATCCAGACTTTTTCCTTTATGTCCAAATGTTGCAAACTGTATGTGAGGGAATATTCAATCAATCAATCAATCAATCTTTATTTATGAAGCGCTTTTCCAGCAGGTTACGCGACTCAAAGCGCTTTACAGTTTAAAAACATACCCGCCCGCCCACTGCCCCCCCCCCCAAAAAAAAAATTGTACATCAATCTACCTGAGGCTGAGTACAGATGGAAAAAGTGAGGGAACCCCATCAGAGGTCATATTGACGCTTTTCAAGGCAAAGAGCAGCATCACCGAGTTTTTCAAAGTGTGATAATCATGATTTTCCAATAATTAATCTCTGAAACGGTGATACTAACCTTCAGGAATTACACCGTAACTGATCTTTTTATTGGTATTTGTTACATCCCTAACACACATACATAACTGTTCCAGAACAGTTATTAATTGTTGTTGTCAATTTCATCTTATTTCACAGACAGTTTTTTTTTCTTCTCTAGTGGGAGGTTATGAATTTATTTATTTTTGTGTTTGTATATGCATATATATATATATATATATATATATATATATATATGTGTATATACAATTTTTTTTCTGCAATGTTCAAAAAGACTTGTATACCTGATGACAGGTATTTTTGTCCACTGTTAATGGGAAAGGTGCTCTAATGTGTCTGGGATTTTTTTTTAAGTTATTATTTTGTACCACAATTCAAAAACAATAATTTATCTAATTGAATTAAAATTCACAATTTTTTTCAAAATATATAATTTGTTTCTGTAGTTCCTTTTTATTTGAATTACTAATGTCAGTTTAGCCTTCTCTTTAATTGGGGGGTATGAATAATTTTGAGGAAAACTGTATATATGTGTGTATATTAAAGTGACCTGCCACTTCTGTGTATTTGGATATGGACTCTCTTATTGGAGCTGTTGTATTATTTATATCTGGGCCTTTTAAGTGCTTCATGGAGGTGCCACTATTTTTCTGTCTTTCTTATCTTCATGAAAGGTGTTGCATCATCCAGTGCAGCAGAAGCTACAGAGAGGACATAAATATGAGAAAAATCTGAGTGTAGCTAAGTTTAGTCCTCAGTTTTTAAAAAGTCATTGGGAGAAAATGTCCATTCAAGATATCTTTCTAGGAATTGTACCTCAGTTATCACGGATAAAGAAAAGCACATGTGAACTAAATTTTGCTGATGAGTTCATCCCTATATGTCCTGCTTCCTAAACATGGTAAAACATAAAATACATAATTTTATTTGTGTTTTTATTTAGGTTGTGAAATTAGCATAGCAGGCCATCAAAAATGAGATAACTCTTATTTTGTTGTTTGTTTCACAAAAGAAAAAGAACCCAGTAGCTGAAAAATTATAGTGTAAAGTTATTTCACATGACTAATATGTCAACAAAGTAAAAATTTGAAGTGTGATTAAAGGAATTTCTTCAAGAGGAAGTCCCCTGGATCACAGCACAGGCTTGGAGATGCCATGGGTGTTTTACTGAAAAGCAGCAGGAGACAGAGTTAATGTGGTGTATCACTATCTGAAAGACCTGCTCCTATTACAAGCCACTCATCTTCAACAAACTCTCTCATGACTCTTTCCACCTCCACACTTCTGTCTCTATCTGTCTCCATAAGTCTCACCTCTCTCCATTTCATGGATGTTTTCTTCCTCTATTTGCTTGACAAGACAATGGATAATAACCCTGGAATAGCACAGAGACCGGCAAATGAGAGTAATCAAGCTGTCTTGTCCTGGTGGCGTTCAGGTTCACTCATCAAACCCTAATTATCACCCTGGAAACCAATGTTCCGCTTTAATTGTTCTGATGAATGAAATATTATAGAGAGGAGTCGGGCTGCAGCCGAGCGGAATAACAGCTTTTAGCCATAAAACACAGCAGAGTAGAAGGAGGGGGAGGAGGAGGAGTGAAGGTGACTGAGGAGAGAACGAGACAGAGTGTGAGAGCTGGAAAAAGTCTTGGATGGAAATAGTTCAAAAGGGAAAAACAAGAGCAGGGGGACGAGGAAACAGAGAATGGTTGATGGAAACTGGGGGATGAAATCAAAATGAAAATGTTAAAGTGTGCTCTCATTGTTTTAAGATAGCACACAGGGAACTGTCTGACAAGTAAAGGAGACAAATTTGCACCCAGAGCTCCCAGGTGAGTTGTTCCGATACAGAAGAACACAGATTTATCAGGTCAGAATTTCCATTGCTTAAATCCCTTTTGTGAATTTTCAGTAATCAAATTCAAAATGCTGTGGCTGTTTTTTTCTGAAACATTAAAACGATGAACTTATTATTTATTTTCATTCCTCTATTCATTTTTTCAGTTCTTTTGACATATGCATAACAAACCTCGAGGAAAAAAAAAACCCCGAGAGGACACAAAATGAGACATCTGCCAGCCAACTTTGTGCCTATGAAATTGTTCCTTGAGGCTGTCTAAATGAAGGAATCCTCTCCAGTGGTGCACAGCAGCATGCATGCAAATGAACGTATTCTTGACTATATTTGCAACCCCTCAAAGTTCCTTCCACGTAAGTTTATACCCAGACGTGTGGCTGAAATATTTTATTGGAATGAGTGCATGCTGTCATCAATAATGAAGTACACTGGACATATCCTCAGAGGTTTGTAGCAGTATTGATATCAGTTTCTCCCCACCCTGTAGATGTGCCCTGTGCAGAATCGGCAGGGGAGGAGCCATGGAGAGAACACAGAGAGATGTCTCACTGCATCAGAGAAACAGAAGACTGGCATTACACACACACACACACACACACAGCCATTTTTATTCATGCATGTCTTCACAAATGAACACACAAGTGTACATGCAAACGACAGTGAGGAAATCTTCATCTCTATTTTCCACACCCCTCATTCTCACTTAGACTCTAGTGGATGGACGGACAGATGGGCTACTGCGTGGTGTGTGTGTAAATGTGTGTTTTCTTGAACAGATGGTAACTGAAAAGACTGTCAGAGTTCTTAAAGTTAAACTCTAAATGAAATTAGGAGAGAGGATGTAAGAAAAACAAACTTTGATGCAAAAGTAAACAGATGTAAAAATAATTAATGTACGATACTGTAAGTATAAAACATGTGGGCTTGCTAATTAAAGGTGCTATAGAAGATGTTTCGGCATTTCAGAAAGCAGACACAGTTCGCGAGTTTTTTAATAAAACGCATGCGTAAGAACAACCTGCTAGATTCACAGCTCCTCCCGGCCACAGCTCAACGTACACAAACCACCCCGATGTTTAGCAGACAGCAGGTATCAGAGTCTCCATCATGTCACAAACGCAAGTAAAACAGATGTCACTGTCTGAACGCTGCTATGCTAGCAGAATGATGTTAGCTACCTGCTGTAAATGTCAGACGAGTGCGTGCAGCTTTTGGCACGCAGTATTACTCTCACCAATCAATCGCTCTCATTGATCAGTCTCGCCTATTACTCGCTGAATTGACCGTCAATCACTCATACTACAGGAGTAAAAGTGATTGACGAGCCAGTAGACAAATGAAAAATGTAAGGAATGCAGAGATGATTGGCAGATGTTTTTCAGCCCCATTACTTTCACAGCTGATGTATAATAACATTTATATATTTAAAGCTTTCAATTAATCATAGCGTATGGAGCAGGGCATCTAATTTTATTGAATATTACAAAAATTGTTGTAAGACGCATCTTTTATGATGCCTTTAAATAAAAGAAAAATAAACATTTTCTTAATGTTTTACCACAGAAAAGAGTATAAACATGGAGAGATACTTTTAGACGGATCAGTATGGGTAAAGTTGCTCATGAACAATGGGCCAATACACCTGTGAACAGGTGCAGAAGTCTGATGAACATTACAGAAAACACTTAATTGCAGTAATTGCCTAAAAGTTTTGTTCAACAAAATTTTTAATTCAGGAGCCCCATTGTGGTTGTTTACTTGTTTCATTATATGTTTGTTTTTAATAGTTTTGTTTTCAATTTTTTTCTATAAATTATAATTTTTTTTATTCACTAATACTTTAGTCAGTTTCAACTTATTTCACTAGCAGCTGAATTTTTCAAGACGAAATATACTGATCCACAAGAAAATGCTGCAAAAATTAAAACAAATGCAACAAAAAAATGCTGCAAAAACTGAAACTGCAATGTGAGTGGGGAGTCGGTGGGAAGTTTGCGCAACATGGCCGCAGGGAGCGAAAAAGAAAAAAATACAGTAGGCTATCATGAAAAAAATCAGCTAAATTAAGAGCCTCCTTTCTCTCACTGTTGTCTGTGGTGTAAAAATTCACTGCTGCTGCACGATGTCTGGAGAAAGCCTGGAAAGATGAGGGAATGGCATTGTGTGGGAGTCTCCTAGGATCCCCTGAGCTAAATGAAAGATTTGCAGTGAACAAAAAAAAAGACAGAGAGAAATTGAATAATGAAATTACAATAAGCTGATTATCAGCTGATATTTTTTTTCATGATAGCCTATAATAAAAGGCGAAGGCCAAATGTAAAAAAAAAAAAACAAACAAAAAGGAAATAGAAACAACACATTGATGTAGATTTGCTCCCTGTGGCCGTGTTGCGCAAAATTCACACCAAAACTCACTGCTGCACAAGATGCCCCTACAGTATTTTTTTTTTTATATTTAGCTGTTTTCGTTAAATGCAGCATTTTCTTGTTGCAGTTGTTTTCGTCTATGCTACATTTACTCTTTGCAGTTGTTTTTGTTTATGATGCATTTTCTTGTTGCAGTTTTTTGTTTTTTGCTGCATTTTCTTGTTGCAGTTTTTTTTTGCTGCATTTTCTTGCTTCAGTTGTATTCGTTTTTGCTGCATTTTCTTAATGCGGTTATTTTAGTTCAGATGCACTTTTTGTTGCAGTTTTTTTTTTTTTTGTTTTTATGCAGCATTTTCTTCTTGCAGTTGTTTTTGTATATGAAGCGCATTTGCACCTTTGGGCTACCATAGACGCTTAATAGATATAAAGGAAATCAAGCTTTCTGAATGCGATGCACCTTCTAGCTACTTGAGCATTTTTCTTTAACTGCCTTACTGCTGAGTTACATGTTAATATAGGACCTAACTGAGGGAACAACGGAAAGGAAAGTGTGACAAAAGGGCAATAGAAGAGAGTGAATAGAAGTGCCCTTCAAAAAGAAAAGAAAGAAAAACAACAGCAGCAACAAATGTATGAAAAGACATGTAGCCATGTAGATTAAATGAACTGTAATCACAGGCACACTGAATGTGGGTCTAACTGCAACATAAGGAAAAGTTGTGTTCACTGATGAATGCGATCATAATTACAATGAAACCACCCTCTCTCCAAGGATTACATGCAGACAAAGAGGGCCCTGAGACCCAGGAAGCCAGCAGCCAGCAAGAATCCCAACAAGCTCACCTCTAACCATTTCACATGCAAGTTTTTTGGAGTATATTAATGAAACATTCCATCTTATTCTTTTAACAACACCTGTGTAATAAATAGATATGTTGCCTAAAAATGAAACCAGACATCTATTTTAGAGTGGAACTTTACCATTATGTAGACAACAAGTGTAGTGACCTCTCCATGTTCACTTTGTAATGAGTGTTCACCAAGTTGAACACATATGACTTGCTTCAATTGATCATTTATAAGGAAAAAAAAAACTAAAAACAGCATACCCAGCAAGTACATTGGAGGCTGTTTCAGTGACCGGTGATAAATCACTCCTAAATTGCATATTCAAACTATTAAGCTAACAAGGCAGTTGGCAGGCTGGGTTAACTTCAAACAGCAGGAGCAGAGCTTGTAGGAGGAGCATGCGGAGTGAGTTGAATTTTAAATGGAAAGGATCATAGAAACCAGCATGTTTCCTCCAAACCAAAACATTTCCTACATAATGTCGTTTGTCCTTGGGGAGCTTTATTGAGGTTTGACAACTGTGTTTCAGCTTATGCACCAAATAAAAGAGAAAGATAAAAAAGCACAGATCAGGTTCATCACACCTCTGGGCAGAACTGTGCAGCATAAATAGCTGTGTGTCATAAATAATACACATGGTAAAAATCACTCTTTGACTGATACAGGTTTGTACTGGTTTCAGTTTTCTGGAGCAAGCCTGTTAAAATAGCTTGGGACAAACAGCGAAAAGTCCTTGACATACAAAAAGTAGTTTAATCAAAATCCTTTGATAA
This sequence comes from Atherinomorus stipes, assembly GCA_023101725.1. Classification (NCBI taxonomy): domain Eukaryota; kingdom Metazoa; phylum Chordata; class Actinopteri; order Atheriniformes; family Atherinidae; genus Atherinomorus; species Atherinomorus stipes. Next base: position 269,391 of record JALJCO010000288.1, on the reverse strand, counting down.
CATCATTTCAATGAAAATGTGGAAATTCCCTCCGACAAATCTAACATTTTTGATCCTGCAAGTACACAAGAATTAATCTCATGTTAACAGATTGTATTTTTAAAACATGGAACATTGAATCGTGATCTTTTCTTAATCCCAACAAGTAGTTGTAGTGATAAAACTAATCCCAGTGTGTAGGTGCTTTAACTTAGCAAACTTAGTAAAACCAAAAGTAAACAAAAGCAACCCAAACAATACAAAAAGAAGTCAGAAAACACAGCAAATGTTGCACCGGGTTAGATGGGAGACAGTATTCACTCTCATAGTTGACAGTCATTTGCAACTCCGCCATTTGCCTTCTGATTGTAGTACTTGTCACAGTTGAAAAATAAACCTCTATTTGGGGATTTTATGACACAAAACTGAAACAAATAGCAATGCAGCCACTGTATAATATTGTTGCAAGTCCTTTGGAAATTAGATGTCTTGTTCATGTTGAGGGCAACAAGTCCTTGCCTCTTATCTGCAGTCCAGCTGAGTCGGTTGGTTCTATCAGCAGGCTGTTATCTTGGTGCCCTCATAAACCTCAGCAGTGTATGAGCTACCTGGGCCTTATCAGAAACTGTCCTCCCAGAGAAGGATCCATGGCCGCCGGGCCTTCACCGACCCTGGATCGACCTCTGCTTGCTTCTTCTCTTTCAGTGTTGCTGGTCTGTTTTACCTTCAGTGTTTTTTTCTTTCTTTTTTAAAATTCTCTGCCCTTCATTTTCTTTTACTTTCACTCTCACCCACTGCCTTACTCCCAAGCAGATCTCATCAGATTTAAACAGAGCCTGCAGGAAGCAACCTCTGAATAAAGCTCTAACATTCTTTATGGGAAAGACTTCTTCAAGATGAAGAAGAGATAATTAATCAAAGGCATACTGTATCTTGTGTATACTTACAAAAAAGAAATGTGGTGATGATATGATCTGAAACTGGATATTCCGGTGATAGCGAGGGAATAGCAATTATACCAATGTTGCATCCCAAGCTTGAATTAACTTCACCATCTAGCAATCCTTAGTACTCAAGATGTGTACATTAGTCTAATTAAAATGACTTATCTCCTCATAAATCTGCTAAATCCTTCATTAAAATAGAGGGAAAAAAGAATTGATGTGGTTCACCTGACAGCAACAATGTGTCTGCATGTTTAGATGCCATATTGTTATTCATGTTGTGTTCTGGTTTGAGCATCCAGTATATTGCAGCCAACCAATTATTCCATAACAACTGAGAACAACCATAAAAAAAAGAAAAAAAAAGTCAAATTACTTAAATTAAATTAAGAACGTGCTTAGTGTTTGCCTTGCAAAACAATATCTGGGTAAACAACGCTCAGCTTTACCAAAGTCAAATGAACTCCACTATGTTATGAATACAATGCATAGATACATAAATGGTTTAATACGCAAGATCAAAACCAAAATGAAAAAAAAAAAAAGAAATAATGCGTCTGGAGTCTGTAAAGTAAAAGCAAGGGTAACAAAGCCGTAAAAAAAAGAAGTCACACAGAGACTCGAGCAACCCATTTATTTATTTGTGTACGTTAAAAAGAAAGAATTAAAAGGGAAGGAAATTAAATGTCACCGTTGGATGATCCTCTAACCAGGATTTTCCAATTAAACTCCTGTGAGCCAAACAGCTTGTTTAACACAGCTCAGTTATCTATGAAATTTGAGCAGAAAAATGCAATTATTATGTACATGATATACTGTGTGTATATATATATATATATATATATATATATATATATATATATATATATGTATGTATATATAATAAATTGAGAGAAGTATAAAGACATTCTTGACCAGAATCTGCTGCATCTGCAGCTGCTGAAGATGAAAAGAGGCTGGATCTTTCAGCAAGACAACCATCCCAAGCACACAGCCAAGGAAACACTCAACTGGTTTAAGAAGAAGAAAATAAAGCTGAATGACCCAGTCAATCACCCCACTTGAATCCAATTGAAAATATTTGAAAAGAACTGAAGATACGAGTTCACAGATGAGACTCCCAGAACCTTGAAGTCTTGAATGCAGTTTGTGTGGAAGAATGGGCCAAAATCACACCTAAGCAATGTATTCCACTGGTTTCTCCATACAGGAGGTGTCTGGAGGCTGGAAACACCAATAAAGGTTCTTGCAGTAAGTATTAAATAAATTTCCGTAAGCCCATGTGATATTTATTCCCTGTCATTTCACTATATTACACAAAACATAAAGGTTGCATATGGAATTATTATTTTTTTTATTAAAAGCTATATTTAAGAAAATAATAATACCTCCATAAGGCGTTTGGAGGGGTACAGAATGAAAGTACATTCCCTTAAAAAATCATATTTAGCCTGAAAGTACATATAAAATAAATTTCACTTGTTCGACAATGGCATTGTGTTTACATCTACAAGCCAATACACGCCGCAATTGCAGGTTGCCAAATACAATCTCTATGTTGCAATAGTATGTTGGGCACAGGTAGGCTGGCAGAGGGGGGAACAGTGGAGTTGGCACATCAAGCAAGCAGCTGCTTCAGATCCCTGGAGATATTGTTATCCGTCTCAGAAGAGGAGTGACCTGAGAAAAGCAAAAACTGGAGTAAAATAAAGAGAAGCCTACACTGGACCCACATACACATTTTCCACGGCATGAAAACACAGAAGTGGTGACTTCTCTCCCGGATCAGTAAGCTAACTCGTTTGCTAACGTGGCTAACATTAGCTGTCAGTTCTAAACTCCTCTGCGTTACTTGTTGGACATGCTGCAGACTGTTGGTCACCTGCGAATCAGCAGCGAGCCTGGCAACCCAGCAGCTGGAGCTGCTTTTCTGCTGTTGCAACTATAACCTAGACACACGTGATGTTGCTGTTCTGTCCGTATTCCATATTCAACCTTTGAACTATGGAGATAAATGTTTGGATTTCTTTGTATGTGTGCATTACTTGGGTTGCCGACATCTGGCAAAAATTTCTTGTCAATAGCTCTACTAGAAATATATTTTCTGCCAAAAATGTTGACTTCCTCAATATGTTTTTCCCCGATATATATATATATATATATATATATATATATATAGAGAGAGAGAGAGAGAGAGGTTGATTTGATTTGTAATCCACTAGGTTATACTCACACTGGTGAACATAACTGCTTCTAGTGAAGAGAGTGATAACTACAGCCTTTTTTTTTGCATGACAATAAAAAGCTACAAATGCAGTTATCTTACAAATCATAAAAGTAGAACAGGATCTCACTGTCACATTAATCAACATTAAAAAATAAAGAAACAAAACAGATTGTTTTATTGGGTTTATATTTCACACACACTTTGTTAGAAATCTATATGGAACAACTTGCATATTCTTTTAAGTTGAGAGGAAAATGAAAGAACAATGACGACCTTTGATGACCACCTATTTGCACAAAATTGCCGGTCTCTCAGTGGGACAATAGAAAAAAGGACATTGATGTGCAAGTGAACCCGCTGAGAGTTTGCTAATTGACTGACTCTGGAGACTGCACCGTACGGGGCTGCTGGTGTCTCAGGTAGCTGTGTGGTGATTGTGGTGACTGGTGAGTTTACAGTGGCAGTAATTATTGGAGTGGCGACGTTGACAGCCCCACTAATGAGTGTTGACAGCCACACCCCCATGGCTGTTTATTCTAATTGCCTAAACATCAGGCATGGAATGGATTAGTTTTTGCACTCAAACATAAATACTCCCAAGCCTGATCCCTGCCACTAAAGCATGATGCGCATGTCTGTGCATGCATGCAAGCACACAGACGATGTCTAAGTTTATGCACAATTATTGAAATTACAACTGTTTGCATGCAGAGTAAGCTTGCTGAGCAGCAAAATCATAGTCTGATGCTCCTTTGATTCTCACCCAGCGTAACTGTCATATACTCCATCTTGCTGTAACAGTGGGGGGTTATCTGTCTTGCTCAGAGACAAATGCAAAAAAACCAACAACTGTATTTCAGATCATTTAAGTGTAATTGCAAAAGTTAAGCTAAATAAGTTACAAACTACAACCTGTTGTTACATACTTACAAAATGACCCTTTGTGCACCGATTTCTATCTTGATAGTGACAAGGCATAAGCAGAGATATGCTCTTCGTTAAAACAAGAGGCCTAACAACATAAAGCAACAACTCGCATTTGTTTGATCATTATATTGTGACAAGTTATCTGGTTCTAATTAGGAAATAATGAATTATATTAGCTGCAAATCCTGTTCCTTTCTAATTAGTGGCTCTGGGACCAGGTTTGTCGTTTATGAGACATTCGAGAATGGAGTAATTACATTGTATAAATCAATTAGGGCCTTCCATTTGTGTACACTGTGTTTTCCAAAGCAGATTAAATGGCGCTTATGATACAGAAAGAAGCTGTCCAGCACACTGTGAAGTGGGAAATTAAAAGGAGGAAATGGGGGAAGGGAGGAGTAAAGGGAAGGAGACGGAGGGGAGGGAAGACAGAGGAATCAAAACAGGGCTACAAGGGCAAGGGCATGCTGAGAGGATAATTTGCGCTTCCAACTCAGTCTCTCACATGCAGGCAGGGAGACAGATGTGTGCAGAAGGGCAGAAAGAGTAAGTTAGGGAAGAAAAAGAATTCCTGGCCTGGTTTGATCAATGTAAGCTAAGAATGCAGATATTTTAAAATCTTTTTCACTGTTACATTCTTAAGATGAAGACCATTTAGATACAGTAATTAAGGCTTTTTTTTTTTCAACATTCTTAAACAAAAAAAAAAAGACTTGAACGCTATCTCAGTTTGCTCGGGAGACTGAACATAATCATTACTGTAGAGAGAATACTGTAACAAGACTGAATAATTTGAGCCCATCTCGTCTGCAAAACTAAGATAAGTTCTTGCTCCTAATATATCAACAGTAAAGCCGTTCAGGAACATTTTCATTTTTTTGGATGTAAAATGTTGTACTGGTAATGGATATTTACAGCCCAGAAGAGGTAAAGGCAAACGATGTTTATAGAACCTTTGAAAGCCATGAATCTTAAATTGCACGAAGCGGGACAAATAAAATAAGTTAAAAATGTATTTCCCATTTGTAGAATATGAGGACAGCAGTTTTATGTAGCTAACAAGGTATTGTCACCTATTTACCATTTTCAGAGGACATGCACCAAAAATAACTGATTTGAATGAGTGAATATATTTGAAAAAATAAGTAAAAAAACAAAACAAAACTATACAGTCATCATCAAAATTACTTGTTTTATTTTTTATGTTTGTTTTTGATATTTCTTTGAACCACAATTCAAAATCAAAGTTACAACTTTCATAAAATTTACATTTATTACCTTTATCAACTTCAACTTATTTCACTGACAGCTGATTCTTTTCCTGCTTTATTTTTTTCTTTAATTCTTTTAATTGTCTTTACTTCTTTGATAATTTTATATACAATATATATATATATGTATACCAGTTCAGTCTGGTTCAGGGTTGTGGGGGTTTCTGGAGCCTATCCCAGCCATCATCAGGTGAGAGGCGGGGTACACCCTGGACAGGTCGCCAGTCTATCGCAGGACCAACACAGAGAGACAGACAACCATGCACGCTCACATTCATTCCTAGGGGCAATTTAGAGTAACTAATTAACCTAACATGCATGTCTTTGGACGGTGGAAGCCGGAGTACCTGAAGAAAACCCACGCATGCATGGGGAGAACATGCAAACTCCACACAGGAAGGCTGTTGTTGGAATAGTTCGAGCCCTCCCCAGCAGGAACTTGAACTAGCTACCTTCTTACTGTGAGGCTACTGTGACGCTCACGCCATGAGATACATGGCCGTGTATCTCATACATGGCGTTAGTCAGGCTGGTGTACCAGGCTAGTGGTGCTAACCACCACAGCACTTTGCAGCACATGTGGGATATTTTCATTCGACCTTTAAACAATTTTAAACATATAACTTATAAATAAATGTTATATCTAGAAATATTTTTCAGGTGTTATTTGCATTTTCATTTTTGCAGAAACCAGTTAAGAAGTAGCATTTATTATTCACTAAGTCATGTGGAGTCATATATATTGGTGCACACAGCAGCACGGAAACAAAAGGGGTGGGTGGGGGGGGTTACTGGCAATAACATTATGCAGCTGTTAAAATTAGAAACATCTCATATAAGGACAGAGAGTTCTTTTAACGACAAAAAACAGCAAATGAAGTGGTTACTGCTTCTGCAACTCATGCTACAAAACAAATGAATAATGCTGCTGTCCATGATGGTGGAAAAAGACAGAATGGATCACCGGCAACATTTCGAAGATCTATTTATTGATTAAGTTGAATGAATGAATTCAAAAGCCACCAGAGATAATGCAGCAGCTCAGGATGTGTGTGGATAAGGAGAGCTCACACGTGGAACCCTTCTGCAGGTGAAGGCTTATCAGTCTTTGCTGCCCCACTCGGGTGAGGTGTACAGGTTAAGGGGTGAAACCCCTGTGACCCTGAGATCCCTGCTGATGATGCAGAAGGGTTTCCAACAAAGTAGCTCATCGAAGCATTCCGTCTTTTCCCAGCTTGTGTCGTTCCTGCAACTGCTGCTTGTAGCTTATATACAACACTGACAAATGATTCTTATTATTTTAAAGAAACATCAGGAACCTCATGGAAAAATGAAATGCAACATGAAAGCTGACTATTTTAGAGCTCCCCCTTAGTGTATTAGCTGAGTGTTTTTAGAGGAGCTCATTTGCTTTTCAGGGGACCTGAGCTCTCCATCGTTCATAATTTCAACCTTTCTTCCATTTTATTTTTAGTGAATGTAGAGAAGAACATGCAGAGAGAAGGAGTTGGTAATGAATGGGAGGAAGGAGAAGATGGGCTGAGAATTAAGGTAAAAGTAAAAGACTGTAATTGAATGCTTGCTTAACAAAACCTTTTGTGATCGATATGATCCTCCTACATTTAAGCTCCTGCTGAAAGATTGTAGTATAACACTGTAGTGGTGTTATTTTCAAGTATTTTGTAATAAACAGCAATTATTATTTGGCTGAATCGGAATAATGAAGATGTTTAAATACTATTTATTGGGAAATTTGCAAATTCATAGATATGTATAATATATTCTTTATGTAATAATTTTTTTTAAATGTATAAAAAAAATTAACTTTAATGGAGTGTGTATTTTTTACTAAGCCTTTTGTTCCTAACAAAATCTGCAATCTTTTTCATCATTTCCCTATAACGACAACGGAATTATACAATTAGTTATTTATTTTATATTGTTATGTTTAGGATCTCATAACAAAGTCAAGCTCAACTGAATTTTTTTTTTCATTTTATTAATTTTTTTAATTTAATTTTAGTTTCATGCTTACTTAAGTCCAAAAAAAAAAAAAAGATACAGAAAGAGTGATGACAATGGCCTTCATTTTAGTGACCAAGTCATAAATAAATAAAAAAGAAGTGGAGGCTTGCGTGACAAGAGGCGATTTAACAGCCTCTCTCTCCTCTTTGGGAGGGGTTTAGTGCTTTGGTCCGACTCCTCGAATGTCACAGCTTCTGATGGTGACAGAGTTCGTTGGTGCAAGCAAAACAAATGTTGAATGAATTTGGTGTGAATCCCTTACAGACTGAGGAAGAGGAGGGGTGGAAATGGAGAGAGCTTTTAGCCACACACACCAGCACACACATCAATCTATTATAAGATCAGCTGGAGTTGGGCTGAAGAGAGATATAGAGCGTCCTCTGCTGCCGTCTGCAGACTTCAGTCTCCCCGTCGGCTACTTCCGTAAAATGACACCGTGGTTATTGTTATAACGATGATTGTTTAGTTAAAATTCTGCAGTAGCAAAGCGTGACATTTTCAGTTCTGCTTTCAATTCTTGCTGGTTTCATCTCATCAAGGAAAAATAGAAACAGAGAAGCCAGACACCTGGAGATTAAGGATGCAACTTAAAAACTTCAAGAGAGATTCTACAAATTAGTCAAGGGCTGAAATAAAACTTCAGATTACTTTGGATGGAGGCTTGGTAGCATCCCCCTGCCTGTGAGAACTCAATCATCAGCTCTGCCTGACAGCCTCGGTAGAAAAAAATGATTTGGAAAAGTGCATGATGAAGTTTTTTTTTCTTTTTTTAAAGTTTTTGAGCCATACAAAATATGACATGAATAAAACTGCATAAAATTTTTTTTTGCTTGTTTTTTTTGTATTTACCCCCCCCCCCCCCCAAAAAAAATAAAAAATAAAAAAAATAAATAAAAATAAAAATAATCATTACTTTAAATGCTTCCAAACATCCTGGCACAGGAGAGGCTTAACAATGCAAAGAATTCTGTCACAGAATCATTATCTTTCTCCTCCTAGCATAACTGCTTTGCTGGGGAAAAAGAAAAGGCACATCTATCAAACAACTCAGCACTCCTTTATTACCAGAGACAGACTGTGACACAAAAACAAGCAGCAGTTTCTCCATCACTCTAAAGTTTCACATAACTTAGAAGCAGCAGCACATAACTACAGACAGAAACAAAAGTAGTGCAGCCACAGACTCCGAAAAGACAGAAAAAAAAAGCTTTACAATAAATTATAGTCTGTAAAACTCTGTGGTTTGAGGTGTTGTTAGATTTAGGCATAGAATATTAAAGGACATTAAAAACTAGCTCGTGCAGTCGGGAAAAGATCATGGTCTAAATTACAGAACACCCTCATACTTTAATATGATAAGTGATAAATAACACCATGGAGAAGAGACACTGCAAGTCCCCCATGATTAATTCAACCATTATCCTTTTTTTTGTTTCATCAGTAAACATTGACAAGGTTACAGGGACAATATTGTACATATGTTTATTTTTGTATCATCTGTCTGTTGTGATACTGATGGTGCACCCACTAGCAAATTAGAAATAGGAATTTATAACTTTCAACTGGTGAATAATTCAAGAATATCAATTTGAACTTAGATTTCCTTTTTTAGGATATAAAACATTAAAACTTGTACTGGTGAAGCATTATTACCTCATTTATTTCTATGCTAAAAGCAGGGTGGATGATGTTTTCCAGGAGAATTTTTTTACAGCCCGATTGCAGCCAATTAAAAGATGTTGTGACAAAAAAATGTAAAAAATTAATCACCTGTGGAACGGACAGGACTGGAAAAACCAATGAAAGATCATTTCATTGGATGGTGCCGCTAACAGCCCATGCTTATTGATTGAATGATTATATGTCCATCAAACTCGACTGGTATTTGTCCCCCTCCCACCCTCCCCACACGGTGTTTGCAGTGAAGATGTTTTACACCACAGAAGAAGTGGTGAGTCAATTATCACTTTTAGGAAATGTTCCTCTGCTGTTTACTGGGAGGCTAACAAGCTAGCCACTCGGCTGTTCTCGGTTATGTTCGGCGACAACCATCGGTGCACACATTCTTGTGCCCTGGAGGCATAGTTTCGTGGGGGGTATATTCTTTAAAATGTAGCTTGCTTGAACTGTTTTTCCAGGATCCACTACCCTGCCTTTAAAGGGGGATACCATGTAACTTTGGACCCAAATATTGTCCAAATATTGTAGTATGCTCTATAATTATATTACTACTAATGCAGGTAATAAAACCAAGTGATTTCTGGGGTCATTATACAGCACTTGATGCATGCTGGTGGTCAGAGTAGCTGCTATCATCAAAAACCAGACATTGTGACTTTTGCAGGAAGGGATCCATCATTCAACAGATCACGTTGAGCGCTTTGTTTTATGGCTCGACAACTTCAAATTAACTGGTCAAAGTGGTCTGCAAACATGGATGTGGTCCAAAACATGGACCACATGTTCCGGAACATGTAGCATGTGGGAATTTCAGGTTTAGCAGTGAAAAATAAGATTTAAAGTTGATAACAAATCATAAATAAAGAGAGAAAGAGTTTCAACCCCCTCACTTCTAAAGTACAACAAATTACACATCATCTAAAGTTCAAATCAAATCAAACTTTATTTATATAGCACTTTTCATACAAAAAAAATGCAAACCAAGGTGCTTAAAATAAAAACAATAAAAACATGAACCCCCATCTATCCCACCCCCACATACAGCCACGTACACATAAACATACACACATGCATGCACACACACAGCACATATTAAAAACGTCATGTAACATGACAAGACACTGAGGATCCAGGTGAGGGAAAACCACCTATAGGGGGCCATCCACTCTGAGAGGCGCCGCAGTCCACAGCCACAGCCAGAGAGACCACCCCCACCCAAACAGACAAGGGTATGCCCCAGTCCTCCAGGTCCAGGGGATCCCCAAGACAGCATCCCCGCAGGAAGACCAGACACAACGCCCAGCGTGGAGGGCCCCCATGCCGAAACACTGGAGCTCAATACTAAAAGATTAAAGGCAATAAGAAAATATGAGGTAATAAATAATAAATAATAAATTCAATAATTATAAATAATCATAAAATATATGAAAATGTAGTATTTAACAATAAAAAATAAGAATTAAATAATAATAAAATGCACAGACATGGTAATCGATAAAAGGATAGCCTAATCATAAAAGTATAGAATAAATAAAAATCCTTAAAAGCAACAGAGATCATAAAAACTAAAACAAAAGAAATAGAATAGTAGATTAAATTAGTTAAAAGCCAAATTACAAAAGGTAACTCTTGAGTCTTATTTTAAAAATATCAAGTCTCTGTGGTCCTGGTGTCCTTTGGCAGACGGTTCCAAAGATGGGGGTCATAATGGCTAAATGCAGCCTCCCCATGGGTTTTGGATTTAACTCTTGGGATGATTAAAAGGCTGCTGCCAGAGGACCTCAGGGTCCTCAAGTGTGATATGATGAAAGCAGATCAGATAAATAAGATGGTCCAAGACCACTCAGACATTTAAAAACTAATAAAAGAACACTAAAATCTATCCTGAAATGCGCAGGGAGCCAATGCAGTGATTTTAAAACAGGTGGAATGTGTTCCCGCCCTCTGGTCCTTGTAAACTGGAGATAGATGTTTTGGGAAGACCAGAGAGTAGGGAAATCAGTCGTCCTAACGACAGGAGATAAAAGCATTCACACGGTAAGCGCCACCGCATTGGCCAGAGAGAAGCGGGCAGACTCTGGCTATATTCTTAAGATGATAAAAACCTATTTTAGTAATATTTTTTATGTGAAGAACTAAAGTAAGCTCAGAATGAAAAATGATACTCAGATTTTTTCACATTGTGATGGTTTAAAATCTTATAATTTTGATAAAAGTTTCTCTCTCTTGCCCCCAGGACTCATAAGTAAGACCTCTGTTTTGTCCTGGTTGAGCTGTAGGAAATTGAAATAAGGTGGTGATATGGAAGAGCAACATAAACTCACCCCACACCCTGATATCATATGAAATAATTTCTATTTATCATGACACACGGCTGAACATTCATGTCATATAAGTGCGATTGTGCTAATAAGAATTTAATTGTTAAAGGTATGACAACTCAACTCTGCAACCACTCAATATTTCATCAGTGCTGTCACTATTGTGTTCCCCACCTCCAGAGCACAGAGGAGAGGCCAGACTGCTGCCACTGACACTCAACTGTAGAGCAGCACAGCTGCTGGAATGAGAGGACGGTGCCAGGAGGTGGCAGGTGGCAGGATTCAGAAAAGTCTGGCTTGCCTTTCATTGATATGAGGCGTCAATCAACTGAGTCCTTTTCACCTCAATCACATTAACAAGGCTAACTGATGAAATGATCATCATCATTAGTGGATCTAAAATCAGAGACGGCCTCCAGTACCCTCATAGAACTCCACAACAGTATGTTCGATAGTTATTTGGTGCATATTACGCAGGTACGATTTCATATATTTTTGCACACACTACACTAATCAGACAAGACAAAGTGCACTGGAAAAAATAACAGTGGCTGATAACATTTTTATCTTTTGTCACTTCACCTGGCTGGTGGATTTTCACCACCTGGAAATATGTAATCTATTAACTGGCAAAGTCTGGTAGAAGAGCCAGTAACAGCTCTCCTGGCATCACCAGTCTCCATAATGCTCATCTGAAGTCCTATTCATAATGCAGAACAAGTTAAGAAAACTTAAACTGTGTCACCAGCTTCCATTTTCACATGATATCCCTGGGCAAGAGATGCCTTTGCTATCATTATGCTATTGTGAGGAGCAATCAGCCTGATTGTTGTGAATATATAAGTGCTGCCATGACTCTTGTGAAAAATACTGCCTGATGGATGCACTGTCAAGGCCGAGAGACTGTTTGAATGGATGAATTAAGGTGGAATGTGTGTTCAGCAATCATACAAATTTTCCTTGTCCATAAGCACCTTGATTTCTGTCAGGAAGACCTTTTTATTCTCTCTTTCTGTTGGCTGCTGGCACAATTCACCTTAAAAACCGAGCGTGGTTATTTATGCATCAGTGAGGGGCTTTGCATTGACCATTTCTATTTGAATAGAGGTTTTGTTTAATCAGAATATGAGGCTGATGAGGCTGTGTGCTTTCCCACGTGAACTGTGAACAACACAACAATTGTCCGAGGGTCCGAAGAAGTTGCCGTGTGCAGATTTTTTGAAATACAGTTGTTTTCGGATGTGTCATTTTCAGCTTAGTAAACATCCTTTACACTATTTTAGAAATAAAGCTACAGAGTGTACAGTTTTATCTTATTAACTTGAGAGGGCTCCCATTTTTTTTTTTAATTTAGTGGTACTGAATGATGTTAGAATACATGCCTCTAATATTAGATCCAAGTTGATGCATAGACCTGAAAGACGCACTGCAGAACTTTTGCAATTGGCTAAAAATTGCCAGTTTTCTAAATTGGCATCCACGTTGCATCTTACCTGTGCTGAGAGATCTCTCCAGCCAGTCAAAGACAGTCTTATCTGGATTCTTTTCTTACCTCTTGTTCTGTTCCTTCCTGTCTTTCTTTCCCCTCATCCTTCAATCTTGTTCTCTTGCATGTCTTTGCTGAATCAGCCACGGTACGCATTGAAAACAGCCTATTTTCTTGCTAGCATGTGATGCAGTGCCAAACTAAAACTTGGCTGCAATGTAGCACAGCATCCCAGATGGAAAAGTTGCATAATGCAGTTTCTCAGCCTCAGGAAGGCACTGGACAGCAATGGCTCAAGAAATGCACTTAATAAATGTTGGTGTGTCATCAAAATGAGTCAATAAATAGATATTCTAAAGGTCAAAAAGTTACATTGTGGGCCTTTAACTAAAAATCCTTGTGTGTTCAGTCCATGTTATATAGATTTTGCAGCTTAGGGCTGGATCTATCAAAGGTTTGCAATGAGGATTGTGCTTGTTTAACGAAAAAAATTGTAACCGCAGTCCATTGTGCGTGTCTGTCATTGATGAATATGCAATCTTGGTATTTCTATAGGAATGTACAAAACATTGCGAGGAGACGATGCAAACAGATCAGTTTTGCACCTGCAATGCGATCTAGTAACCATGAAATGGTTTGCGGGCGCTATTTTTTTGCATCTATTTCAGCATGTCTGAAAAGTAGGTGTTAACTGGCAGCTTTACGCACTAATGGCTGTAGGGGAGCAACGAGACACTGCTGCAGGACTGGAGAACTGGGTCAAAATCATTTCTTATGAGGCGTGAGAGCTATGCACTTAGTTTTTATTATTTAGTTAAATAACAACACACCTAACATCACTGACACGGGCTTATTCTAGACAAATGAATCAGAACATTTGCAGCTACCGCAGCATAATGGTAGTTGAAGCTGACTTTAAATTTTTTTCCCATTTAGATCTGCCCCTGTGCACTCCTTCTTTCCAGATTGCTGTTGCATAGAACGTACACTCCTTGCATAATCTCAGACCATCTTCAAGGTTTCATTCATTCCTTATCTATGTCCTCATAAATTAGCCTCTCTTCAGGGTGCATTTTCACCAGATAGACTCGGCCGATTGGGGATTCGGCTCAGTTGGTGGGTGGGGGTGATCTCCCAAACAGAGATCGCGTCCATGCTGCACTTTAGCCAAACGTGCCTAAGCTGCCTCTTCTTCCTAGCATTTAATGTATATTATATTATATTATCATATCACAGAGCTTCCATTTCACTACTTATTACTTTAAAATCTGCATTATTTCAGTAGGTACTTACTAAAACCTGGGATGTTTTCTTCTCATCATATATTAATTGAAATTTTCACATCGTCATCGTTCCATGTTAGACAACAAGCTTTTTTAAAGAAGTCCTACACATGTTTGTTTGGATTGTATTTTCAATGCTGAATGTTGATAATATAAAACATAATATTGACCCACAATACCGCGCTGAACCAAATGCAGTGTGGCAGTTGTAGTGCACTTTCTTCATCTGGTCCGTTTCAATCGTACAGAGACCTGCGTTTGTTGGTGGAGTCTGCTTGTTTGGTCCAAATCATTTGTACATTCATAATACCCCCAAATGAAGCGAATTTTCTGACCAAACGGACCCTGATTCAAATAAAATAGACTGGTGTGAATGTGCCCTAAGGCTCTGCAGGGATGCTTGTTGTATTGTTTTCATTTTATAATTATTATACTTATTTTATATTCCATATATTTATATGCCTCTTCCACTTATATGTCTCCATCAGGTCAAATTGAATTTTACGTTAACAACTTTCAAGCTGTCCTGAACTTTCCTCGGCAAAGCACTAATGCATGCTAAATTATCATTTAAATACTGCTGTTTGCAGCTGTTACCAGATGCGTGAGCAGTGCAAGTAAATCACTCGCCATTGATAAAGACACAGCACACAAGCCGTTTGCATCACAAACAAAGTAGCACACTTTATGCTCTTAGTTGAGCCAGCCCTTGGTATTTGATGACAGAATGTTCTTTTGTTGATTTTTTTTTAAATTATTGTCTTTGTTTTTATTCTGGATGGATTAAATCTGGCAAAGGGAAATGTAAATTCAGAGACAATTTTAAAGGTTTTTGACTTTCTTTTGGAAATGCTTGTGAAACCTTAAAGACAAAAGGTGCCACTACGGAGTAGTCAACTGGAGGCCTGAGTTTTTTCCACAAATTAAAACATGTATATCAAGAAGCAGGGAATGGATTATAAAAGTTGCATACATGTTTTTGTATGTTTTTTACAGCGTTATGCTGCTTTCGCATTATGCTTAGCTTTCCATATAGTTTGTAGGGATGTTTTTTCATACTATTTTCACAAAAAAAAAAAAAAACCCAAAAAACAAAAGAGACAATTTTTCAGGTTTAATTTTTACTTTATTTTAAGGATTTTGATGCACTCCATGAGAGCAGGAATTTAAAATAAGCAACTTTACCCTTACACAGAGCAGATGAATTGATGATGATGTATTGGGAAATACATAAGTTTAGAGCTTTGATTGAATTAACTGTTGGAGATAAAGGAGCTGTAGTGGTGTCAACACGTGAGGTAGTCCAGAAAGCTTTCATTTTAGCAAAGTTATGTTCTTTAAAGGCCTCCTTCCACTGAAAACCCGTTTAACTTGCTCCTTCTGAAATATGGAGGGTTTCCCCTTGTTTACATACACATGCTGACTTGCTAGCGTTGCGTTCCCCCCAGTCGGCTGTGCTTCCTCATCACAGAAACAATACGAAGAAAAGAGCGAATCGGGAACAGCCTTGCACTTCTACGTAACATTGCAAATAGCGTATCCCACGTGGGGTTTCTATCTGTCCATTGGAAGGCAGGTAACCCTCCACTACACACTAGAAGTGAAGACACCACGACTGTAGTTTCGGAGTTGAGAAGCTAATTAGCTAACTGTTTGTTAGCATGGCGGAACAAACTTGTTTGTCGGCTCTATTTCCTGTCTGTAACGAAATAAGAATGGAGGGCGGAGCTTCCTTCATACACTGATGGGAGCCAGCCAATCAGATGGAAATTCATGAGAAGGACCCGGAAAAGCCTGCCGTTGGACCACAAGCCTCTCTTCTAGTATACAAATACAGCTGGATACTAAGCAACCAGAAGGTTTTTTTAAACAGAAACGATGCAGAATGCATCCAATGATAATGGAGAACACAGAAATATTAATGAAATGACCATGGAAGTACAACTTTAAAGAAATAAACAAAAGATAGCGGTTTAATGGCAGCACTTCATCCAGTATGTGTGCTCAACCAGCTCTTTGTATAGCACATACCTGCGGGGATGGGGGTAAGTGTTTTTTTTTTTTTTTTCCTCTGAATTTTTTGTTGCATTGAAAAACCTCTATTCAGCACCAGTCAAAGCTTTTGTTTTTCTTCAGTTTTGTGAAGGGAAAAGCTTGATTTTATGTTTTAATTTCTGAGGCTAAATAAAATACAGAAACTGATGGTCTCCGTTGAAGCAAAGAGAACAAATGTGTTTAATCTTACATGCTTAAAATCCTAAAAGGTTATTATCGTGGTATGATAAATAGATTGTGTTCCATTATGTCTCAGGTAGCAGTTGTCTAATCTGTCTAATTATTGCAGAACTTCACTACACTGATGGTTTTCCCTTCAGTCTCTGTCAAGTTCTACACCAGCGATCTCACACATTGGTACTTGAGGGGTACTCCTACGCTGTAGGAGCTTCCTGGTTTCAAACACAGGACTAAAATTATAGTGTTGTAGTCAAGACCGCACCATCATTACTGAGACCAAGCACCAACACCAAGACATTACCGAGACCAGGAACCAAAACGAAGACATTGTACAAGACTGGGTGATGTCTTGATCTCTTTAATATCTTGGTAATGTCTTGGTCTTGGTACTTGATCTCAGTAATGTCTTGGTCATTATGGTGTGGTCTCAACTACAACACTAAAAAATGATTGGGTCATTGAGTAGAACTTGACAACAAGCTGTTGGATCCATTTAATTTGAATCAGATGTGTTAAAATATGTAAATATCTAAAACATGTACAGTAGGACTCTGGCTCTTTAGCACCAAACTTGCCTACCCCTCTTTAAGCTCACTCACCCATAACCTCAATTTATAATCTCATCCGTTAACAGCCCTGTCAAGGCAAATTAGGGTGACATCAACATGATCCAATTACTTACTGTACCCTTACTCTGTCACCAGAATTCTGGACTGGTTAATCCACACACTCCTAACTTTCTTACAGCTTACAATTGAAGTCTTCATTACATATTTGAACTTTTATAATATCTCTTGAAAGAAAATCAAAGGTTTTTTTTCCCCCCAGCAACCTATTCTCCTTGTAATTGATAATGCAATGTAAGAGTTTGTGTCTGATCAACAAATAAAGAAAACAGCATCTTAATGTATGATTGCTTTTCAGGCATCTCAACAACCATTCATCAAATCTACTGTACATCAAAGATTATGGGTCTATCGGGAATCTGGTAGGGGTGATGTCCTTGCTGAGTTTTTCTGATGAGGGATAGCCTTATATTGCCAAATGTCATCATCAAAGGCATGTCACTGTTCAGGATTATTCTTGATTTGTGATCAAGTCCTGATATCATGAGTTCATATACTGTAAACATGTCTGTAACAGTGTAACTCAAGTTTAAGATTTAAAATTAGTCATACTCATTTTTTCTCCACCAAGTAAAACCTTATGCTTGTGCATGTTCTCTTTCCTAGCGTGAAGTATATGAAATTCTCTCCTAGAAATGTACCCTTGAGGTAAAGTAAACACAGATCCAAAGCAGTGAGCAGGAGTTCACCATCCTGTCCACAGTAAGGTGGAGATCAAAGGCAGTCGTTCCTCCTCAGTGCCTGGGAACACATGCTTTGATCCTCTATTGGCTTGACCTCCATTCGACCTCATGATTTCAAACAAAGGCCTTTGTTCTCGTTCTCAGACCTCAGGAAGGACAGAGACGAACACAAACTAAAAAAGTTTGACGAACAGGAAGGAAGAGCAGAATTCAGTTTGGGGCAAAATGAGACATTATGTCTGGATAGAAAAGGAACATTTCAAGCTTAAAAGGAAATTATTCAGCTCTGTAGAAATATATTACAGTAAGTGTCAGACTACATAATACATTTTTTCTCTTATACTCTCACCAGTTTTCCGGATTAGCAGTACATCTTAATGGCCTGAAAGCACATTATTGTGCTAAAGTAATTTTTGCACACCAATTAGCTACTAATCAAAAATCACATGTTTATTTAATTGGGTAATTGATATGCATGTAAAGGATTTTCAGTGGTATGTCAAACAAAAACATGCAATTATATATATATATATATATATATATATATATATATATATATATATATATAATAGATAGATAGATAGATAGATAGATAGATAGATAGATAGATAGATAGATAGATAGATAGATAGATGCTATATAGCTCATTGATTCATAGATTGTGCCATATTTGGCCTATTGGGTAAAAAAATGGGTAAAAAAAAAAAAGAGCAGTGAAAGTGAATGGAGATGTTCATGTGTTTTATTATTTATTCAGTAAAAGTTTTTCCATTTTTGTTTTCTGAATCTGCAAAGAATAATAATTTAAAACACACACATATACGCACACCCCCCCATGCAGAGACACACACACACACATATTAGGCATGTAACGGTGTGAAAATTTCATGTCACGGTTATTGTGACCAAAATTATTTCTATCACCATTATTATTGCGGAATTGTTAAAATGTGCTCAAAATGTTCAAAACATATATACACACTGGAATCATTTCAATGACTTTTTTAAATGAAAAAATAACAAGCATAATACATGATAAATACATATTTAAAAATGACTGAATAAATAAATGAATAAGAATTTGAATAAATAAAGTTTCCTCCCAGCATCCTTAAAAAAATCCAAAATACCATCGCAGGTCTCTTAACAAGGACAATCTTTGTATAAAGCAGCTGGACATGATTTTGCTGCGTAGAGCAGCTGAACAGAATCAGATCCCAAGTTGTTTGAGAAATCATTTTAATGCATGGTTATGTACTCAGTTTAAATAAAGGCCACACATAAACATTATTTATCAAGTTGGAACAACAATCAGATCTGAGCGGATCAGAGTGAAAACCCACCCACCTAACTCAACGCTCAGTCGGCCAAGCAGTAAATGGAGCGGTCCCGGTAATAATGTAGCCTGAACGACGCCTCCAAAGCGTCACTTCTCACTGAACTTTCTGGTTGGCTGTAAGTCCTGCTGGTTTATCTTCCAGTTCACTGTGCTTTCTTCTGGAAGGCTGACTGGCTCCTGCTAAAAATCTCCACACATTCCTGCTACTTAATTAGTCCGAGCTTAACGCTAGTTGTTAGTAAAACAGAAGTAATGTAGTGGGTGGCATTCACGTGTCACAAGTGCGTGTTTGTATCTGTGTTTGTGCATGTCATTCATACATGCAGACAGCAGAGCAAATTAAGAAGAAATCCACTAAAATGAAGATTTAAAAGCCTGACTAATTAAATTGAAACATTTACTCGTCATATGGCGGATAGCTCTATGTTCTGGCTGTGGTCAGAGGCGTGAAATGGCTGCCACGCTTCCGTCAGTCTGCCCCAGTGCAGCTGTGGCTACATGTAGCTTACCATCACCAAGTATGAATGAGGAGTGAAAGAATCATGATCTACTGTGAGCCCTTTGAGTGCCCTGCAAGAAAAAGCGCAATATAAATCTAATCCATTATTATTATTACTCCCCAAATGGAAAATTTACTCGCATTTGGTGCCTGGCGAGTGTTAATTTTGCACCCTGCACTCATCCACATCCGTCTTCTCCATCTATGCTGTAGTACACAGCTCTACAGGTTTTAATGTGAAACCTACTCCACAAGTGTACTTAACCATAAATCCCTCCAACAACATCCACACAGGTCAATTTGTGTCAAGTCCTCTGGAGAGGGACTCTGGCCTTGTGCACTGCTTAAGTCAGAATGGAAGAGAAATATTTATACTTGCCAGGCAGATAGACTGATGTTTAATTTATTGGTTTTTGAATAGCCCTACTCACCCAGGATTGTGGGAGACCATGCTTCTCTGGGTTTCTTACCCCTCATTAACATCCAGTGGGGACACACTCCTTAAACTGGTTCATTTAAATATGCGTGTCTGTTTAACTGTTTAAGCAAGGTTGTGAGGTGAGTTTTGGTTATGAACATCTTTTATGCAACTGTCTTCTACAATCTCTATTATTTGCCTATCTTTTTCATATATTATGTATAGTGGTGTGACTGCGCTTCCTACAGGCTCTAAATACCCTGCAGCACTGTGGCGCTTTCCAGTAATTTCTTATTCCTTTTTCTTGTCTTGTTTTTATTGCTATTCTGTTATGTGCATTTGTGTACTTTTTATGGCTTATTTGAAGCACTTTAAGTACTATTCTGGTTATTTCAAAAGGATATATGAATGAAATTTGATTGATTTGATTGATCGACTGCCATAGTGGCAACTGGGGCAGCATTTGTTTATCTCCTGCCCCACCTGTCAGCTGTAACCAACATAGGTCT
Organism: Atherinomorus stipes; assembly: GCA_023101725.1. Classification (NCBI taxonomy): domain Eukaryota; kingdom Metazoa; phylum Chordata; class Actinopteri; order Atheriniformes; family Atherinidae; genus Atherinomorus; species Atherinomorus stipes. The sequence goes on along the minus strand of JALJCO010000288.1, from coordinate 248,939 downwards.
CTGAGCTGTTTTCTGTACAATTCACATTGTATTGCCTTATCATTATTTACGTAAAAGAGATGTAAGCAAGGCAAGGTAAGAAGAAGAAGAAACAATGTTCAGAACAAAACTGTAAAAGCATGATTTTAAAATGAAAAACATTTAAAATCAAAATTAAAAAGAGAGAGCATAGAGCTGTGTAGATTTTAACTTTTGACTAAAATCTATGTAAACGCAGTTGAGAACAGGTGGATCTTTAACCTGGATCTAAATAAACTAAGGCCCTGATTTACGAAAGGTTTGCACGTGTTAAAATGGGCGCTATCTTAATTACACACACAATAATCCGCCGGGGATGATTTACAAACATGGCAAAAGGAGGTTTGCGCCTGTCAATGCGCAAAATAGCCCCGCTAAACATTTTTCGGGTCTGCTGTACATGAATATGCAATCTGGGCGTTTCTGCCAGAACTATGCAAACAACTCAGCAATGTAATTTATTAACTGTGCAACGGAAAGCGGACGCAAAAAATTGCGTCTAATTTAACTGTAATTTAATCCTAACTGGCAGCTTTATGCACTGATGGCTTAAAGAGTGCTGCATACAGGACTGCAGACATGCAGCATCAGGTCAAAATTATTTCTCATGAGGTGCACGGGCGACACGTCAAGTTTTCATTATTTAATTAAATAACAATCAGCATCACTGTTTAACACGGTTATTCTAGACAGATTAATCAGATGAATCAGAACATCTGCAGCTGCAGCATCATAGTAGTTAAAGCTGACATTAAGTCTTTTTTTTTCCCTTTCTTTTTTTTTTGCCAATGCCATATTTTAAAATTTAGATAATTCCCTGTGCACTCCTCCTCTCCTGACCCGGTTCCTCCTCTCCACACCAACCGTTCTACACTGCTGCTCTGAGGTCACTGTCCTGCGTGAAGTGACTCCCACCCCACAGAAAACTCAGTGAAAAAAATAGTAACTTAGCACAAACAATTTTTTTTCTTTCTTTCCTCCTTTGCACCCCGCTGTAATGTTTATGTTTTATGTAAAGCACTTTGAATTGTCCTGTACATGAAATGTGCTATACAAATAAACTTGCCTTTGCCTTATCTATTATTCTATATTTAACTGAGTTTTGCGTGGGGTGGGGGGCAATTGACCTATGGCTAAACCACGCCCCCAAACGCAATGAGCCAATCACAGTGCGCACAGCTATCCAATACACTCGGACATTCTCTGCTTGAACGTCCATTGAAATGCATTGAAATTAGTCCGTTTTTGTTCGTTTTTATGTGTTCATTTTAGTTTAACATGGTCAAACGTGTGCATGGGGACATGCAACTCCGACACTAGGTATCCTGAGAGGCTGGGTGACGGGGTGTATTTTTTGCCTTTTACCAAGTCACATCAAGCCAAAGTTATGCGGCAGACCCCAACATCAACTGAACGTGGATAAAATGAACAAGGATGTCTACATCTTTTCTAAGGTAAGGGAACATCGTATTTGAGGCACATGTTGTCACTTTGCTTGAAAGAAATATGAAGTTACCTTCCCTAACGTTAGTTTAAGTTGGCCAACGCTAGCTAAACATGCTAGTTTTGATACGTGATAGCGGTACATAAGACACTGTCGTGTAGTACAGGTGTCGTGTAGTAACATCGATAACGACACGCCTCTGGCTTCCAAGCTGCAGCCAGATTGCTCCGCTTCCGTGGCTGTTGGATCAGTTTTTGTCAGATGATTACTTTTTGGCACAACAACAGCAGCCGTGCAGTAGTTTGTGCAAGAAACTGAGGGAGCGACACTAGTCACATTCCAGAGACTTCACAGGCTTGATTTCTACTCCCAGTTTAAGACGTGAACAATTTCTTTTTGTTTGTTTTTGTTTTTTATGTTTTTTAATTTATCTAGTCATGATCGCTCTGTCTGATCACGCGTCTGCTGTCCGTGTTGACAGTTGTTATCTCCCGAGATGTCACATAGCGCCTGTCACCGAATGTTTGTTTGTCCGAGTGAGTGGAGGGGGCGTGGCTTAGCCATAGGTCAATTACGCAGGTCCAGCACTTGCCAAAGAAAGCGCACTGCGTGCGTAATAGACCATCTTCAACAGCGTCTCCTTATCCATGTCCTTATAAACTGGCCTCTTCTTATGACTCACAGGGAAACCTGCTGCATTGTTTTTATTTTACAGTTATTATATGAAGAGTTTGTTTGCAAAAACAGACAAACACCATTGTGGAAAAACGGAGTTAACTGTTTTTCATCACTGTTGGGTACAAACGTCCTATCTCCATTTTATGTAATAAATACCCTCTACTTTATGTGAGCTTGATTTGGTGAAAATATTCAAAAAGTAAATGAACAGTTTATTTGCAAAAGCAGTTAACTCCGTTTTTTCTAAATGGCGTTTGTCTATTTTTGCAAATGAACTCTTCATATTTATCTTTAATTCTGTTTTTTACTTGCCACATGTTATATCTCTGGAACTGATATCTCTCTATTAGGACGAATTTTATTTTGCGTTTAACACACGCTCTTCTGAACTTTCATGGCACAGCAGTAGCGCACGCTAAATCCTCATTTAAATACTGCTGTTTGGGCCAGCTTACAGATTGCATGTGGAATCTTTGTAGATCACCAGCAAATGCTGAAGAGACAGTGCATGCTATTTATTAGCGAGGCAAAGAGATTCAGCTGGTCTGAGGCTTTCTGGGAGTTTGTTCCAGACATGTGGACCATAGAAGCTGAACGCAGCTTCTCCATGTCTGATTCTTACTCTAGTGAAAGTTGTCATGACATTGGCATCTTGCATGATGATGGTGAGATACAACAAGGATGGGAATAGAAAGGACAAAAGGTGAAGGATTTTTGGCATAGTGTAAACATGAATGGAGGTGAAATCAGGGGCCAGCAGGCAGCCACCGCCACCGATGAAGGAGAAACAGAAAACCAAGGAGGCGGAGTGAGCGCTGAGTTTATTAGCACTAGGCCTGGCTTTACACCGGGTCTGTCTGTGCCGTGTCCCGTCTTCACCACGGCAAGGTCACGTGATTTTGTCAGTTCACATGAGAACAGCCACAGAAAAAACAGCTGGATGTAAAAAGACTGGATTTTTGGATAGTTCATTCACACACACACACATTCTGGGTTAAGGAAAATATGGTGTTCGTGGATGTGCATTTACAGTATATACCAACATATGATATTTAAGATAGTACATTTGAAATAGGAGCAGCTTTTAATCCTGATACACAGCAAAGCTCTGGTTGGTTATTTCCTTATCCGAAAATTTCTCATACACATATCAAACCCCGGCTTTACACCAGCTCCGTGATCGTACCGTTCCATGCACATCGCACCATGCACAGCTAAATGTGGCCGTTTTAGTCACTGGTCTGACTTACATCAAACACACAGCATGTGATTAGTCTGTCGTCGCTCCGTTATATCGCGCCACTACGCTGGATATACGCACAAGTTTATTCTTAACAGAGCATGCACTGACAATGGGTTAGTTTCAGCAGTTCAGATTGGACCAGACAGGAAGTCAGAGACAGCATTCGGTAACTATCAGAGTAACTAACGAAAAGAAAGCTACCATGCAGATTTTCATTTGCTAAACTATCTGAACATGACGTCGTTTCCGTGGACACCAGGTTTCGGAGTCTGACGGTCTCAGTGTTTTTTTTTATCATCATGGATGACGAGACTTTTATCCTGGCAGTGGAGAACTGCAATGTTTTATATGAAACCACAAAATGTTGTTTTGTTCCTCTACAGGGGCTCCAAGAACCTTATTGTTAGTTACCAAAAATCTCTTTACCGAAAGTTATTTTCTTGTTAACACAGCCCTTTCCCTTCCTAAACTGGTCATGAGTGGGTGTGGCTCTTATTTTGCTAAGAGGTTTTCAGTCTGGGAGCTGACAGTTCAGCTCCCAGAAACTTCTACTTGGAGCCGATTGGGCTTATTCACTTATCTTTTACGATACAAGTCTTTATGTTAAAAAAATGTTCCTCAAATCCAGATTCACTGTATTTGAGAAGCCTTTACCTCGTAGTTTCATCTTGAGCAAAGTATCTGGGCATACAGCTGTAAAGTTCTACATTTCTTTCATCTACGATTGTAACTGCTGACCAATCATGAAATATTACTTGAAAGGGAAGATGCTGAAAATTATAATTCAACTCCAACATGTTTCCTGTAGTGGACAAAGTTCTCAGATTGCTCTGAAGCGATTTCTTTCATACTTCTTCATGTAATCTTATTAAAGAACAATCTAATGCTGTTTCAAACTTCTGCTATTGGAAGTAAGAAGAAACAGATGTGGCAACTAAATTGGAATTCAATCAGTCTTGGTGTTTTGAGCCATCTGTTGAGAATAAGATAGCACCTTCAGACTGCAAATGATAGAAGCACACAGTTCTCACACCTGCCAGTAGTAGGAGTAAATCCATGAAAATACGGATATAAATTTTTAAGTTTCATCCCCCCAAGTTTCATCATGTTTTGATTTAAATTCTCCCTGCCTAGAAATCCTAAATAACCGCAGCAAATGGAGGTAGTCAGACTGAACAATGAGTGCAATGCCTATCCAAACATACCCTTTACTGTCAACTTACTATGACACTTCCTCTTTCCATCCTAATGAAGTTATCTTTTACATTTTATTATACACTACAGTAGATGGTGTCTGACAATACAAAGGCATATGGCAGTTTCACAAATAGTTTTATAAATAATGTGGGGTTCTGACTTTAAAAACAAAAAGAAATTAGAGGCAACATGGAAAATGTAGGCAAAATTTAGCTAATTTTCACACCAGCATACACTCACAGGCTGATGTAATTGATGCTTTAACCAGTGAAGATATTCGGAGAGACATATGCAAGGGTTCAACACTGGTACAACTGCCTGATTTGCATGAACTACTACTTGCTTGTCAGTCATAAAACATGCTCAAACTCACAGCACAGCACTGGCAGATGAAAAAGCCCCCCCAACAAGGGAGGCCAATCAGGCTCACACAGAAAATAGAAAAAGACACAGAAAAACTTGTTTGTGGTGGATTTCCACATATGTGCAGCTAAACTGCAGCATGAGAAGACAGGAAAAGGCTTGTCAAGGTATGAAACAAGATAAAGAAGGACATCCCTGCCTGTTCAGCCACAAAAGTCACCCAAGTGGATATTTTAATTTTCACTTGTTTATGAGAGTAATGTGCAAGTTCATTCATGCTAAATCTAAAGGGCTAATTTGTCCGAACAATAAGACATGCTTAGTCTTAAATTAATGACTCGTGCATAATTTTACATTCATCTGTGCACATGCACTATTAATTTTCATAACATTTTACTGCTTTTTGCATGGAAAAGCAAATGGATCTATCTATCTATCTATCTATCTATCTATCTATCTATCTATCTATCTATCTATCTATCTATCTATCTATCTATCTATCTATCTATCTATCCATCCATCCATCCATCCATCCATCCATCCATCCATCCATCCATCCATCCATCCATCCATCCATCCATCCATCCATCCATCCATCCATCCATCCATCCCAGCTTGTCATTAAATTGTAATGATTGACTCTTAAAACAAAGACTAAGGTGCAGACATCGCAGGTTATTACATACAACTTTAAACAGAGGAGGTTTTAAAGAAAAAAAAGTTGTTTGTCTCATCTGCAATGGGATGTAAGCAAAGTGCATTAAAGAATTATTATTTTTCCTTTTTTTTAAAAAAAGTATAATTATAAGATTAGAGGAGTGAGCAGGAAGTGAAATGTGCAAGGAGCAGAGCTCAACTGGAAGGGGAAAAGGGAAAAAGGTAAGGCTATGGTTTCACAGACAATACACATAATAATGGTGAAAACAATGAAACAATAGCTGAGTTCCAACTGCCCAGCTAGTTCCTGTAAGTCAGCCATGTTAAAATAGATTTCAAACCATATGGAGCATAATCACGCAGTTCAAAGGGAGCTGGAAACAATGCAGGGAGAAACTGAGCAACAGTTTTCCATTTTACCAGAAAATGACAAGTAGGAGCAGAGATTATCCATCAACATCTCGCTGGGCTGTGTAGGGGATAAAATGGAGAAAACTTGTTCACATATATAATATTTTTTAAGATTTTCAAACCTTTTCTAAATTGTGTCTGCAAAGAAAAAAAAAAAGAAAAACTACATTTATAGCAAGCAGGACTATCAAGCTGTGCAACTTTTAAGGAATAGTACACCCACAGAATGATGTGCATTCATTTTCTACTCACCCTCATGCTGAGCAAGACTGTGGAGTACTTTTTTAATATCTCAAATGCAGCCAGAGATCGGACAGGTTTTCTTTCCCCCCAACTTTCATATAATGGAGTTAACCGGCGACTGAACCAAAAAGGTCCATAAAAGTCCACAAAAACGGAGAAACCGGGACAAACACAAGATATGATTGTACAATTATATGTTTAAACAATTATTGAGCTTTTGCCTTTTTTTTTTCCATTTGTTGGGAGTAATTGTCTGTTGCACCTGGACCAGATTTTCGTATAACCTCATCACATGGGGTAAACTCCCTGTTACCCTGATTTACATTTGTACAGCTCACAGCATTTTCATTTATATGTTCATGCAGGGGTGCAGATAAGATTTTTGAACTGGGGGGGAACAAACTGTCAGCAAATGATTTCACCTCAATAAGTTATCTTTGTGTAATTTGGGCTTTAACTAGTGTCACAACTAGGGTCGCAATCTCACAAAGCTACTTCCACTCTCAGGCTCTCACATACAGTCCGATCACTCCGTGATATGATACAAGAATACAGATATCATGACCGTATGTGTGATCACAGCCCTACGATGTACATGCTTCTCTGTAATTCACTCACTCTGTCGGCTACTGAGCTCAGGCCGTGGCCAGCAGAGGAAACCATATCACTGATAATAAGTGTGTTTGCAGCAGCAGAGCATTATAATTCATTGTGGTGGTGATGTGATTGTTGTGCATGTACGGCAGGCTGTAGCCAACCATATACCAACGCACAATTAATTTCTTATGGGAAACATTGCAAGAGCTACCAGCTATCAACTTTGCTCCAAGCAGCACAGCTCAGTGAGAAGTGGGTGAATGCAAAAGGCTGGAGCCAGTTCACACCAACCAATAGACACACAGTCTCTCATCCACCAGTGTAGGCCCCGCACATCAAGCGCACTTGAATTCACAAGAAAAACTTTAGGATCTGCAAGCAAAAAGGAAAAATTTGTAACCAAATTTTTTAAAAACTTGAAATAAAAGAGGACTGATTTATAAGCGAAATAATAATAATGATGGATTAGATTTATATTACACTTTTCAAGGCACTCAAAGTAGGTCCATTATTCTTACACTCCTCAGTCATACTTGGTGATGGTAAGCTACATATTTAGCCACAGCTGCCATAGCAGCCGGACTGACAGAAGCATGGCTGCCATTTTGCGCCTAAGGCCCCTCCGACCACCACCGGAACATTCACACGCATTCATACACCAGCAGTGCCCCCACTGGAGGCAAGGAGGGTTACGTGTCTTGCCCAAGGACACAACGACATATGGCTGGGGGATCGGGATTCGAACTGCCGATTCTTCGATCCTTCGACCTTCGATCATTGGCTGACCTGCTCTACCACCTGAACCGCAGCCACCTCTCGAGCCGTGGGGGGAGGGAATATACTTGTATGTTTTTACTTTCAAACATTATATTTAATTAAAGTTGAAGAAATATGCTGTCTCATATTTTATTTTTCAATTGCAACCTGTTCTGTTTTGATTTTTAAAAAAATGTTTTTTAATTGCCACTGACTTTCTTTTGCTCTCAAATCTCTTTCAGTGTCATTAAAAAACTGAGGGGGACACATCCCCTCCGTCCCCAGTGTGCCATCTGCGCCCTTGTGTTCATGCCTCCCCTTACAGGAGAGTTGGGTCATGGAGGGACAACTACCCAAAACATTTAGTCAATTTCTGGGAATTATCAGCAGTTTTCAATGTTGCGTATGTGAAATGTTGCGTGCGGTCATAAACCTGAAATTGGATTTCGTACTACGTACTGACAGAAATCTTACTTTTCATGCAGTGACAGTTTTGACATCTATTTTCCAAGGAAAAGAATCTAAAGGTTACTAAAAAAGATGCTAAATTGGCTAAATTTTTATCTGGTGTTAGACCAAAACCCTGCAAGACACCCCCAACCACACCAGTGAACATCCAGAGAAAGACATTGAGACAGTGGACTCGCACAAGTACCTGTGCGTTCGTCTCAACAATAAACAGGAGTGGACCACAAACACAGACGTCCTGTACAAGACGGGTATGGTTTGGTACACATTGCACTCATTTTGGGCTTCAATCGTATGGGCAGTACCAGGGAACAGATACAGTGGCAACTTTTTCTTTTCCTATTACTACTTCTTGTCCCAAGACGATACTACACTGTTGTTTGGTCAGAAAAAAATCCTCACCTGCTTGTATACACAGCAACATCATTTCTCTAACATACACACACACACACACACACACACACCCGACCCATTTAATTACATCAACTCAACCACATAAATCACAGCTATAACATTTATGAGCATAGATCACATACTGTATGCATGACTAATGAATACACGAAATGTTTTAATCATAAATATGGATTTTTGGATCAATTTGTTTTGCATTACTGTCCACAGTTATATGCTCCATAATGCTCAGTCCTGAGGGTCACTTCTTAATGCCTGTTAAATCACCCTAAAGTGGAAAAACTAACTAAATGATCACTTTTTACTCTTCTACACTCCCTACCAGTAAGTTGCTTTGGATAGAAATTACTTAAATTGGTGTAAAGTAACAAGAAGACGACACAAACAAGGAGGTTGCCTGTGAAGTTGCAGCTTTACGTGCACTGCAATTATAAATGGTTAATTTTAACTATGTTTGGGGGGTTAGCAGGGCTTGTAAAGGAAAACAAAGAAGCATTTAAAAAAAAATGGAGCACATTATACTGTACTGTACTGTACACACTTGAATATGGAAATTGGAGTAATTAACACACTCACAATCATTACTGATGTATTTGTCTTTAACCTTGTGTTTGCTTTCTTTATAACTCTGTTCTCAAATGTGCTGAAGCCATTCAACCAGTAATATTGTTTATTTTTCCTTCTGTAAACATTTCCAAATATGTGACTGAAAAGTGGCCCATTAAATATCATTATATTTGTCAGCATCTTTCAAGGCATTTTCAGGCTGTTTCCCAGGTCAGATCAAACCCTGATTTTTATAGCTGCAAAGTAATTTAAAAAAAAATCAACATCTGCTTTCAGAAAGTAGCTTTGCTGTGATTTCACATATATTTTGATGTACCATGATTGCTCAAAGAAAACTTAAGAGGTCTCAAGATGTTTCATACTTTCTTTGTCACATGGTGTACAACCTCCTGCAAACCACAAGGAAGATGTTTTTTTTTTTCCTCTCTGATTGTGACTTCGTTAATGCTTAAAATGGTCTTCATGGAGTAGAATGGAGGCCCCTATTCTATAGGTAGGTTTGAAAAGTGATTTAATCTGTAGGCCTATGTGTTGTTGATATGAAATATTTATATGATGAATATTCATATATTCACTCTGAGCTCTGATTTAGCCACATTAAAAGAAAAAAGTAAAAAGTTCTTGTAACTATATCATGACCACTTTGGCTGTGGATTATTGTTGGACTAGGTTTTTTTTTTTTTATTGTTGGCCAGTGTTTCTACAGACCATCTGATATTTTCCTACAGATGGTTCTTGTTAAACTAATTGGAATAGTTGATTCCAGTCAGTTTGGGTTGCATTGGTTGACCAAAAAAATCTCAATCATTGATTTCCATTCACAGTTATTAGGATTATGGCCGTTAGGATGAGTGCTTCCACATAAAAAATTCACATTCATGTGTCCAAATAAGGTAGCTTAAGTTTTAATATTGAATATTGCTGAACAAAAGGGCTCTTCCACATTCATGTGTGCTTTGAAAAGACAGAGTTTTGAAGTTTTTAACTTTAGGAAAGTGAGCCCCACTTAGTTTCCTGGGGCACCAGCCTGATATAGCATCTTCCAGAACATATGCCTCGAGACGTTGTGAAATGTTGCTTATCTTTGGAACACAAACATCCCATGAATGAGACACAAGATTAAGATTCGACAGGAATACATCGAACAGTCTGCAAGTCCTATGCAGCACAAGTGCAGCAGCTGTTAAGATGATTCAACAACACACAGATAAAAGGCTTTTATTTAATTTACGGTACTCACATATGCAATCTAATGTTAAAACACACACACACGCACAAAAAGACACACACAATATTAATTTCCTCTACGTTTAAGAAGTTTTCATGCATCTGGTTTGCTGCCTGAGTTGATTATTTCTCATTTGGGCGTTAATGTCAGGTGTGGTGAGTTTGGTCATATTGTTGAAGTCAAGATAACAGGGCTGTAAAATTATAGCTCTCCTGCATTTATCACATGCACAACCACTGCATCACAAGTGCTCAAAGGGATAAAAAACAAAACTGTAAGCAGACTGTATGTGCTTACTTGCAGCTGAACAAAAGCACAGATTTAGTAAATATTAACATTACTTTTTAATATATAATTTTATGAAATGTTCATCTTATCAAGTTAATTAATGATATGAGTGAGACCATATTATATAAGATTTTTTCCTGCTCCTTTTCATTCAAATATTTGAGATATATGTTTGTACTTCTTTCTTTCTTTCTTTCTTTCTTTCTTTCTTTCTTTCTTTCTTTCTTTCTTTCTTTCTTTCTTTCTTTTCTTTCTTTTCTTTCTTTCTTTCTTTCTTTCTTTCTGAAAAAGAATGAGATTGATAGGTGAATAAAAATAAAGATATCTAACGTGGGGGCTTATAAAAACAATGGAAAAAACATTTCTCTGAGGTTTTGAAAACAGCGCATCAAAGTAAACTAATTAATTAATAAGTGATATGTAATAAATGGCTTATTTAGTTGTCAGGCTAAGGCATTGCATTTAATTGTCAGACTACCTGGATCTGACATTACCTCTAAAAAAACAACGGTCGTTGGCAAAGAAGTTGCTGGATAAAGAAAGAGGCAGGTTTTGCTGTCATGTTGCACATGTGTTACAGGTATGTTTGGTGAGTCTGGTGGATTTGTAGACTGCTCATCAGGATAAAACCCTGATGGAGGAGAATCAGAAGCCGCATCTCAAACCGCACACTTGCCCGAGCGCACTGGATTTCAGTGCCTAGTGCGCACTGTGTACTTATTCTTTAGTGCACACTATTGTCAGTAAATGCCCACCCGAACAGAGCACTGTACTTACAGGAAGTGACGGACTAGCACTGACCATTAACATGAGCTAACTCTACTGAACCGGTATAACTGCAACCTCAAACAAATGACCAAATCAGCTGTCATCAGGGAGTGAACCGCTTGGTTACCACAATATACATTAGTAATTATGTCTGAATAATTTCATAAAAATTAGGCTACTTAAATCGGTACAATATAGCCTCTGCTGCAGCAGGGGTCACCACCGCTTCATTCACCTCCATTATTCAGCTCTGAAAGCAGTTCGAAAATCCCGCCTCTTCCACTACGTAAGCAAGATTGCGTCCATTTAGTGCAAGGAATGTCCTCCGTTTTACACTGCGTTTTTGGCTGTTATTAGGGCAGCATCCGGTTACTATCAGCCCTGAATTTTAGCTTAAATGACAGCGCGATCGCACTACACACTCAAAAATAGTCTGAAGTGCTCAAGTGCACAGTTTGAGACATGGCCAGAGTGTTAGCGTTAGCTAGTGGTGTTAGCATTAACCAAGTTGGCTGGAATTGGCTTCTGGAGTAACTTACAGCTACGAAGCTCAGCATGTTCAATATAATGATGTTTTGTTGGGCGTGTTTGCAATTTGCAGATATTTATTAGCAGACGAGCCGAGTATACGTGGAGCATAGGTAGAGGGAAGTGCGGCTCGTGACATGTTTTGTTTTGGTCAGCAGGCAGAGCTCAACAGCAAAACTCACGGTGACACAGCATCGCTTTTTGCTCCTATAAACTTATTGAAATATGGTGGGAAGGAAAGAGGAATGAGAGGGTAGTGCTAAAATATATTCATGTACAAAATAGTACAACCTTTCTCAAATTTAAGATAAACTTGAAAAATTTAAAATAGATGGCTAAGAAAGTGCGTTTTGTCATGTGATGAGCTTTGACTTCTACCTCCTGTGTTTTTCATTCATTATGTATTTTGGCTTATGCTTCATCAGAAAGATAATGACGAGTGAAATATGTTGCTTTTTATGTAAACTATTTTACTAAACAAATAAAAGGAAATTACGACATTCCGGAGCTACAGCTAAATATTGAACAACTTGCTATCATTGTTGCATGTTAATATTTCATATTGTTGATGAGTGACAGTGCATCGTTTGCTCATTTGGTGTCTTTTTTTTTTTTTTTTTACTTTTAATGAACAGAGGTGGTCTTTACTTGAAAGGCAATGCTCTACACTCCCAGCCAGTAACATTCACACCTGGACGGTGACCAGTCTAACCAGAGTCTGATGTTTTGGCTGCAGAACGGCCTTTCACTTCAAAGCGCATCTGAGGATCGATCCTGCTATCACACATTCCAGCCTGACTCTAACCTTTATGTCACTGCTGCATCTCTCATTTTTTAACCTTTATTTATCCAGGTTAGGGTTTGCTGGCCACAAATATATATTTTTTCCTTTTATAAATAAGTATATTGTGAATAATTTAGTGGAATCTGTACAAGTTAAATGGAAATCTTTCACAGCAGCTTGAAGTATGGCCATTTTGTTCCTTTTGTTTCTTTACTGAGGCTGTCTGTGAAAGACAGAAGCCATGAACACAGATCACTGCTCATGTCTGATATCAATAAGATGGACAAAACTGGGCTGATTAACTATTATTATAATATAAAGCAAAAGCAGAGACAGTAGTTTACGACAGGGTCAGGAAGTTAATGCAGCACCAGTCAGTCACAATAAAGCTGCCAGAATAAGATCGCCAGTTTACCTGTTACAAGATTTTAAAAACACTTACATCTAAAGCCTGTGGTTTCTTATTTAATTTTCCATGACAACTTGGTTTTGGAAGGCTTTTATTTTTTTCCATGTAACGCACGATCCATTGTATTGAACAGGTCTATGAAATATCATAAAACTGCTATCATTTATTGTTACTGTAAGGTTATTTTAAACAGTCTCTCATAGTTCACTTGGTAATACTTAATTTAAATGCGTCTTAATGAATTTAAAGTGTTTTGTTTGTTTAAACTTTTGACTAGGGGTTCAAAAAAATCGATTTACTGATTTTAATTAATTCAAGCTTAATTAATCCAAGACTGATTAATAAAATTAAGAGCAATTTTTTTTTAAAGTTTCCTTTTCCGGTGACTCTAGTTTCACGTGATTTAATGATACGTGGCAAGATCTTCCCATACCTACACAACTGAGAGATCAGCTGATAACTGTTTGATATTGGCCGTTGAATGGTCCACAGCTCCAAACTGGACAGACTGATTAATCCAGGTGTGCCTGACTTCAGAAACCACAACAACAATGGCCAGACACACCTTGATTAATCAGTTTGTCCAATAATGAAAGACAGGGGAACTAAAAAAGTTAAGTTTAGGTCGTAGTGGAGTTGTGCATAGAGCCCATTGGATTAGTTGGCAAAAAGTAACTCAGAGTAGATTTAAAATGTAATCCATACGTTTTTTGCTGAAGAAAGCCTAACCCTGGGGTGCCAAAGTCCAGTTCTTGAGAATAACTATTGTGCATTTTAAAACATGCTTTCTAAAACACACCTGAATCAATGGCTAAATTCCCTTACGCACGTGTCATTCAGTACTGCAGAGGCCCGGTAACGAGCCATTCATTTGATTCAGGTGTGTTGGAGAAATGATGCAGCCAAAATGCAGGATGGTAGCTCTCGAGGACTGGACTTGGGCACCCCTGATCTAAGCTGAATTTAGTGTTGCTTTACACCCTCAACTTCATCTACATAAATGCTTAGAAGTCACTGTTTAGTATTTCATTATCACATTTAATTAAAACAGATCAATTCTCATTTTGTTTTACTATGGCTATGGTAATCTATTTAAAAAAGGAGAAGTGAGAACTGAGTATGAGACTATATGGTTATTAGAAATGATTGCACTAATGAGATATATATTTATTAAATTAAGCTACCTCAGCATGGTCTAAATAGACAGATCAATATGTAATTATTATTGATGATTTTCTCTTTTACTATCACAGTGCTCCCAGTAGTTCCAAGTTCTCTAAATAGAGTGTATGACAACACTGATCCCTTGGGGGATGTGGTGAAAGCATTTTTTTATTTTTTTATTTTGTATTTTTCATTGCGGGACTTGCACTGTCTGGAAGTGGTGGGAAACATGGTTTCATTTCAGCATATCTGCTCTCGCTAATACCATGCACGATGATAATAAAGTACCTTGAACCTTGAATAATACAAATAAATATTCAAAAAACCCTCATGCTGTCTCAGCCATGTGGTATTTTATTTGTTAATTTATTGGAAAAAATGGGCTCTATGCACAGCTCCACTACTTCCTGAACTTAAGGTAGCTCCTTTGTTTCCTGTCTTTCATTACTGGACGAACTAATTAACTCAGGTGTGCCTGATCTCAGTAACTGGCCAGACACAGCTGGGTTAATCAGTTCGTCCAGTAATGAGAGACAGGAAACAAAGGAGCTACCTGAAGTTCAGGAAGTAGTGGAGTTATGCATAGAGCCCATTGTATCAACATTTAAAAGCTTGATCTGAACAAATGTACCAACGTTTTCATTCTGAATTCAGCTCTCCATCAAACACGTACAGTATAGGTCTCTGTGTACATCTATAAATCCACCACCTGACAATTCAAGTCCATTAGTGATCTATGGATTACCGCGAGCATCTGGGAATTTTCGCCAAATTTGTCATATCCGGTTAGGTAGAGGCTGAAAACATTGCTTCGTTGCATAGGGGAGCCATTTGCTTCATTACTTGTCAATCTTTGTTTATTCTATTTTCTACAAAAATTTTTTTAAAAAGGGTGCAAAAACAGTTTTTGAGGCTCATACTGTAGTCCATCAAATGTGAAGCATGTTTTTACTGCTACTGCGCTGATATATATATATATATATATATATTTATATGTATTAGGGATAGGCACAATTAATCCATGATTGATGTTTGATCGTTAGGAATTTTTTTCGATCATGGAATTTTTCCAACCGTGTTCTAAAACATAGTTCATTCAGTGTACATCTTGGAGCTCTGTAATAAATGCCACTATGTGGCGGTAATAAAACATCCTACCAGCGGGGGGCAATGTAGCCTATGGACAGCAGAAAAAGTCACCTGCTAGCTGCCGTCTTTCCTGTAAAAGCAGCTGAAAGAAGGCTCTTTTAAACCAACATGAAGTGAGCACGGTGAAGTCTGGACCGCGGTGAAGTTGGTTTCAAGTTAGATATCAGACACGAGCGAGACACTGCTGACTCCGCGGATCATGAAGAGCCAATATCCCACTTGAAACCAACTTCACCGCGGTGAAGTCTGGTGTGGGACCTTTCTGCCTTAGAAAATGAATCCTCACATCGTAAATACTGCGACACGTTTTATAAAAACAACTTGACAACAACTCCCATGACGTACCATTTAAAAAACGCTCATCCGATGAGCTTAAATGTGATGAATCCTGCCTTCCACCCACCATTGCCTCGGCCTGAAGCCGGAGGAGCTGTGATGCAAAGCAGGTAGACAAAATTACGGAGAAAATCTGTAAAATGATTTTCGGGGATATGTTGCCCAGAAGTGTCGTCGATGAAAAAGGTTTCCCAGATTTGATGAATTTACTCGAATCTGTCTATCGACTTCCTTCACAGCGCATCATTAGCAGGCTCATTGAAACATGAAAAGCGAAAGCAGGAGCTGCTAAACAAGTTAGCCACAGCAGCTAGCGTTGCTATAACAACAGAGAGCTACCTCACCATCATGTGCCACCAATGCCGACCTGCTCACAGAGATTCTATGATGAGGCTGTAGAGCAGTGGGGAGTTGAAATAAATACGTATTTGAGAAAAAAAACAACAGTCTGCCTGTGGTATGTGGAATCATTTTTTAACATGCATTTCTTAATGATTAATCGATAATTGATCGTTAATTCTCCCGACGATCGATCAAAAAGATGATAGATAGATAGATAGATAGATAGATAGATAGATAGATAGATAGATAGATAGATAGATAGATAGATAGATAGATAGATAGATAGATAGATAGATAGATAGATAGATAGATAGATAGATAGATAGATAGATAGATAGATAGATAGATGGGGGATAAGAAAGTACGCTTTTTCATTGGAAATGTTTCACCTAATATGAACATGGCTGATGTTTTAGAAGCAAAAATGAACACAATCTGAGGGATGAATTCCCCAGATAAACATGACATAATTTACCACCTCAGGGGATTATAACCTATTCAGATTATGGTTATAGCTCATACAAAGGTAATTTATTACATATATTTGTTATTACTTATTTTGTTCTTTTTGTAGAATGGTTGGAGTTGCCTCATTAAAGCTGATGTCTTTTCTCCTTTACATTACAAACACAAACCTAAAGGTTGCAGATCATCAAACTGTCCAAACTTGTGCATTTATAGAAATGATCACACATACAGATAAATTAACTAGACATATCTGCTCTGCAGCTCCTGGCTCCCCCCACTTACTTTCTGAGTTTTGATGGAAACAAAGAAGATGTACTTTTACACACTGTTTCTGCATTTTGTCTGAGTTTTTGTTCAATAAATAATGACACTGTATAACATGCCATGTCTTCTTTTTAATCTGTTTATATTGACCTCATTTTAAGCTCTGGCAAAGATTTTTCTTTACAATGTTCTAATATGAAAAACCTTGGAATAAATAGATGTGCATTCTTTTTTAGCTTAAGTTCATCCGTCTACATTGGTTAATAAAAGAAATGATCCAAACAATATGACGGCTAGTACATCACAGACACGCTTGGCATGAATGTGTAAAATGATGGAAAGAAAAAAGAAAAGAGAAAATGGGGATAAAACCTGATGAAATATTCAGCAAAATATATTTTTGAAATGTGCCTTAGTGTGTGGGAAACCAGAATATGCTGATAGACATGAAAGGCAGCGACTATTGTATGGATGCGTTTAAAATTGCATGACAGGGCTGCAGAGGATTTCAAAAGAATTCAAATGTAGGGTTCAACTAGAGTTTAAATTAGAATATTGCACCACTTTTCATCTCACTCTGTACAGAAGAGGACATGGTGAAATGTGAAGAAACAAAAACCTCTTTATTCACCCATGAAGACATTTTTCATTTTGTTATGTTGTTCTTTTAAAACAGAGATTAAATTTGATAACCCAGACCCTTCATATTTTCCAGAATTAAGCGGTGACCAATTAACCTCCTAAGTGTGTGCCAGTAACCTGAAGGTTAGTTCAGGACCTTCGCCAGTGGGACAGTGGATAAATTCAAGGCCACATGACAGCAATGAAAAGAATTAAACTGTTTCTGTGGTGGCACAATGTCAGCTGTGCTTGCCCCTTGTGTAGACTTTTTAAGTGACGTAACCGAACTCCTGAGTTCAGTGAAGTCAAGCACATTGTAAATAAAGCCAGAATGTCCTCAGCTCCAAGTCTGAATGAAGAGTTGTACAAGGTGTAGGAACTGACTTCTTCTGAAGCTATTGTGGGACATAATGAGAGGATCTAATATCAAGCTTAATCTGCAGACTTCAACAATTGCTAGGGCCGGGTATCACCACAAATTTCCTGAATCGATTCAATTTGATTCACAGAAGCCTGATTTGATTTGATTTTGATTAAATGCAATTCGATTCATTTACAGATGTTTTTGTAACAACACAATTTTTATTCCTGAATATTAAAGACTTTCTCAGATAGCTATTTGTATAAAACACTTTGTCTGTTTACATGACCACTAAAATCAGATATCTGAGCGACCAGAAAATTTTAATGATGTGATTGTGATGATGTGATGTGTCTACATTGTCTACATTTACCAGTCAGTTTGTCCTGCAGGTTCACAATCACAAATGTAGTGATAAGAAGCAGAATTTAAAACTTTAAAGTCATGATGAAGACCGTTTCATTCATAATTTTTGTTGAAGTTTAGATCTCAGATAAGGTGTTGACATTAAAAAAACTTATAAATAATTATTATTTAGACTTAGAATAATTTTTTAGACCATAATCCGACTCAAAAATTCCTACCATGAAGCTTGATCATCTGTATGCGTTCCTGTGATGAGCATGATGTTTTCTGCATATTATTGGAGCAGGAGAAATAGTCTAGGTGCTCCTCACTGGAGGGTTAGGGGTTACGAACGTAATCCATAGCTAAACGAAATAACTTGTATATGGCATTAGCTCTGGCTGAAAGGCTCAGAGAAACTTAGAATGAACAGGAGGTACAGAACTGATCTCAGTTGTGTATATATGCTAAGATCTCGCCGTGTATTATTAAATCAGGCGAGGCTAAAGTCACTTCACCGGAAAAGGAAACTTGTAAAAAAAAAAATTTCTTTTGATTTCATGAATTGATCTTACATGAATGATTAAAATTGATTAATTGATCTTTTTTAAACCCCTAACAATTGCTGGACTACTCAAGATATTATAAACTAATAGCCAATTAAAGAAAGAGAGAAAAAAAAAAAGTTTGACATCTCCAATCCTTTTAGCAGCCTTTTAAGATATCAAGTTTGATCATGTTACCACAATTCTAATTGCGATCCCTGGCCTGTGATATACAAGTTTCCTCTGTACAGCTGCATCTTATCTTGGGTTTTGAAAAGCTTTCAAAAATGATCTTGTTCTAAGTACAAATTTGAACCATCAAAATCTCAGCCAGCCCTCTTCATGGAAGAATTTGAGACTAACAAGTCTCATTTATTTTGGGGATAGAGTCCCTCCGTGTTAACAGACCTGATTCCCATCCTAAAGCATGTGCATGCCAAAAAACATATCTGTGGAGAACATGACACCTACAGTACAGTAGGATTCAAAATCACAATTTGCACTCTGTTTGTTTTTTTTTAACATTTGAGGCTTTTTTCATCAGCTGATAGTAATTTTGAAAGCAATGTAAAAGTTAGTGTATTATGCCTTGTAAAGGTACTACTCACCATAATGAGAAAAACTATGTAAGTATAAATGTAAAATATTGAGAAGTGCTTGAAAAAAAGGAATGTGTTGGTAAAACAGAAGAGAAACAGAAAGAAACAACACACCTTAATTTCCACATTGATTAACCTTGCTAATGTGCTAATCTGGCCTAGTACGCTTTCTCTGTGAAACACCAGCCTCATCAAGAGCCAATTAGCTCCTTTGAAGCTCATGGTCATCCATCATATCAGGAGAGACACTCTCATCTTTTCTCCTTAATGCTGCAACACACAGCAGCCTATTGCAGTCAATACACTTCCCCAAGTGGAACAGCAATATAATAGTGGCTTTCCTATGATCAATAGGCTACATGAATTGATCTTATGTGGCTGAAGCTCATCTTCTTACATGCTCATCTACAAATGCATGCATAGGTCTTGTTTTCACAAACGAAGCAAGTTTGGGTTCAAACTTTTACATGCCTTTGTAATGAAATTAAATGAAATACAGTAAAATGCAGTCTATATCTAACACCATTTTTAGTCTGTTGCAGGAATAGCCAAAACAGATCTGAAGCAATTCTTCGTCTTCTTCTTCTAACCTATTTTTTGTTCTACAGCAGGGATGCCCAAGTCCTGTCCTTAAGAGCTCCTATCCTGCGATTTTTAGAACATACCCTCCCCAACACACCCGAATTAAATGGCTAATCTCCACATGTGCATGTCATTCAGCTCTGCAGAGGCCTGGTAATGAGCCATTCATTTTATTCAGGTGTGTTGGAGAAGTGATGCAACCAAAATGTGCAGGACAGTAGCTCTCAAGGACTGGACTTGGGCACCCCTGTTTGACAGTATGATCCTCATCTGTTGTACAGTAGTTGGTGCAGAAAAAATCTGGACAACATTACAGAAAAAAATAGTTTGCTACTCTCTTAGAAATTTCTGTAAATTGATGGCAGAATTTTAGTAACATCCTGTCCTTCCACATTACAGTAAAACAGTGTGAAATTTATTTTTTATGTTGTCAGAATCAAGAGGAATGACTGCCAGCAAACTACTACAAAATAACTGAAATTTACTTTCACAGTAAGCTACTGTAAAAATAATTTACAGTAAAGATCCTGTAAATTTACAATAAAGTGCTGGCATCTGTAGCTGCCAGTATTTTACTGTGAATTTACAGGATTTTTCTTAGAATGTAAGCACTGACTTGTCAAAGTGGGCAGCAAAAAAAGCTTTAGTTTTATATTAATCATTTACTTCAGGGGTGCCCAAGTCCGATCCTCGAGAGCTACTATCCTGCAATTTTTAGAACATACCCTCTCCAACATACCTGAACAAATAGATAATTCCCTCATGCATGTCATTCAGCACGGTAGAGGCCTGCTAACGAGTCATTCATTTGATTCAGGTGTGTTGGAGAAGGGATGCAACCAAAATGTGCAGCGTAGTAGCTCTCGAGGACCGGACTTGGGTACTTCAACAAAGTAGGCTATTATATACTCAAAATGTTTTTGTTTTTTTTACCCAGTGGTAGACCATCAGGGCCAGCAAAGCCTTTTCTGCTGGCCTGAACTCGATCAGAAGCACTTACTTACATTTATAACCTAAATTCTCATTTTATTTTTTTGCAACTTTATTAATTTATTCGCAACAATCCATTCTCTTAATTTCTCGGCGTTTCTCTTGGCCATGCTGCTTCCATTATATGTATGTGGTTGCTTGATTTTTTTTTTTTTGTACAGTCAGATTTCAGCCTCTGTGTTTTGCCACGTCAATCTAATCTGCTTAAGAATCATTCGTGGTGACTGATGTAACCTTAACATTAGAAATGGACTTTTTTTTTTTTTTTAGCCAGATTTCAACTTTGCTCCACAGGGCCAGCTAGCGGGCCTGCAGTAACATCAGCATTTTCCGTCCTCTGGATTAGTTAGAGCAAAAAATTTACAGCCAAGTTCAACTAGCATAACGTATTAAGAAGCCGACTTGGTCTCGGACTTACTAAAAATATTTTCAACATGGACTTCTCCAGAAAAGCTTGACATTGTGACGAGAGGTTGGCCAACTCAAAGTCTGGCCATAGAAAAGGATTTACAGATGGAAATAAAATGCAGAAATACCCTCTTTAAAAGTTACTGAAGTCTTCCTGTACTACAGTAGGTACGGAAAGTATTCAGACCCCTTTAAACTTTTCACACTTTGTTTCATTGCAGCCATTTGCCACACTCAAAAAAAGTTCAGCTTATTTCTCAGTAATATACTCTCAGCACCACATCTTGATAGAAAAAACCCCCTGAAATGTAGAGATTTTTGCAAATTTATTAAAAAAGAAAAACTGGAGTATCACATGGTCATAAGTATTCAGACCCTTTGCAGTAACACTCATATTCAACACACAAGCTGTTCATTTCTTCTGATCCTCCCTGAGATGGTTCTACTCCTTCATTGGAGTCCAGCTGTGTTTAATTAAACTGATAGGGGATTATCACGCTTACCGGAAGTTCCTGGATTTTGACCCTTCCTCTTCCGGGCCATGTTAACATCAGCCGTTTCTGCTCTGTTATACTGTTTAAATTGTATAAACTCCAAACATACTTAAGTTTTCATTCTAGACTGAAGTGATACTGGATCAAAGCGATCGATTTGCCGCGGTGAAGGGCCGAACTTTATAATAAAACACGCGTTTGTTTGTCGCCGGTGGGGCACAACACCGGCACTTCACAGCATGCTAGCATTAGCCAGCTAGTGTTTACTGACGTGCTTAACATTGTGCATCTTAAAACACACAAACATCTGAAAATCGGGTCTGTACCCTCCCGTTTCCAGTGGAACAACTGGGGACTGCCAAGAAAGGAGACGCTTTCAGATGCTTGTGTGTTTTCAGCCGCACAAAGTTAGGCACGTTATCGAGCTGGCTAATGCTAACCTGCTAACAATAGTCCGCCGACTACTACTCTGTTAAACTTTGTTAATCGGATAAACGCTCATGCCAAGTCTTCATTCCAGACTGAAGTGATGCTAAGGAAAAAGTGGATCAAAATGACGATTCGCCGCGGTGAAGGACCAAACTTTATAATAAAACGACACACGTTTGTTTGTGGCCGGCAGACTGCGCAGTCGTGTTAGCAGATTAGCATTAGCCAGCTCGATAACGTGCCTAACTTTGTGCGGCTGAAAACACACAAGCATCTGAAAGCGTCTCCTTTCTTGGCAGTCCCCATTTGTTCCACTGGAAACGGGGGGGTACAGACCCGATTTTCAGATGTTTGTGTGTTTTAAGACGCACAATGTTAAGCACGTCAGTAAACGCTAGCTGGCTAATGCTAGCATGCTGTGAAGTGCCGGTGTTGTGCCCCACCGGCGATAAACAAACGTGTGTTTTATAATAAAGTTCGGCCCTTCACTCTGGCGAATCGATCGCTTTGATTCACATCTTCCTTAGTATCCTTTCAGTTTAGAATGAAAACTTGAGTATGTTTGGAGTTTATCCGATTTAAACAGTATAACAGAGCAGGAACGGCTGTCGTTAACATGGCCCGGAAGAGGAAGTGTCCAAAATCTTGGAACTTCCGGTAAGCGTGATAATCCCCTATTGGACTTGATTTGGAAAGACATACACCTGTCTATGTAATACTTTTCAGCTCACAGTGCATGTCAGAGCAAACGAGAACCATGAGGTTGAAGGAACTGTCCAAGGAGCTCAGAAACTGCTTCTCAATCCTGGTCCTTGGGCACCACTGCACTACATGTGTTTGAGGTGTCCATACTTTAACACACCTGACTCAAATGAATGGATCATTAGCAGACTTGCAAAGAACATGATGAGTAGTTAAATTAATTTGCATCAGGTGTGCAGGAGTTGGTAAGAAATCATCACCATGTCCAGTGAGTCTGAAATATTTTATTTACATGTTTTATGTTTTTGTTGGATGATTTGATGAATATTGATTCTGAACCGTTCCTGGTGATGTACGTGGAAGAGTTGCGGTTATTGTGTAGAGGTTTGGTGTTGTGTTAATTGGGTGTTGCGTCCTAGCTCTGCTAGGGGTTGGGGACGCAAACAAAAAGACTGGTTTCAGATGGTAAAGGTGAAGTAAAGGGGTTTTATTTTTCAGAGGTGAATTAAAGCATTAACAAAAACCTGGAAAACTAACTAAAAAGGAGATGGGGTTAGTGATGCTGCTCAAAGGAACAAATAAAGAGAGACAAAGCCTAACACTAAAAGGGGAACAAAATGGGGAAAAACACAAACCTAGGCTATGAACCAAAAAGGGAGCGAGCAGCACCATAAACTAAAACCTGTAACCAAAACTCAAACAAGTTCTAACTATCCCAACTCTATCCAACTATCCCAACAACTATCAGTGAAAATGACAAAGAAGGGAATCTAGCAACTAAACCATTAACCAAACTTAAACACCTGGAAATCAAAACCTAAAGAAACAAAGTTACCCACACTAACGTCACCAAAAACCACAAATGAAACAAACTAAGGACAACTGTTGCCAGGCCAAGCAGTTGCCCATGACTGCAGGTGTGCTAGGTTATTTTATAGCTGTAGAGGGGCAGCTCCAGGTGTGTCCAATGAGTCGTTAGCAGATGAGGGAGGGAGGAGATGGTGGTGGTGTGGTGCCAGGCCAATCAGACAGGTGGGGTGAAACAGGATGATTTGCATGTAGAAATGAAAGACAAAGGGTTAGAAACCAGGCGACCGTAACACTGGGCTTGATCTAGAGGTGGATCTAAAAGTTGGAGGATTGTGGCTCTTGAGGACTGAACTTGAACACCTCTGGTCTATATTATCTCATACTTAAGACTATGTCATAAAGAACTTGAAATATTTGTTGAAGTAATGTCCCCAATTAGTATCATCCAAACCTCTTGATTGTAACGCTTTGGCTTCATGTTACAACAGCTCCAGTATACAAAGTATTTGAATATTTATTTAATCCTCAATCTTACTGCATTAGTGTTCAACTGAAAACCACATTATTCCATAACATCAAATGTGATATCAAATTACTTTTAAAGCAGATATTCTGATGCCATGATTACAGAAGGTTTGTAAAAATGTGTTTTTAAAGACCCATTATGGAAAGAAATCACCCCAGAAAAAGCCATGTTTTTTTCTCTGTACTGACTGGCGGCCCACTGTGGCTGTATTGTCATCATCACACATTCAAAATGCCAAGAATTAAATGATTAAACATGAACAACATTGCCATTTATGAACTGACACTGTACCATGCAGCAGCGGTGATGCTGTTATCTGCTGTGCACGTGGACATCATGCAGAGCGACGGGGCATCAGTGTGCAGTCTGAAGGGAGGAAAGGTAACGGCTAATAGATTCGCTTATATTTTGCAAGTTCAGTAAACATTCCAGTAAATATATTGATCAAGGTTGTGACGGCCTTTGCCGTTTTGGTTCTTTGTTTTTTTTTTTTACTTATTTTGTTTATTTCAGGCAAGGTGATGATAACTAATTGGAGGCAGCTGGCCACTGTCTCTGATAGGCATAAAAGACCCCCCCTTACCGGGGAACGGCCGGTCTTGCTCACCCTGAGCTTGGCGTTTGTTTGAGTTGGTTTAGGTTATGTTGGTTTCTTTGGTTAATAAAATTATGTTTTTATACATAGTTCCCACATCACCTCTTTGTTGTGGTCTACTGGCTGACCATAACAAACTGGGGACTCGTCCATTTGGCTTGTGGTTGTATGAGTGCATGCTTTGTGGTGTTTCGTGCCTTCAGTATTGTTTGCGTGATTTCTCTGCGTGTTGACGTCAAACAGGGAATTTCCTTTTTTGGTGCCGCTCATTAAGGAGGTTGTGTGGGACTATGTTTTTTTTCCTTGTCTGCTTCGGGGTGTTGTCATGTATTCCTCTTAGGTTGTGGGCCGCATTGATTGCATGATCTGTTTTTATGCTGTTGTGGGTCTGGTTGGTTGTGTTCTGACTCTCCTGTTTAGCGCATCTCCACTTTGGGATTTGTGTGCTAGTCTCTGGTAGTGTGGGGTTATATGGTTGGAGCAGTTGTCTCAGGAGCACGGCTGTGGTTGAGGCGGAGCTGCCAGCGTGCTGGTGGTTTTGTCAGACCACTGGTAAGTTGTACATAAGTACCTGCCATCCCTGTCCCCTGAAGACCAGGGTTACTTTAGCTTTGGGTAGGGCACGCTGGTGCTTTCAGGGATGCCTTTCTTTGAGTTCTGTAGTGACTTTGCAAGTCACATGAATGCACATGTTAGTGCAAGATACTATCAGCTGATACAACCAGAAAGATACTCATCATACTCATATCATACTCATCATCATAACATACTCATCATCAGCTACTCATGCCATAAAAATAGGAATTCAGCATCATCTCACAGGGGGAAGCTGGTTTCCAGCATGTAGATGCTACAGTGGTGAGTTAGATCCACCAAAACCCTCTATATCCTTATTTATAAAGTTTCTGATCATTTTTAAGCCTTAGATTTAAGTTTCTATCATCCATTGTCCAGAAACAAAGTTACTACTGATATTTGAAATATCAAATATATCATTTTATTTATTGTTTGTTTATTGTTACGACATTGAAAAAAAATGTCCATTCTGCTTCTGCTTCTGGTTAAACTTGAAAGCTTTAAGATTTTAGTTTCAGAATAAGGATTTTTATAATTTATATGGACTTTGTTGTGTATCTGTTTTATCTGACACAGCTGTGTAATGCCACATGTCACATTCAACTTTGACAGAAAATTTTTATTTGAATAAAAGGACACTCTGATACCTTTTAATCTCATTTAAGAGTAACAGGGAACATTGAAGACTGTCAACTCTCTACTTGACTGTAGACTGCCAGGGGCAATAGTGGCTCAGGTGGTAGAGCAGGTCGGCCAATGATCATAGGATCGGTGGTTTGAATCCCGATCCCTCAGCCATCTGTCGTTGTGTCCTTGGGCTGCCACACTTCCGTCAGTCTGCCCCAGGGCTGCTGTGGCTACATACGTATAGTTTACCATCACCAAGTGTGAATGAGTAGTGAAAGAATAATGGATCTACTGTGAGCGCTTTAAGTACTCTGCAAGAAAAAGCACAATATAAATCGAATCCATTATTATTATTAAAAACAATGATTTGTTTTATTTTGTGATATATATATATATATATATATATATATATATATATATATCAAACAATATAGAAAAATTATTGTGATAGAACTTTTTCCCAAATCGCCCAGCTCTACAACCAATAGTCGGTGCAACGTCACAGCCACTTCCTGGATGCAAAAGTTACACAGTGCAGTTTCTGAGTCTAGGGACGCCAATGGGCAGTGATGCTTGAAAATGCTCATAATGAATGTTGGTGTGCCATCAAAACGAGTCAGAAACGCATTTTTTAAGGTCTAAAGCTTTTGTTATGGGTCTTTAAAATACATGACTGAGAAACATTGGGATTTTGCGGTAAATTGCATTTCCTAGGATAATGTTGCGGTATTTTACTGTATTTCTTCAAAGGAACTTTGAAAATTTAAGCAAGTCATATCTAGGACATAGTTCTTAGTTAGTGAGATTGCATTTATTTGAGAGTTAAGAAACCGTTTAAGCTAGCATGAATAAGCAATTAACCTTCCTGAATATATTTAAGCTAGGGATGTGCAAAACTTGCCTAACTGATTAATGAATGAGTCAAAATGGCGCACAAAGGCTTTTTTAAAAGTTGACTGTTATGAGTCATATCTCATTGAACAAAGTCATGGTGACGTTTACAATGCTGTTAAAACAACAGCACAGCCCATTTAATACGGCGAGGCTCGAGAGGAGGAGACACACAAAACGTCAACTGATCTGATACACAGCACAACTAAGACCAAGGTAGAGCAGGGAAGAGATATCGGGGGAGAGGAAGTTGGCTGGGGAAAGCTGTCTGTTTTGCAGTGAATGCTTTCTCCAACTTTTTTTTTTTCTTCAGCAGAGTACTGTGTCTGCTTCACTGCCAGGTAAAGAGAACAGAGCTAACCAAGGAATATAACCACAACTCCACCGCAGGAAAATTGAACAGCTGTTTATTTTGGAGTTTTCACCGGTAGTGGAGACGACAGATCATGGCACAGTTACAATACTAAACCATCACACAAATGATGCTTCAAGAGCAAAAAGACCAGACTGAAAGACAATGAACATAACTGGGTTTGTTGTTGTTGAACGTTCCTGTGGACACAGTGTTTACTTCACGTAGCATAGCAGCCGCCCCCCATAAATGCAGTGAGCCCAAGTTCAATCAGTCATATCTGTGACCTTCTTTCTCATCCATCTGTAAAATAAAGCACACTAGAGCCCACACGATAAGAATAAAACAAGATGAAAAACAGATTTGTAGAACACATACATATAAGATTTCACACACGTTATGCAATTTCCTTTTGTGGATAAAGTATTTTTTTTGTTTCATTGACATTACAATGAACTCATAACTATTTGATTAATTCATTTCGATTGGCCTGACTAGTTGACATTAAAAATCACCTTAAATGCCCATCCCTAATTTGAGCTCTTGCAAACCAACAAGGTTTTAATGGCTGAAGTCTCTGCATAAGACAGTTTTAGCAAATTGAATTATTAAGGTATTCTGCTTATTACAGTGCGATAGAGCTCGAAAAGATTTGTAACCCATTGTAAATGCAGTATTGCAGTAAGATAAAGGATATTTCAAAGAAAGCTCTAATCCTATGAGGCTATATGTGGGATTACTTAAGGCAACACTCTCATTTGCATATTTCCCCGACACAACACACCTACACACACTTTTCCACACACAGCCACAAGCCATCTGTCACTTCAACGGGTCCATGGTTTGATATATAAAATTATCACAGAAAGATGACTGACATTTTCCTTCTCTCAGCCCTCAAAGTGTCAGTTTAACATAAATAGTAATACATACAAGATTGTATTCGCACCTGATATACATATTTTTAAAAGTTGCAATACATGATCCCCTGGTGGAAAGAAGTAGACACAAACACTGAGCAGGTCATTTATTCCCCCTCACATAAAAGTTTAAGGATTCAAAGCAGCTGCAGGAGTAAAGCCATCAGGTTCTTGCTGTGATACAACAATGACAACCTTTGTCACCCCACAGAGAAGGAGTTTTTAAAATAAATCATCAATATATATGATCTCAGTAAGGATATTCCCAGGAAAAAATAATTTGAAGATATGCAAACCTTACTGCTGCGGCTTTGATGACGTTACTGTTATGCGACACCATAGCAAGTAAATGTCTGTAAATAAGGACGGATCACCACAAATAAGCAACTCAAAGCCGCTTCGAGCTCACAGAGGGGTCTGACTAATGTTTCGTCACAAAACATTGGTGAAATGAAGGAGTTTGTGGCAGATAATGCCTTATTTATAGGCTGCGCGAGGTTGCCCGCATCACTTCTATTATAATGGACATACGCTGATCTGGAGCGGATCTAAATATCCCCTGACTTAATTCAAGTTACACCAAAACTGTGTGGGTGAGTAAATGAACGTATTTCATGGTAGAAAACAGGTCTAGGTTGGAAAAAAAAAGAACTTCCCCTTTAAGCTTCAAAGAAGGAATTACTTTTTGCTTGCACATTTGGGTCATGCTGCATTCATATTTCAAAGTGCACCAAGACTGCTTGCAAAAAGACCATGATGCACCTTTTCTAGGAGTCTTGGTACATTTATGCTGCACATTAAAGTTAAATAGCCCATATTATATCCTGTCGTCCCCCCCCCCCCCCCCCCCTTCCCATCTGAAACAATTCTTTGACATCTTAATGTAATATCGAAGTCATGGTTTGATCAAATTTGTCCTCAGTTACTTCGCTTCAGCTGTGCCGTGTAACCCCTTTTTTTCCTTCTCTCTCAAACGCACCTCTGAGTGCATCACATGAGCAGCCACCTCAGCTTCATTGTCTCTCGTCTCTACCAGTGTTGTGCAGGACAGCATTCTCGTACTGTAGAGTCCTTTCTGAAGTGAGAGAGTGTCTCAGTCTCAGAAGCAAAGTGGCACTAGTTAATCAGGTATGGAAGTGGAGGGTGTTCCAGACCGGAGTGATCAGCCAGTGACGTATGAATAAAATGTGGAAGTCAGGCCGATCGTAAAAAAGTGCTTCATTTAAAAGTCCTAAAGACTCAAAAATAACTACAAAGTTGTTTTTTATGGGCATTTTTATTCTCATTGTAAGTTAAAACACCCCAGAGGACCATTTCAAGCATTCAGAAAAGTCAATATGCTTAAAAGGGGCCCTTTAAGATAAGCTCATTCACATTTCTTTTAATAATGAATGCTAAGAGAGAAATCACAGCAGTGTTTGTCATATTCAAAGTAAACCTGTTGAGTGTCACAATATGCCAGTATTGATAGCCATAATATCAGAAATAAAGAAAAAATGCTGATATGTGAATAGTATGTATATGATTTAACAGAATTTAATAAGCACTTATGCATTATAGGGTGCTTTACTGGACCCTAACCCTGATGTACATGAATGTAAGGGGACAGGAAAAAAAAGTAGAAAAAAAGCCACACAGCTGTCCTTGCAAGTCAGTGCCTTGAGGACAAGTGTTCGGCTACTTGTATGTACATGAAGATCAGCAATAAGTGAAATACTTGTCTGCCCCCAGAAAAATTTACCCTGGCAGTGCAGTAATTATTTGGATTGGTTTGAAACAAGTGGGGGTGGTTTGTAGTCTGCAGGCAGAGTTAATCAGCAGCCAGAGCCCCAAGGGAGAAATATGACTAACCATGTGGATCTTGCTATAAAGAACTGGCTAGAAATATGAAATTTTACATTAAAGTCTGTATTTGGTTGTACTAAACTGCTTAAGCTAAACTACTGTGACACTGAAATTTACAGTTTTTCCACTTCCTGGTTTACTAATATCAAAGAAAAAGAGTTGGAGAGTTTGGTCTGTAAGTGCTGCTCGAGACAATGAATATGAAGAGACCCTGAAGATTTGTAGAGGGAGCAGGGTTTCAAAAAATGATGGGAACATTTGCTCCAAGATAAGTGATTATGTTGAGCTGACACTATGGTCAACAATTATCTACAGCCTCCCATGCTAATATTCTGATACTATATTTAGGTAAATCAAAGAACCAAATATACAATAAAAATCAAATTGAGTGAAAACTTTCTGTTTTCTTTTGCCTTTTCATATTTACTAGACATTGTAATGCAGGTACTACCCAAAAAAATATAGAATATAGAATATCCTGAAAAAGTTCATGTATTTCTGTCATTCAACTTAAAAGGTGCAATTTACATATTGTATAGACTAATAATGTGTGAATCAATATATTTCAAGCTTTTATTTGTTTGAATGTTGCTGATTAGGACTTGCAGCTTAAGAAAACCTCAAATTCTAAAACTCAAAAAATTAGAATATTGCATGAAATCAATTAATAAAGGACTTTAAATAGAAAAAAGTCAGGCCTCCTAAAGTAAAATCTTGCTTCTGTACTTAGTACTTGGTCGGGGCCCCTTTTGCTTGAATGACTGCCTTAACCCGGCGTAGCATGCATGCAACCAGCTTCTGGCATATCTCAGGTGTCATGGAAGAAAAAACATGCTTTAATCACAGCCTTGAGCTCTTCTTTATTGTTTGGTCTCTTCCCGGCCAATCAAGCATGGTTGTTGAACCAAGATTTTGTACTTTTGGCAGTGTGGGCAGGTGCCAAGTCTTGCTGGAAGATGAAGTCTGCATCCGCATACAGCTGGTCTGCTGAAGCAAGCATGAAGTGCTCCAAAATGTCCTGGTAGACGGCTGCATTTATGCTGGACTTAATGAAGCTCACAGGTCCATTCCTTATGAAGTCCTCCACACTTTGTAATGGTACTTTCCTGACCATCTTCTCCAGGCTGCTGTCAGCCCTCTGGCTTGTACACCGTTTTCTTCCACACTTCTTCCTTCCACTTAACTGTCCATTAATGTGCTTTGAGACAGCACTCTGAGAACAACCAGCTTCTTTTCCTATCACTTTTTGTGTCTTTCCCACCTTGTGCAGGGAGTCAATGATGGTTTTCTCCACAACTGTCAGATCAGCAGTCTTCCCCATCGTTGTGAATTCTTCTAAACCAAGACGGGGACTTTTTTGAAGGCTCGGGGCACTTAAGGAGGTGTTCTGGATTAGTTACCTGATTAGAATGTGACACTGTGAGCCTACAATACTGAAGCTTTTCACAGTATTCTAATTTTTTGAGTTTTAGAATTTGAGGTTTTCTTAAGCTGCAAGTCCTAATCAGCAACATCCAAACAAACAAAAGCTTGAAATATATTTATTTACATATTATTTGTCTAAACAACATGTAAATTGCACCTTTTAAGTTGAATTACAGAAATACCGTATAGTATAGTACCGTATAGTAATTGTAAAATCCCTTGTCCACAATTATGCAGTTAAAATGTGAAATCAGTTAAACATCTTATTCACATGAAAAATTTAGGATCTAATAAGGTTTTATGAATAGAAGTCAACCCCACACACTTCATTTGACTGTTGATGAATGAGTTTTTGATTACTGGCATTGCTGGCCTTGAAGGTAACCTGTTTCTCTTCCCATCTTTCTCTGTGAAGTGCATGACCTGCTGCAGCTGAGAAGGTCATGCTCAGAGGGTTAGATTACTTGCAACCAGCCATAACACTGCCCATTGTGTCTTCTGCCTGAGAAGTGGAAGCAACAGCTTGGTTGGTTCAGTTTTAACTTTTTCACTATGTTGGGTTAGAAAGTGAAAGAAAGTTGGCCAGGCATGAAACCCTTAGATAAGAGGCTTTTGTCCTGCGGGTTTTAGATGTTTCACCTCTTTAACACACCCGATTCAAATTAACAGGTCACTTATCAGCTTGTTCAGAGATTAAGAATCTTCAGAGGTCATCCATTTAATCAGAATCAGGTTTTATAAAGCAGAGAAACATCTAAAACCTGCAGGACATTTACCCTCAATGACCGGAGTTTGACATCTGCCCTATAAGCTGGCACAGATCTTAGAGGGAGTTTTAGGCTACGTAACAAGCTAAAATAACCAAAATGCTCCCATTAATTTGTTGCAGGAATAACGATTTTGTTTTCTGCCAAGCACTATCTAGCATGTTTTTTTTGCTATCAACACAATAATGATACCAATGGATTATTTTTATGTCACACTTTTCATTGACACTCACTCACATTGTAACCATTATTCATTCACTCTGCATTGACACTTGGTGATGGTAAGCTGTATGTAGTCACAGCTGCAGGCACGCTGATGGAAACCTGGCACCCAACACGCGCCAACAACTCGCACCTCTCAGACACCACCGTAACATACAGTACACACACATTCGTACACCAGTAAAACCCTCTCTGGAGACTGCGCTGACTTATGTGACATTGGCATCTTTCATACAAACAGTGCAGTGTACCTTGTTCTTTCTGTTGGTTTTAAATATTTTTTTCAAGTAGCACTCCTCCTGTCATGAGTAACTTAGCCCTGAAAAATGTGAATAAGACTTGATTTCTTGGAAAGCATGGTATACTTTTAAAAGCCTGCAGCAGGACAATTGCATAAGGATAGCAAAATCAAACCTCTCATTAAACAGCTCAAAACAGCCTGGTAAAAGCAGCAATGTCTAGCTTATGAGTGCAATGGAAAAGTGTTTAATAAGAATTTAGTCCCACTTCAAATAACTCTGTAGTTCAGTAAGTTTCAGTCAAGGTGCTGGGCTTTGTGCTGTTAGAGTGGGCTCAGTTCACTTTATCTTTAAAGAAATGCCGCTTATCTACTGTAACATCTCACATGAAGGCTGTGAAACAGATAGCAAGACCTTGAGGGCAAAAAGGAGACACGACTGATCAATTTTTCCTGTCTTCAAGACAACCAGCAGCTCCCTCTCTCCAGGTTCTGCTTTGTGCTGACTTCTTTGGTCCTTTCAAAAATAATAAAGTTGCCCAATTATCTCAGAGGGCCATGATCATTAGAAATTGTGATCCAGCATACCCTGCAGGATACTGTGTCATCCCTTCATATTGTTGTGGCTTGCAGACGGGCCCTCACACAAGTGGGGTAGCCATTAGTGGACGTATTTCCAGTTCCATACAGTCTTGTGGAAAGGAGAGGGTTTGCGTGGATTTTAAAAACTTATATATGGTAGTTTCGGCGTAAAACCAACAGAAGATGTTCACATGACACAGCATTTCTTTGGTGTATAAATAGGCAGGACATATGACTGTTCAGAAAGTGCCTTCATGTTGATTATATCAGACAAAGTAAAAGCCTGTCTTCATCAAAAAGTTCTGGATGCCGCAAATTACACATACCCATCCCCGTCGCACGGAGGGTGCGAGGCCCCGTGCAAAGTTAAAATGCAAGGCCCTGCTTTTTGACATGGATGCACTATTACGCAGGAATACACTTATGCCATTCTAGTTCTACTGCACGCCTAAACCTGCAGCAATATCATGACACGTGGGTCGGATTGGCGAAATAACTTTTCACTCTTTAATTATTCACTTCAAGTGCAACTTCTGCACGGTGTTGCAGTCTTTTTGTGATCAGTTGCAGTTTTGTGTGATCAGGTGAACTGAATCCAACTGTGGCAGAGACCTTCTACTCTGAGGTGCTACTGCTGGAATATGGAGCAGTTGGAAAGCTCAGTGGAGCTGCCCCTAACGCTTCTGTGTTCAATAGACACTGAATGCACAGTGTCCTCAGGTTAGTGACTCCAGCTTTAGAAACTGCATTAGGGTATTTTCCCTACAGAAACTTTGTATGCAAAGTGTTGCTGGGTGACATTCCACATTAATGATGAAGTCCATTTTTAATGTTCAGTTCCGTGATTCTGGTGTTGCAGATTTCATAGGGCTAAATGTTCTTATCAAGTAGAAAGATGTAGCTTAGGATAATAATACACACCCATTTATGACTTTTTGCTGTTTATTTCAAAGATGAGTGTCCTTACATCAAGTCGGCTCAGTAACTTTATTTGAACTCATAACAGATGGTATAGGCTATACCATCTGTTATGAGTTGTAGCATATTGTATCACTCTGTAGATAATTCTTTCGAATGAAACACAAAAGAAGTTGAGAAAAAAATGTAATTTAAATCACATTAACTGTTCTGGTATACATAGGAAAACTTGAGTAGGAAATTATGGCAAATTTGATGATCAGTATGAGTGGTACAGCACAGGACCAGCTGTGTTATCTATGGTTTTCCCTCTCCATCTGCTGACACTACAGCTGAGCTGACACACTCCCACTTTGCTGGCTGCTGCTTCCTGAGACACACACACATGCACAGAGTTTAACGCAAACATCACAGCTGTGCTTGGGCCCATTTATTTTCAGGACATCACTTCTGATTGATGTAGCGTCAACATCTTTCATACTGTGACAGTTCATTTGAGTTGAAAGTTGAACTGTATAAAACTAGACTTTACTATCTCCTTTAAGTAAACGTAAGTCTCCTATGTGGATTTAAATATATTAATTGTACTTGTAGATTACAGTTAAGTGGAATTTGCAGTTGTGCTTCAGATTTTTTCAGAATATACCAGCAATATAGCTCTACTGACTGCTTTGGTCCAGACTGAAATTTCTCAAAACCTACTAGAGCCAGCAAGAATCCCATAAAGACCTTAACTATTCTGTGATTTTTTTTTCTTCTTTACTTCTTGTGTTTAGAGCTGTTTTCCTGTCTAAAGTGACCACCATAGCACTTCCTGCCACACACTACATCTCAGAATTTCTGTCACGTTTGTGTTTTTGTTCTTTGTCTATGTTGACAAAACTATCAAAGGCATCGTGATATGATCTGTGACTTTATAATCATGCCACGGTTAATAACTTAACTGTGATAGTGGACACATGGGCTAATAAAAGCAAAACAGTAATTTAAATGAATCCACCTACTTATGGTTATGGTACTTATGGTTTTTTGTCAGGAATTAAGCATCTCTACCATGAACAATGTAAGGTAGTTTAAGCTTCATGCATCTGTAACCAGGAACTGTTGTGGAAGAGAAACAGTTCTTTGGGATAAAATAAGATCATCTGAAGTTCACCTTGAGGTTATGTAAGGAGGGTGGAAAGGACCCAATAGCAACACAAAGAGTTCTTGGTAAAGGAAGAATTATCTTTAGAAAAACCCAAGAAGGCTTGAGGAGTTCTGTTTGTAGCAGCTGGCTAGGCACAGAAGGTGTCAAACCCCTGTCATCTTTGCTACACAATCTTGTTAACACAGGACCGACAGGGCTGGTGTGGTTGATTGTCCCTCCAGACTGGTTTCAGATAGCCTTGTGAGACCATCCTGATCTTGCGAGCTTCAGGTTTTCACTCGCAGATCAGTCTAGCTACTTTCTGTTGAAGAGAATTTGGAGCAGTTCACCAAACGAACATCCAATCAGCATTGGCTTTGAGTTGGGTTGAGGTGTGACGCAACAAGAAGCGACGCAACAAGAAGCAACAATTCGGTCTAAACAACATGGCGGCTTCAGTGGATGAAGCTGGCGTCAGCGTGGCTATCACTCAAGTTTTATTGGAATTACAGAGTATTTCTTCGCTGAAAGAGCAAAACACTGCTTTGGAGGCTTTTCTTAAAGGAAAAGATGTTTTTGCTCTTCTCCCGACTGGTTTCGGCAGAGTAACCTGGCTTGTGGTTGTGTTTTTGTCCACTCTGTTAGTACGTCATATGCTTTGTTGATCTGATTGGTTGATTTGGCCCGTCTATCACCAACATAGGTGATGATAGACAGATGTCTAATCCAATCAGCTAACCAGTATTTTTGCCCCTTCCCAAAACTACTCTAACAGATGATTCCCAGATGGATATGGGGGAGCAAATCTATCTGGCGGAGTCAGATTAGGGGTCAGAAGAATCCAAACTCAAATTCAAAACAGGGCTGAGACATACGGCAATGATCAGAAACAGGCAGGGTTGGAACTCGTAATGCTCTGAACTGGAAGTCCTCTAAGCACTTTGCTGATGGTTGTCTCAACCAGGGTTATTATAGTTAACTAAAACTAAGAGTAAAACTAAAATTAGCAGTGAAAAAATTAGTTAATTGAAATAAAAGTAAAAACAAAAATTAATAAAAAAACAAAAACCAAATAGAAACTACAAAGAACAATGCAAAACTCACTAAAACTAAACTGAATTGTAGATAAATTCAGCGTAGTTTTCGTTTTCATTTCGTTTTCTCCCTTGTTTAGACGTGAGATGCCTGTCCTGCGGCAGCTACTGTTCTTCCACTTTTCTTCCAGAGGGTGGCAGTATAGCGGCTATAATCTGTGGCACTTTAACTAGAAGAAGGTGCGTAGCAGACAAAAATGGCTAAAGTTGCAGCAGGTCAAAAATGCCAGAGCATGAGTATTTTACTATTTGAGTATTTATGTATATTTATAGTATTTAGTATAAACCATTGGAGTATTTTGAGTACGACCCACTAATCGATTAGAGTATGTGTATTGTGATGAAGACTGATGGGAACATCTGAATGCAATTATAAGGGAAAAAATTAAACAAATTTGAAAGTTCTTTTTCTTTCAAAAGTTCTCACAGAGACGCTCATTAAAAGTTCATGGTTTACGGAAGCCCGAAAGATTCATAATTAAATTATATGTATGTGGGCGGATTTTATAGTTTGCCTGTTTGGATAAGGGCCTGTTAAAAGTTAAAACAAAAGTTGGATTTACATTCAAATAATTTGAATAATTGTGGTTCAGGAATTAAAATAAATGGATTTGATAATCTATATTTTGTGTCACACATTCTTCAACATCTACATTTCAAGACTTTCTCTTAAAGGTTGAATATGGAACATTTTTATTAAAAGCTATATTTTTTAAAAAATAATACCTCCACAGGTCGTTTGGGGGTGTACAGAATGAAAGTACAACATTTCCCAGAAAAATTATATTTAGCCTAAAAATAATTATAAAATAAATTTTGACGGGTTCGATAATGGCATTTTATTTACGTCTATAAGCCAATACACGCCGCCATTGCAGGTTGCCAAATGCGATCTCTGTGTGGAAACAATATTTCGGTCATAGTCAGGCCTGTGCAGGGAAAAACCGTGGAGACGACGAGTGAAGCAGCTGCTTCAGAGCCCTGGAGATATTGTTATCTGTTTCTGAGGAGGAGTGACCTGAGAAGAGCAAAACCTGGAGTAAATTTAGGTGAAGACTTCACTAAATGGACCCACATAAACGTTTTCCATGGAGTAAAACACAGAGAAGGCGACTTTCCTCCTGGATCGGTAAGCTAGCTTGTTTGCTAACATGGCTAACGTTAGCTGTCGGTTATAAACTCCTCTGCGTTACTTGTTGGACATGCTGCAGACTGTTACTCACTTGCGTATCGGCAGTGAGCCTGGCATCCCAGCGGCTGGAGTTGTTTTTCTGCCGTTGCAACTACAACCTAGACACACGTGATGTCGCTGTTCTGTCCGTATTCCATATTCAACCTTTAATACCTGAAAAACTAAGACCAAGACTAAAACTAAATAAAAAGTAAACTGAAACTAGTCAATTCCTCAAAATAAAAACTAAACCAAAACTACTAAATCATTTGTTTAACTAACTAAAACTAAACTGAAATAAAAAAGGAAACTGAAAAAGTCATGGACCTACACTAACCAAGGCCTCATTTTGTCATCCATGTGTGCCGAGGAAAATCTTAAGGTGCTGGGCCAAACATGTTGGAAATGCCCCTATATAAATTAGGTTTTGCGTGTTTTGAGGTCAGCAGCATGGCATATTGCGTAAAAGGAAATTCAACACCAGATGAGGATGGAGGTATTAGTGGATCAGGGAGATGAAAGTATAATTTAAAATAAGTATGATAGATATAAAAATTTCAAATAAGACAACATGGGATGCAAATGCCATTCCGACATTCCTCTTCTCTGACATGGATCCCCAGTTGTGAAAATAGCAACACCTTAAATTTCTGCCAAACATCTCATCGTTCCGACAATTTTTTCATTCTATCAATCAGATTTCCATTCTGCTTGCTTTGATGCTGGACAGGACAAGTAGAAAGAGGAAAAAAAAAAAAAAAGAATAAAAGAAAAAAAAAATCATTCTATGGTCAGAATGACGGTATTAAAAAAATAAAAAAAAAACATCCCACTATTCCAACGATTCCTTTAAAATCCTACCCTGGATTGGTGGAGGGATTTATGGCTCCAGATGAACTCACTGTCAGAGCACCCATTCCATATATTATGCGTGTCACAGTTGTTTTGTATAGACATAGCTGTGCAGAGTATCGCCTCGTCTTCAACCAATTCGGCATCCACAAAAGCACGGTCAAGAAGTTCTCATACATGATCTGCAATGGAGTGTTAAGACAGAATTTTCACAAAAATATATCAACTCAAATGCAAGTTCAAAACTGTTCTTAACCCTCATATTATGTTAAGGGTCAATTTGACCCGTTTCAGTTTTTGTGTTGAAAGAAGTACTAGTTATCTTTAATTTTTCCTCATGAAATTTTGTGACTTTTCCTCATCTGGGGTCATGAACTGATGTGTAAATTTTGGACACTCTGA
This sequence comes from Atherinomorus stipes, assembly GCA_023101725.1. Classification (NCBI taxonomy): domain Eukaryota; kingdom Metazoa; phylum Chordata; class Actinopteri; order Atheriniformes; family Atherinidae; genus Atherinomorus; species Atherinomorus stipes. The sequence goes on along the minus strand of JALJCO010000288.1, from coordinate 210,140 downwards.
TGTGTTCTGGAGTGTCTGTTCAGAGTTTGTATACAAAGATGATGTTAAGGGTCATTTTGACCCGGACTCTTTAATATGGGTAAGAACATGTTCAGGTCAAACATGAACAGGTCTCTTTGATGTAATTTATTTTGATTTCATAATCATTTATATTTTCATTACATCTGAATATATATTTAGACCCAGAGATCCAGGTGTGGTGAGGGTAGAAACTTTCTCTACGTGGTCCTTTTCACTGTCACTATTCTCATGTCATCTCTTTGAAAACACAATAAAAAGTAAGCTCCAGAAGGTTTACAGCTGAAGAAGCTTTATCACAGATTTTTAACCAGGCTAGTGATGAAGAACAACAAATTACAGAGACATAGATTCTTTCAGAACCTGAGGACAATATTATCGATGATCCAGATTGTAATTTCATAATTTCTTATGATGAGGCCGATTCCAGGGAGGAGTCATTCCAAGAATGCAATGCTGGCAAAATTGTAGCAATGCTGTTGTTTTTTTCTGGAAGAACCGAGCAAAGCACTTGTCTCTCCCAAGATCCAGAGGTGAGCTGGGTCAGCTCGATCCCCAGCAGCTGTACTGCTTTCATTGAAAAAGTCAAGTTTGTGCCATCCAACTGTGACAGTTGACGGTCCTTACACTATGCCTCCAGTTGATCATGTGCCCTGTGAACTTGGCCAAAGGGATATCTCTTTTGACCAAATGGTTAATATGCATGGCTCTTACTCAGAAGATTAGGGTTCAAACTCTGCCTGGGCCATTCTTCATCCTGTTATACAACCAATTTACGAAGGATCGAGTAGATACAGGTGTAACGAAACAGGAAGATGCCAGGTCTGTCCCTCGCAAGAGGCCAGTAAAACAAGCACTGTTTGCGTGAAATGCAAAATTACATTTCTAGAAAGCACAGTTGTATTGGGTCCATCATATGGAGAGCACTGAAGATAATTAACATAAATAATCTAAACAAATGGGGCAAGTTGGAAAGAAATGGCTTTGTGAAGAAAGAGCAACTTAATCTAAATAGTTATTAAAAATAGTTTTGGAATTAAAAATTGTACTGTCTTTCTCTTTTATATATGTTTATCTAATCAAAAATACATTTGTTAATTGTTTTGACCTAGTTTTTTGACTGTTCTGAATGGATTTACACAGTACGGGTCAAAATGACCCGCAACATAATCAACGTAATTTTTTTTTCAACATAATATGAAGGTTAATTAAATATGAAGTCTCAAAACATAGAATGTTATCTAAAAATGCTTGTGTAATAAAACTACAGTACAAAGAAACACACTGTTTAGTGAACACGAGTGGAGCTGTCACAGTTGCCATTAGCTATGTGGCCAGTAAAATCTTAGATGTACAGACCTAACTTCCTTTCTGTTCTTAGCAGGCATCCCTGCTTATTCATCTAGGTCCTCCTATTGAACCTCTTTTGTTGATGGTCTGCTTTTTTTTTGCAGTTGCAGGGCACTAGCCAGAAAATAACAAAAGGCCTTCCTCTGGCAGAATGCTGAATTAGCAGGTTCGCAGCCCCTACATATGACAAAGAGCTGTAAATGACTGTGTAAACTCTTGTGAAGTGCCTGTTTACCTGCCATTGTCTCAGGGGCGCTGTCTAATCCTGATTGAGCCTTGCCTCTCTCACGTCTGCTTCAAGTTGACTGAATGCAAATGAGTTTGGCTTCAAAGCGGATCGAAAGGGTGAATGTGGATGTATGTAGAATCAGGTGCAGCGACAAATATGTGAGCAAGCCAGCAGTTAGCATACATAATGATTTTCAGTTTGTATTTGCAGTACTAACATGCAAATATTTGATTAACTTTGAAACAAGAGGCTGTTTTAGTCTCTAAACCACCTACAAATGATGGATTTCCAGAAATTGAAATGTACTTTGTGATATAAGTTTCCTATGAAATTGATGGAAGTAACATTAGTGTGGCAGTATTCAATATTCTACCCAGTGTTTTTTGTCCCTGGGTAGATTCAGTGGCTTCATTTGCAAACTAATTCACAGGATGTATTGTTACTTACTGGATTATTTGTAGCAGCTCTCATAGCTAAACTTTTTTTTTTTCTTCACTTGGGAAATAGTATGGAATTGGATGTTGCAAGAGGAAAAGAAGACTAATCTACAAATGGATGTTTATTGACAAGCCCTCAGTGTTGGAAAAGAGCAGCTGCTGCCAGCCTGAGAACACAATACTCATAGCTGCCGTTACCCACACATACAGCAAAATGCACACGGATCCAAATCTGTTCGCCAGCTGTCATCCAAACACGCACCAATTTATCATCAAGATAAATGTGAGTTTTCCTGAACTACTGTCACCCCAAAACGACAGAACCTGTTGAAGTGATATCATTATTGAAAATCAGTTTGACTAACAGCAGAAGTGTTCTCTGCAGGAGGACTGGAGCCCTTACCATCCTTCTTCATACCTGTGGACAAGTGGAGATCAAAGAGAAAACAAGAGTTTGATGGACAGCCCGATGAAGTAACCCAGTCCGGGGTTCCTAATGGAGATGTCCATCTGCTGCTTTATGCAAAGTACTGCTCCGAATAGCAACAAGAAAGGGCATTGTGCCTGGATACAAGACAGAGAAGAAAATTTTTAGTTGGAATCTTGTTCTATTAGATTGAACATATGGCAATTATCATTATCTCAAATGGCATTTAATAAAAGGTGTCACAACCTAGTGTTTTACGCACACAATCCTTCTTAAATTACCTTAAAATGAATTTTTAATTATAGTTGGGTGGGATGAAAATGTAATGAGCTCATTTTAACCCCTTTTTATCCCCAACTTTTGTTTGTCGCGAGAATACACACGAGGATTAGACCTGTTTAAGCGCATTCACGAGGCAAGTGTCAAAGTCAAAACAAAGTTTTATCGGGACAGATCAAGTGAAGGAAATGATGTCCCAACAGAGAAAAACATGATAAAAACGTAACGGTGGCTGATCAAGAGGATCCACGGCGTACAAAGGCTGGACTCAGATGAATATAAGGAGCGGACGTCTGACATTAACCAAACACTGTTAGCTTTTGTAGCTACAATAGCAGCTTGTCCGTTCGTCAACCATTTTTTACTGGTCGCTTACTCAAAAGATAATAAGTTACACAAGCAGCAACACTTACTGACTGCACATCCTCACTGAATAAATAGCTGTCATAGCGCTACTCCGCGGTAGGTAAACAGCTGATTTCAGGTGGTGCTAAAGAGGCTAGCTTAGCAGCTTAGAACCTCTGTAGTTCACGTCATTCGGAGAAAGAAATTCAAACCGCGTACTGTGGAGAGCGCGCTCTTGTGGCCGATTCTGGTGAGAAGAGAGAGCCCGCACTCAAAAACCGAAGTCACTTTCACTCTCCGGAGTTTCTGGCACGTTTTAACTAAGGTCCTGTTCCAATACACGTTTTAACGTGAAAAAGTGGGATTTCCGGGTGATGACTCCTTTAAACCTTTTAAAGAGGCTTTTAATTACATTTGTGTATGACTTCTTTTTTTGTAATTTCAGAAAGGCCTTTAATACATATTGCTATTGAAGCAGTCGTAGGCAAATATCATAAGGAAACAGATCTCCCCCTCTTCCCATGGAAAACTTTAAGTGATGCATGGCGCATACTTATGCATGAAAGATGAAAATTACTTCAAGTGTAAAAATGCCAAGCCCCTCTATGGAAACATACCATGACTCAAAATAAATAAAGACTGGCAGGTCGATGAATCACTTCACTCTCGAAACCTCCGCCATGTTCCTTTTATTCTCTGCAGCCTTGACAAACAGCAATAACAGCTGCAAGACTGTGAAGACAGTGATCAATCTGCATTACATTTACAAACTACTAAAACAATACTCACCTTTTCTCCTTGCTGCACAGCTATCACACTGTGGCTGCAGGCTAAGGCTGAGCAGAGAAAACATTAAAGTAAAAGGTCAGGTCTTGGTTATTAGGCATGGTGCTGTTTGCTAATAGCTCTGCCTGGAGAGGCAGTTATTGATCAGGACCTGTCCCTGCTCCAACAGTGAGGAATACATGCATTCTGTTTGTACTTCCTAATTGAGCAGGGTTCACCTTGTCAGTAGTCCTGAATGTACACTTGCAGTTACATTCCAGCTTAAATATTTCATTGTGCCTATGCAAACAGGATATGTACCACAGGGAAGAACACAAAGACACAAACACTGATACGATAGATACAATAAGGGGTGTGTATTATTACTGTGTAAAAGCACAATTTTGAGGATTTGTTATCATATAAGCTCCAGAGCAGATTTAAAATGCAAAGCTTTGAAAACACATCTTTAGTTATTGGTTAAAAAGCTGGATTCACCGGTAATCATATCACATACTTCAAAACTGCTGCTATGCTTGTGTTGCCTTTGGCCTCGGTTCATGCAGCTACACATAAATTGTTTCTCCTTTTTTTTTTTTTTTTAACACCATTAAAGATAAATATTTGATAATGTGGACTATTCTTAGAAGTTCACCTCAACACTTAATGTGATAAAAGCTGTTATGTAACAAGAAACAAAGCTCATGTTAATTTGTCGTAACAGGGAAAATCTAAATGAATTATTCAAGATTAAAGAAGTTTTCTTTCTAAATAGCGCTATTTGCAGCAGATTTTTTTTTAAAGAGACATGATGTTTTTTTCAGTACAGACAGGACAGACTTTGGAAAGTACCCAAGCAAAGAGCCTGCAAGAACAGTTTGTCACAATTCACCTCCAACATGCAGTCTGTTCTGCAAAGTTAACATTTTTGCATTCAAATGTTGTCTATTTACCCCACCAAGAAATCATGGATGGGAAAATGGGGATATTTTTGCATTCAAAGCACATGCACACATAAAATGCCAATCAGGTCAACTTAATTCTCTGTAAGATGCATATAAATTTTTCATGCTCTGTACTGCACTTGGCGCAACTATTACTTGTGATTGTGAAGGAGAAAAGTACATGTAAAATGTTGAAAAAAAGAAGCCTGAGTTTCCTTTAATTCATAAATCCATATCTTTTGAGATGCCTTTTATCCCCAGCCATGAAGCAATTGATGAATTGCTGCAGTGCCTCTGCTGCCTCTATTCTGTGGGAGGTCAATAACTCATCTATGATCACGGAGTGTGACCATCACGACAAACTCTGATCAAGAGAGTATAAGACTCTCTGTGATCAACTGCAGATCTGTCATTGCTATGCCAAGTGACTCAACCTTAAACAAATCTTCTCCAGTTTGATGCCTTTTACACAGTTTCATCATTGATGTTGGGCTTCAGTGGGGAAAGTCCTATCCTATAAAGTTGTTGTTCTATAAATCATTTTGTAATTATGAATTGTACGAAAGGACCTGGCATGTTGACAAATTAAACAATCTGGAGAGGCAACAGTATACTGGAGCTTTAAATGTACTTTTAGCAGATAACTGTGACCACAGTATGGTGCATTTAACCCTTTAAAGCCTGAAAATTATAAACAATTTGAGAATATAATGTTCATCAACTGTTCAGATGGAATTATTTGTCTATTTGTTTTTATTTAGTAATGCTATTTTATAGGAATCTATAGAAGACTGTTTGTGTTCTGCCTTTTGGCACCACAATCAAAAATAAGAGATAATGGAGGTGATGGAGAATTACAAATACCTGGAGTTCAGCTGGACAAGAGACTTGACTGAAAATGTGACACTGACTACATCTAAAAGAAAGGTCAGAGCAGGAAGCTGAGATCATTCAACGTCTGCACCAAGATGTTGCAGATCTTCTACAAGTCTGTTGTGGAAAGTGCAATCAGCTTTGCAGCATCTGCTGGGGCAGCAGCATCAGAACCAGAGTTGAAGAAACTAAACAAGCTGATCAAGAAAGCTGGTTCTGTGCTGGGGATAACTCTGGAGCCGCTGGAGTTGATTGTTCAGAAAAGAATGCTGCACAAGCTGATGAAGATGATGGAGGACACTTCCCATCCTCTCCACAACACGGTGAAGAACCAACAGAGTGTGTTCAGTGGGAGGCTGCATCAGGTTCACTGTAGAACGGAGAGATACAGAAATTCATTCCTGCCAGCAGCATCACCCTAAAGAACAAGTCTGACTGATTGATTGATTACTATTGTTGCACTGTTATTTTTTTATACTTATTATTATGTTTTTACATGTTATATTGTTTGAAAAAAAAGAAGTGAGGCAGTCTATTATTACAAAATTGAATTTTCCTCATGGGATAAATAAAGTATTTTTCATTTCATTTCATAATATCTAAACTTAAAGCAGTTGTTCCCAACTTGGGGTCCGTATATCCCCAAGGGGGTCCCCCAAAGAGCACAGGAGGTCCCTGAGGCTTTGACAGTTCAAAACCAGTATTATCTAAATTTAGGCAATGTACACATAGAGACAAGTTGAGGTGTATTTCCTTAAGTTTCTTACATGGAATCAGTGTTTTGGGAGCCCCCCCAAAAAACCCTCACTTTGAAAAATTTAATTAATGAGGCATGTCTTGGAAATGCCACAGTGCAGATGGTTAATGGGGGTAACAAAAAAAAAAAAAGGAAAGCTATTTGTTGGCTATTACCTTAACTTTGGTTCAATCCTGATGTCTCAGACCCACTGTCATCTACCTACCGTACAATAAAACACACTAGAGCTCACAGAATGTTCAAAATGAAATAGACCAGATAAAAAAAAAAAACATATTGGAAACACACATTATACAAATAACTGACACGTTTTACAATTTCCCTTCAGATGGAAAATATTTTTCATCAGATTATTAATGACGTCATGATGACACTGCAACTGATCAATTTCAATTAGCCTGAATAGTCAGCTTGAAAAATCACATACAATGCCCATCCCTATAGCTTTGATGCATACAGGGGGGCAAGGGTAAGAGCATAGCAGAGCAAACTTTAAGACCCCATCTAGTCAGGACATAGATTTGGGGGGTCCAAAGTCAGTCCTCCAGGGCCGCTGCCCAGCAGGTTTTCATTGTATACCTGCTTCAACACATCTGACTTAAATTAAATGGACCCAGCAGCCAATGCAGTCATGCACAATGACTCAATTTGTTGGGGCAGGGAAATGTGGAAAACCTGCAGGATTGTCACCCTCAAGGACGGGAGCTGAACACCCTGCCATGTAAAACTGCATTAGGTTTGAACACCTGAACAAAAACAGACCCAAGTCATTTTTGGGCCAGGCCAATCAATGAGCCAGGTTTTATTTTTCTTTCTTGCATTTTGTGGAATATTGCCCCTAGCGATCAAATGTTGTTACCAGGGCTTGATTTGAGCTGCATCCAGCTGGAACATGTTCCACTTAGATCCAGAACCTATTTAATTGGATTTGCCTTTTTTTTAAAAATTGGCTGAAAATTTTTTAAAAAGAAAAAGAATAAAGGCTTATCTAGTTATAACTCTAGTTTTTTCTCGTTTTTTCTAATCAGATGAGTTATTTCAAAAGACATAACAGCATTGAAATCTGTATAGATAAGACATTAATGAATTCAGCAACAGAGCTACTTGTACATTACATGACATGAAAACATCAGGTGTAGACCGTCATAATGAAATGCAATGACAAGGAAGAACAAGACACATTAGGTGACACCCAATATTGGGGACTTGTGGGTGAACACATCAAAACTGTAGATATCATCAAAAGTATCCACAGCAAAATACTGAAAATTACAGATATCAGAGAGCTAAAATTTACATAACCAGACTACCCAGAGGAAAGTTTTACTGCTTAAAGCTTTCTCTTTTGCATCTAAGGAGACAAAAAGGACATCTCATCCAAGCCTCATTCAGGTTTCAAATCATTTTCATGAACGTCTCTCTTGTTTCCTAAAATTCACTAGGACTAATAGTTGAGATAACAACAACAGGACTCTTATTTCAGACTTAAAGAAGACATCTCGAGAATTATTTGAGAAATGATTGAGATCTCCTTTGGAAGTGAGACTAGGTTGAAATTTTGTGTAACTTTTCTATCTGGAGACAAGGTTAAGAAACAGGAGAAATAAGCCATTGTGATTTAGCTCTCACGTGGACCTCACATTAGTCTAGGACGAGTAAATGAGACCTTTATGAGATCACCTTTCCAAAATTATTTTCCTCTGGGTAGTTATCATCCTATAAAACGAAACATGACACTGGATAGTACATATTATAAACACCAGAAAAAGGGGCTATAACTAGTGTGTAATTGTTTTCTGTTTTGTTCCTGCCACAATTATCTAAAATATTAGACAAACTCTATAAAAAAAGAGATTATGGAAAAGCACAACTCACTCAAAGAGAATCAATGTGAACTTAGATCAGATAGATCAACAGGACTCACAATAAAAGATTTGGTTGAAGAAATAGCCATAGATCAGAAGAAATATGCAGTTTGTTTGTTCATTGATCTAAAGAAAGCGTCCTGATTGATCACCACATTCTAGTGAAGTTAACTAGAACAGTATGTCAGAGGTACTGCATTGCAGTGGATCAAAAGTTACCTTAATAAGAGACAACAGTTTGTGAAGTTGGGTTGGTAATGTTCATCATGTTTGGACACGGTCTGTGGCATCCAGGGGTCAGTATTAAAGACACACAACGTAACTTTTAGACCTTAAAAATCTGTGTTTCTGACTCGTTTTGATGTCACACCAACATTCATTATGCGCATTTTCGAGCTGTCAGTGCCCAGAGCCGTCCGTGGGCTCAGAAACAGCACTATGTAAGATTCCCATCCGGGACGCGACCGTGACGTTGCAGCCAACTATTGGTTGCAGCACCGCATCACTCACTAGCAACCGGATGTAAACCAGGGATCAACATCGCGGGTGTTTTGAATGCGCATCATGTCGAATTCGGTAAAGAAACGCAAGGAAACATTACCGGAGGAAGAGAGGAAAAGAAACAGAGGAAGGGACAGAACAAGAGTCAAGATAAGACTGTCTTTTACTGGCTGGAGTTAGCTTACAGTACAGGTACGAACAAGATGGATGCTAGTTTAGCTGCCGATAGGGGGCGCGTCACTGAGAAAACTGCTGAAAGTTCCGTTGTGTGTCTTTAAGGTCAGTACTCTTTGCGCTATACATGCACATAAATGATATAAGATTTCAAAATTATTAAAATTTGTACTGTTTGCAGATTATACCAATACTTTTTGTTTTGGGGATAGTTTACAACTGTTGACTGACATAAATGAAGAAACTTAGAAATTAAAAGTCTGGCTTATCACAAACAAACTTTCATTGAACTTGAATAAATCCAAGATTATGTTATTTGGAAACAGCAACAGAAATAAAGAAATCCAATTACAGATTAACAGTATTCAGATAAAACAAGTATATAAAGTTCTTGGAATAACAATTGATGATAAATTGGAAATCACACATAAAACATGTACACGCTTAACCATCACACAGTATTTCAGTTGGCCTATTATACAGAGCAAAACAAATTTTGGGTCAAAAATCATTACATTTCTGCACTGTTCATTAGTTTACTCGTATTTAACTTACTGTGGAGCAGTCTTTCTCAACTCTGGTCCTCAGGATCCACTACCATGCATGTCTTACCCCAGCTTTGCACTGGGTCTGTAAACGCAGCACCATGCCATGCGCACAGAATTGTGCCCAGTGTAGTCAATGGTTGATTTACATCGAGCATGCCACGGTGCGTAAGCGGTCCGTCGTTGCTCCGTTATGTCACGCCACTGCACTGAATATACGTGCCAGCTCTATTTTTGACTGAGCGCACACTGACACTATGTAAATTTCAATAGTTCAGATCAGACCAGACAGGAGGTCAGACATGGGATTCAGTTAAAACATCCGGTAACTTCCTAAAAAAAAAAGGCCACGTGCAGATTTTTAACTGCTGAACCATCTAACAAGACATCATCTCTGTGGACACAAGGTTTCACAGAAATGAGAAACAACAAAACACAAAAATGTGGACAAAATTAACCATTTGAATGAGAATCACAAGCTATCTTGCAATCCTTCCCGTGATTCTGTGATGTCATGGATCTAGCAACAGCTGGTGCTCTCACGGGCGCTCAGTGCACAGTGTAAATGCTTGCACCGTGGAGGTCTGAGCAAAGCTGCTGCACTGCGCTCACGGACCCAGTGTAAAGCTAGGGTTACACACCTGAATTAAATGAATGGCTCGTTAGTAGACTTGTACAGTAAGGCAGTGTTTCTCAATCCTGGTCCTCAAGTGCGACTGCCCTGCATGTATTTGAGGTGTCCATGCTTTCACACCTGACTCAAATGAATGGCTCATCAGCAGGCTTGCAAAGAACACAAGTCGTTCAATTAATTTGGAATTGTATATTTGACTGGGCATTGGTAGTACTTGAATAACTACCAATGCCCAGTCATTGGCATTGGTCATATACCAATTTTTGTATGTGGACAGAAAACAAATAAAAGTAGCTGGAGTTACTTAATAATTTTTTTTTCTATTGGACCTTAAATCTTTATTGAATATTCTTTATTGAACAGTTCAACATATTGAACCGAGCGGAATATTTATTTATTTAGTTTATTATTATTTTCATATGAATTTTTTTTTTTATTTGACGTTTATGTATGCTGCTGCTTTTGTTGTCATTAATATGATCATCACTGATTTCCTTTTCAGCATGTTTGAAATGGATAAAATTACATATGTGGCTATTTTCACAAAAAGGGATATTTTTATGAAAAATATGTTTGAATGCTTTTTGTCAGTAGACCCTTACGAAAAGAAGGAATATAAACAATTGAAGATTGGACTTACAATCTGGTTTCAGGACCACTTCAAAGTTAGGGAGTTGCAGTTGCTGTTTCTTATTTATGGTTAACCTGCTATATCTTAATTAAAGGAGCTGTATCATGCTTTTCAAACATTCCAAAAGTCAAATACAGGCATTTATAAGCTAAACATGTTCCCATCGCTATCATAGAAACTAATTTTGGGTTAAATATTAGTTTTTTTATGCGCCTAATTTCCAACACGGAAGTAAGATGGCTGACTGTGCTGATCCACAGAGCTCTCGACCAACAGGCTTTACGCACAGCTCCACTACTTCCTGAGCTTAGTATGCACCTTTGTTTCCTGTCTTTCGTGATTGGATGAACTGATTAATCCAGGTGTGTCTGATCTCAGCAAATGGTCAGTCACACCTGGATTAATCAGTTCATCCAATCGCGAAAGACAGGAACAAAGGTGTAGTATTAAGTACAGGAAGTAGTGGAGCTGTGCGTAAAGCCCATTACAACATGTTTTACACCCATTTCATGACGTCGCCCCAAAAGAGACACTGATTCTGAAGGGTCACAGAATTGTTTGTAGCACCGGCACCGGCAGCTCACTTGGATGTTATTTGTAAACATTGATGGATAATCAGACTCCGATCGACGGGATAAAACGGAGCAGCCTGTTATGGAGCTGTATGCGCTCGACCCAGAGTCTGATATGGAGTTTGAAGTACACGCAGTACCACAGAAATACCACAGAAACCCTTGACAAGTAAGTAAATTAGCAAACAAATCATAGGCTAACAGTTAGCATTGAGCAGACAACAGCACTTACCGGTGCTGTTGTCTGTCCATGCATGTTTTTATAGCAAGAACTGCGTCAGGTTTTAGAAGTAATCCCTGAGAAAAAAAAACACTTTACTGCCCGAGATTTGCTTTCCACTCAAAGCAGATAGGCTGTGAAAGGTATATGTGCAAACCATTTGACCAAATAGGCACCTACAAAATCAGCTGGAATCATACTGACAGCATCTGAGACTGTCGCATTACCATTAAACAGTTCTACTCTATAACACTGTGATTGTAAAGGACAGCATTTAAACTTAAATGTTCTCCCACGCCATCATTCTTTTTATTCGTTTTTTTTCATTGCAGCAGCAGCAGCAGTTCAAACTCGCTATATGAGGCTTTGGAATTTCGTTCCATTCAACGGTGAGCGCGGCCCCGCCTTTGCGTCTACGTTGCCATGGTGACTCGTCGAATCGGTGCTCAATTGATGTTGGCTTTTTATCATGGTAGAGCATGTTTAAAACCCCGGGTTGAACTACCCTGAGTTGATTAAACCAACTCAAATCAGCTGTTCTGGGACTGAAAACTTTTGAATCTCAGAGTAGATCAATTCAGAGTTCAGGGTTACACTCAGAGTTTGTTGAACCTTCTTCGTGCAACGGACCCCTGGTGTGTTGGGACCTCCCAATTTACAATTTAAACACTGGTTGTTACAGTGTGTTGTTGCCCAGGTGGTTTGGTCCACTTGAGAAAAGAGCAATGTGAAATTAAGCCAGTCCAAATGCAGGTGTAAATTTTTCAGAATGTCTTACCTAATCGAACCAAGGCCCAATTCCAATTCCTATCTTAACCCTCAAGCTCAACCCTCAATATTAGTAGCCCTCAAAACCAAGCGTAAAGGGCTATTTTGTGACTTGGAAATGGGACACCCTTAAATGCAGATACGTCTTTAAACTGTGGGGGGCAGCATTATGCCAAAGCGGCATTCAGTCTGTCAATTCAGAAGAAGAAGAAGACGCAGAAGAAGAAGAATTTATTTACATCTATTTGCACTGTTAACCCTGCCTAACCATGGACATATTCAGCTGTCACCGCATACCACGGCTTATTGAAAGGTAAACACCAGCTATAACGAAAGTTACGTAGGTAACTGTGGTTCTGTGAATTCCTGGATGACTGCCAGTCAGCTGGCCTCCGCGTCACCTGACTGACAGTTGTCATCAGGACTCGACCTGCGAAGAGCGCGAGGAGCTTTGTTTACAGAAGGAATGAAACAGAACTATCGTTCCATAACTCTGCGACTACGAGAGTTGACATCAGCCCGGTTGTCTTAAACTGTTATAGGCACAAGCACATTATAAAACAACGACATTAGTGCAGAGGAAAATGACCATTTTGTAACGTTAACTAACTTAAACGATAGCAACATGGCTTGACTGCAGTGGCCGCTAATCCATTAATCAATACTAATCCACTAATCCATAACATGGGCCTAAACTAAGATAAAACAATGGTTTTCGTAATATTTATATCTCCATTAACAAAGAAAATGCTTAAGATTTGTAGCTCGCTTTCCTTGCTGCTTGCATTCTGGGTGGCCCTTACTCACAAGGGTGGTGTCGGAAAATCTCAATATTGAGGGCGATTCAGCCCTCAAACTTGCCCCTTAACTTAACTTTCTGAGAATCGAGACAGTACTTGCACTTTGCGGGAGTGCGCATTTCTGAGATTGAGGGTTAAGACAGGAATTGGAATTCACCCCAAGTCCCCTGGACTACCCTGGTGTGAACGCATGCTTAATCAGTGTGGTGCCCAGTAACCCTACAGCTACTTAAATAAAGCTCCAGAAATACTCTGTGGATCAGATGCTTATTGCTTGGCCCATTTCTGCCATTTTTACTAATTGCAATAGTTTATCATCTTTTAACCTTATGCATGGGAATAGGCAGAGCTGCTGTGTCAGACCTCTGTTGTTTAATTTAGTATTTCAACCCTGGCCATTAGTAAGTGGAAGCATATTGATATTAAGGAGATTAAGGTGGAGAATATTCAGTACAAATGATATTATGTAGATTATTTTTCTTTTTTTAATGTCATGTCAGTCCCCATCCTCTCTTCCTCCTTCTGTTTGTTTCCTGTATAAAGTTTGTGAAGGTTTTTCTGGTTTTAAACTACTTAGAGGTGAATTCTTTCTTAAAGCTAGGGTTGGCAATGTTGGAAAAACGGTTTGATCAAGCGACAGTTTAAAAAAAAACACACCACTCGAAACCAAATCTTCAGAGCGCAGGGACGTGTGCGCCAATGTTTTACGAGCAGGTTAACAATAACAGCCGAGTGGATAGCTCCTTTGCTCGATAGTAAACAGCTGACAAACCACGTTTTTAAAAGCTTTAATCCACTCACCTCCAACTCCTGCAGTGTAAAACGTCCACAATTCAAACTTCAGCGCCTCCAAGACTTAATCCTTATCTGTTGTTTTTTTTTTTTTTGGTGCAGCAGCAGTTAGCAGTCCGTTAGCTATATTTGTTTACAGTGAGCAGCGCACAGGGGGGTCACATGGGGGATGGAGAAGAGACATAAGAGCATCGATTCATTCTTTCTATAAATTGCTAAAGCCCCGTTTCCACCCGCGGGTCTGGGTCGGGTCAGGTCGGGCCAGGCCGGATCGGGTGGGTTTTGGTACGGATGTGTTGATTTCACGCTGCGTCCCCACAGCAACCTGTACCCACTCTGGAGGCGCTGGACAGCGCTGCTACGTGATCGCGTGACATCATCGCCATGCAGCGCCGTTTAACCAAAACACCGGCACCACACATGACAGAAACAAAAGGAGTCATCCCGGCTTTGTTTTTACGCTTGGTCATGCGGGAAGTGAGATTTTTCAACAAATCAATGTATTGCTTTGTGTTAGCTCCACCTCTTTGGTCCGGATCGGTTAGATCAGTAGCCTACCCCTACCGAAGGGTGCCAAAAAAGTAGGCTGGGTCGGGTCGGATATAAGGGTACCCGTCCCAGTTTTTATCTGTGGAGACGCAAAAAAATGTGGACCAATCCGGCCCGACCCGACCCAGACCCGCTGGTGGAAACGGGGCTTAATTACCAATTCCTGCCTTTCAGTGCGAATGGCAAGGGTTGGTCAGAGTTTTTACTGAACTGCAGCTCTCAGAGGTCTGACTTTTCCTTCCTTTTAATGAATACATGATGTATTGACTACTGTCAGGATGGAAGGACCATTTCACCCAGTATAACAAAAAGGACCTGATTTACAAAAGGTTTGCGCGTGTTAAAACGGGCGTTATCTTCATTACACGCGCAATAATTCGCTGGAGCCGATTAAAGCAGGGCGAAAGGAGGTTTGCGCCTGTTAACGCGCAAAACAGCCCCGCTCTCCATTTTGCGTGTGTGCTGTACATTAATATGCAATCTGGACGTTTCTGCCAGAACGCGTGAAATATTGGGAGGAGACTATGCAAACAACTCAGCTTAACACACGCAATGTGAATTATCAACTGTGCAATGGAAAGTGGGCGCAAAAAATTGCGTGTAATTTTGTGCGTCTGTAAAGTAGGTATTAACTGGCAGCTTTGTGCACAAATGGCTGGAAGAGTGCTGCCTACAGGACTGCAGAGATGCAGCTTCGGGTCAAAATCATTTCTCATGAGGTGTGCAGGCGACACTTAAAGTTTTCATTATCTAATGAAAATTAAAATAGCAATCAACATCACTGCTTAACACGGTTATTCTAGACAGATGAATCAGATGAATCAGAACATCTGCAGCTGCACCATTATGGTAGTTAAAGCTGACATTATGTCTTTTTATTTCTTTTATTTTTTGCCAATGCCATATTTTTACATTTAGATCAGTTCCTGTGCACTCCTCCTCTCCTGATCCGGTTCCTCCTCTCCACACCATGTTCGGACATTTGGGTCACTGAATAAAAATAAATAAGTATAAATAAGTTTAAATAAATCGGTTCAAATTAAAATGGAAGCAAGTAAGGCTTAAGTTCTATAAATGTCCCTCTAAATGTTCGGATATTGCTCTGCTTGTCCAGAAATATTTGTAGGATCATGCGCATGCGTAATGTCGCAGGTTAACTTCACTTGCCGTAAAGGGCCATTATTGTATCTGGACTGTCGTCAGGAGCACACGGCCCATTGGTATGTAGCAGTTGCTAACAAAATTAAAAGCTGTTTATTGTGTATTTGTGCATCAACGCTTGCTGCTGTGTCAGTGCTAGATGCTGTGAAGGATAATAGGTCGGGAATAATTCATAACTTCTGATCAGCTACGTTACACGCGCTATGTTTCAGTTAGCATGCTAATGTTAGCCGCACTGGGACACGGGAGCAGCGGAGAGCTGCTTTGCGCATGCTCAGTGAGCGCTAAGGATTCTGGGAAATGTAGTGGAAGTTGTAAATGTAGTTTTCAAGCCGGTTTCATTATAATTGATGCAGCTGGCATAGCAGCTTTGAGTTTCTTGTTTCCATAATAGGAGAAGAATGTATAAGAATGACTATATTGTACTCATGTATATTGTTTATTTGTTTTGCAGGTTTATGACCTGTGGTCTGTGAACATTTAATAAATACTTAAAAGGACAAACACGAGTCATAACATTGTGTGCATCCTGACAAGCCTATTCGGAGGGCTCATCAAACAAAGATCCGAACAGTCATAAACCAAGCCCGAGGATTGGAGTATTGGAGACCACTTCTGATAAGAGCCCAAAAGCCCACCTGCAGCTGTCTGCTCATCTGCTAACTTACTGGCAGACAAATAAACGAGTGAAAGCCAAGAAGGGGACAGAGAGTCTACAGAAACGACTACTTGAGCCCAATTGGCAGAAAAAGGCTTTATATTGTTCAACACCAGATAAGTTAACAAAATGGCAGCCACGGAGGAGGAGCTGGAGAAGCTTAAGCAGAAACGTACAGCAGCCCAGACTATATTCACCAAAAGAGCTAACTATCTCACTTCCAGAGTCAATGCACTAGGTGACAGTGAACTGAAAACTGAGTGGAGAAACTTTAAGTGGGAGCACGCCAGAGTCAGAGAAGCTGGGTTTGAGTATGCCACAGCCCTGAGGGAAGCAGCTAGTGACGAAGCTGATAAGAAGGCAGATAACATCGACAAGAAAACCACAGAATGTGACTGTAAGTTCGATGAAGCCGAACAGATCGTCCAAAAAGCTGCTGGATCAGGTTTGCTGAAGGGGAAATTACCACCCTCGCTAAAGAGGCGGAGTCAGCCATTGAGCAGGCTGAGGCAGCCGACCAGCAGCAAATGACTAAAAGGCAGTGCGAACTGCCAAATAGAAACTTGGAACGGGAAATTCACACGCTCGAAAAAGGACTAAGTGAGTGGTCCGAATTGATTCCTAGAGCCAATGTGACAGAGTGCAAACATCTCATCAGAAAGCTGACAAAACGGCGAGAGAAACTGTGGGACGAGTGGACGTGGCAAGGCAGTACATACAGTTTCGAAGAGTCTGATGAGGAAGAGAGCGAGAAGAAAGACAAAAGGGTGGAGCAGATGCAACCAGATAGTGAAGCTGATCGAGACCAGAACTGTGAGCATCATGATGCTGGTGAGAGAGGAGCTGCTGCCAGCAATCCATCTGGACCCAACCAAACCAGCACCGTGCCATATCCCATGGCTTACAACTTTAAGCCCCAAATTAGTCTAGAACGAGCACGCTTGCCTACGTTTACTGGTAACATGAGGGATTACTACCGCTGGAAAGCTGAATGGGAAGATCTGCAACAACTGGGAAACCCATATGGACTGGAAAATGTGAGAAAGTTCCATCTCCTAGGAAGCCTAGATGAAAAGGTTAAGAGAGACCTTGTGTTGTCCAGCTGTGGATCCGCTGATGATGTGTTCAGGCTCCTGGACAATAAATACGGGAACAAACCCAAAATTGTGCTCCTAATTTCGAAAGAACTGCAAGGACTTCCTCCTGTCAAGGGCAACCACCCCAGAAAGACAATTGAGTTGATTCAGGCTGTGGAGAGAGCTCTGCATGATCTCCAGGTCCTAGGGGAGGAAGATGCTGTAAAAAATCGAGTGGTAGTGCAGTCAATTGAAAGTAAACTTCCAGAGTCCTTAAAAGAAAAGTGGTTAACACACAAGAATGACCCTGGCAGTGGGTTTTCAGCACGAAACCACTTCGATTGTCTTCTGCAGTTCCTGAAAAAGCAGGAGGACATTCTCGAGGAGTTGGATCAGCTTCAGTTAAACCCTGCTGATAACCCTGAGAGAAGTAGTGACAAAAGAAAAGAAAAGAGAGCTTTCACCAAGACTGCTTTAGGAAACACTCAGGCAGGCTCACAACCAAGTTCATGCATCACATGTGGAGACGATGAGCATGCAGGCAGGCTGTTCGCCTGTAAAGTCTTCAAGAAACTTAGTCTAGCAGGCAAGAGAGCCCAGCTAAAGAAAGCAGGTGCATGTTTCAAGTGCTTGCTCCTTCATGGTGACGGCGGCGACTGCACCCAAAGGTATCTTTGCTCAAAGGATGACTGTCACAAGGAAGGGTCCTCAGACCACAACTACTTGCTCTGTCCAAACCCTCAGATTAAGAAAAAAGAAAAGAAGAGTGGAAAGCAGAACAATGCAACAGTAGAGAGAAGGGGACTTGGACTGACTGACAAGCAGGAAGAGCTCCTTGCTAAACTGTCTCCAGAGCTAAAAGCAGAGTTCAAAGAAGCCTTTTCAAACAAGATCTCAACAACGGCATGTACTAATACCGATTCGGAACCAATAGAGCATCCAGTCATAATGATGCTGCTGGAGGCAACAACAAATTCAGGCCATCTAATTGGTACGCTGATTGACCTCGCTTCGGATACCAATTACATCTCCTATGAAGCTGCAGAGCGTCTCAAACTGAAAGGTGAGAACATTAAGTTGATCATCCAAGGAGTTGGAGATATGGAAAGAACAGTTGTTACCAAAAGATACACTTTGAGACTACGTGTAAAAACTCCAAAAGGAACGGTGGTAGAACATAAACTCCTCTGTTACGGCTTGGAGAACATTGCAAAGGTCAATCAGGCAGTTACACCACAACAACTGCGTAAATTCTTCCCAGACATAGCACTCCAGGACTTGGTCCGTCCTGAGAAGATTGACTTGTTGATCAGTCACAGGGAAGGTCGCCTGGTTCCCCAACCAATCAAGATGGTGGGAGATCTCGTCCTCTGGGATGGTCCCATGGGAAAAACTGTTGGTGGAACTCATCCCGATCTCCTTGAAATGATAGACCTGGAGGTACGCAAGTCCGAAACCCACTTTGCGCGGTCAATGAGAACTGCTTCGAGAGCATACAGAGAGATTCTTGTGGACTCAGCTGGACCTGATGAAACCATGGTGACAGGAACAGAAACAACTCTTGGAAAGACTGCAACTACTAACAAAGAAGTGTTCGGATGGTTCAAGTGGGACAGCATTGGCGCAGCATGTGATCCTCAATGTGGTGGCTGCAAGTGTGGCAGGTGTCCTCCTGGGGGCAAAGAAATGACCTTAGGCGAGGAACAAGAGATGGAAAAGATCAAAGAATGCCTCACCTATGTGCATGCTGACAAGCATAGTAAATTCCCTCACTGGGATGCAGCTTACCCTTGGAGGGGAGACCCTGCAACACTACCGAACAACAGGCAAGCAGTGGAAGCAACCTTTCGGAACACAGAGAGGCGTCTTGAGAAAGAGCCAGAGTGGAAGGCTGCATACAAAGGGCAAATCCATGAGATGGTCTCGAGAGGAGCTGCCATTAAGCTACCAAAAGAGGACCTCGACAGTTGGAAGGGACCGAAGTGGTATATCAGTCATCTTGTTGCCCCAAACCCACATTCGACCACTACCCCAGTGAGAATCGTCTGGAATAGCAGCCAAGAGTATAGGGGAGTAAGTTTGAATGACTTGCTGCATAAGGGACCGGACGTCCTAAATCAGATCAGGGGGTACTCCTGAGGTTCAGATCTAGGTTGCATGCTGCCCTAGGCGACGTGAAAAAAAATGTATAACTCTGTCTGGTTGAAAGATCAAGAGGTTCATCTCCATCGGTTTCTCTGGAGAGACAACCCCGAAGATGAAATCGAGGTCTTTGCTGTTGTCAGGGTCAACATTGGTGATAAACCGGCTGGTTCTATTGCTCAGGTTGCCATGAGAGAAACCGCCAACCTCCCCCAGTTCGCCGCTTTGGTAGAGGAGCGCCGGGTGCTGGTCGAAGACAGCTATGTGGACGACATCCTGACATCCCATGATGATCTTGAGACGCTGGAGAAGATCACCAAAGGAGTAGAAAAGATTTTAAAGGCTGGAGGTTTCTCGCTGAAACCATGGGTATTGTCAGGTCAAAGTGGGAGGCCTGGAACCACAGCTGATGCTAGTACCAGTCCTACAACTGTGCCTGTCCCCAAAACCCTTGTGTTACCCAACCAAATGCGAGACGAAGAAAGCAAAGCGCTGGGAGTCGGCTATGAACCTGAGACTGACAAACTTCGCGTGTTGACGTCTATAAATTTCTCCAGGAAAAGAGGAAAGATGAGGACAGGACTTGATCTACATGAAAATGAGATCAGAGAAAATACCCCAGACCCATTGACCCGTCGGGCGCTGCTGAGCCAGATCGCTGGATTCTACGACCCCATTGGTCTTGCCACGCCCGCAAAGCAGAAGGGAGTAATGCTCGTAAGAGGAGCTTACCAAGAAGCAAACATAGGCTACCCAGCGAAAGACACGTGGGATACTCCACTCTCGCCGAAACTTCGGGAGGCTTCCATAAGACTCTTCGAAGAGTATGTGAGACTTGGCCAGATCAGATTTGAAAGAAGTCTCACACCACCTGAAGCCATAGGCCCTCCATTAGGAGTCACATTTTCAGATGGGAGTGAGGCTTCCTATGGTGCTGTACTCTATCTTCGTTGGAAGACACAGCAGGGCATCATTGTGAGGCTGGTCGAATCAAAAGCCAAGCTTACCCCTCTCGACCAGAAAGGAGATGTAATTAAGGCAGAGATATGCGGTGCTGTGTTTGCTGTCCGTCTAAAAAAGTATTTTGAGAAGCATTGCCGCCTTGAGGTCACACGCTGGATCCATTTTGTGGATAGCCAAACAATTCTGGGAGCAATCCACAAGGACAGTTATGGCTACCAGACCTTTTTTGCCAACCGCGTCGGAGAGATCCAGAAGGCTGGGCCAGTAGAAGACTGGAGGTGGATTGAAGGCAGCCTTAACATAGCAGATATTATTACGAGGGGAGCAACTCCTGAAGAATTAAACGAAGTGTCAGAGTGGCAACAAGGCCCAGAGTTCCTAAAGTTGCCAGAGTCTGAGTGGCCTGTAAAGATGGCCAGTGAGATAGCGACTAATGTCGCCATTGACATCAAAAGGCTGCAGAGAAAGGCATTCTCAGCCGTAGTCACCAGGTCTCAAGCAAAAAACACCTCAAGCCCCAGCAACACTACTGTTGATGCAGTCGCAGGAGGTTGTGCGCTGCAACCTACACAAAAAGACCAGGATTTAACTTTAAAAACGGAGAAACCAGAAAGAAAACCCTGGGGCGTGGCTCTAGTGCGCCTTGTTGGTCCTGAGCGTTTCAGTAGTCTGGCAAAACTGTGTGGAACAGTTGCTTGGGTGAGAAGAGCTGCTGAATCTTGGTTGAATGAAAAATGCCATTCTCTAGGCTCGCCAAAGTGGGAGGTGAGGGGCCCTGAACTTTCTACGGAAGAGAGAACTTCAGCTTTCAAAGACCTTGCCATCGCAGCCCAAGATGGTGTGACCTTTCCAGACACAACACTTAACCGCCTAGTGGTTTTTAAAGACGTCGACACAGGGCTCTTGCTTTGTGGCGGCAGAGTTCAGTCTTGGACCAGAGATGGAATAGCCGTGCCGTTGATCCCATTCCAGTCATGGCTAGGCACTTTACTTGCTAGGGAAGCTCATGAGGCAAATCATGAAGGTGTTGCTGCCACACTGTTGCACACAAGAAGAAAAGCGTGGGTGGTGCAAGGTCGAAGGACAGTCAAAAAGGTGGTCAATGAGTGCATCACTTGCAAGATGCAAAGATCCCGACTATGCCAGCAAGTGATGAGCGACCTTCCTCTGGAGCGTAGTAGTAGAGCAAACCCTTTTGAGTATACCACCCTGGACCTTTTTGGCCCCTTTGAGGTTAGGGATGCTGTGAAGAAAAGAAGCAAGAAAAAGGTCTGGGGGGTTGTGTATTGCTGCATGGGTTCCAGGGCTGTTCATGCTGACCTTGTTGACGACCAGTCATCTGAGAGTTTCCTTCAAGCCTATTCCCGATTTACTTCTTTGAGGGGACATCCCAGAAAGTTATGGTCAGACAGAGGCTCAAACTTTGTAGGTGCCAGGCCTGCTCTGAGAGAGCTGCACAAGCACCTGACCTGCATGTTAAAGGCATCAGTTGAGAACTCAGCTGCTAGGAATGGCACTGATTGGCAGTGGGACTTCCACCCTGCGGATGCACCACATAGGAACGGAGCAGCAGAAGCAGCTGTAAAGCTGATTAAAAGAGCTCTTAGCAACCTTGGTAGAACAACCGACTGCTACACCTGGGGGGAGTTCCAGACCCTTCTTTACGCAGCAGCTAATCTGACCAACGAGCGTCCCATCGATGCCAGAGCGCAGGAGCAAGAGGACACAGTGGAGTATTTGACTCCCAACTCCCTTATCCTAGGACGAACTGGGCAGGGAGGAGACCTTCATGGGATTGACGTGGAAACTCACTCTTGGCGCAGGCTGAGGGCTGTGCAGGCTGGAGTCGATAAGTTCTGGGCGAAGTGGAGTGAGCTTGCAGGACCAAACCTGTTTATCCGGCACAAGTGGCACCGAACGGAGAGAAACCTCAAGGTTGGGGATGTGGTCTGGATTGCTGACCAGAACGCCCTGAGAGGACAGTTCCGGCTTGGCCGGGTTGTTAAAGTGTATCCAGATGTGAAAGGGGTAGTCCGGGACGCAGACGTTAAAACCTGCGTGGGACTTCCTGCCCCTTTTACATCCGAGACCCGGAAGAAGGACTCAAAAATGCCTACAACTATCGTCCTTCGCAGAGATGTTCGGAGGTTGGTGGTGTTGATTCCTGTTGAGGACCATTAAGCGGTAAGAAGAGCAGTCATCATTAGTGTCGAAGGATTCAGTGACTGTTGTACTTGAGAAGATGGCCGCCTTGGATTGTAAGTCAGTCGGCCAAGTGGGAGGTGTTCGGACATTTGGGTCACTGAATAAAAATAAATAAGTATAAATAAGTTTAAATAAATCGGTTCAAATTAAAATGGAAGCAAGTAAGGCTTAAGTTCTATAAATGTCCCTCTAAATGTTCGGATATTGCTCTGCTTGTCCAGAAATATTTGTAGGATCATGCGCATGCGTAATGTCGCAGGTTAACTTCACTTGCCGTAAAGGGCCATTATTGTATCTGGACTGTCGTCAGGAGCACACGGCCCATTGGTATGTAGCAGTTGCTAACAAAATTAAAAGCTGTTTATTGTGTATTTGTGCATCAACGCTTGCTGCTGTGTCAGTGCTAGATGCTGTGAAGGATAATAGGTCGGGAATAATTCATAACTTCTGATCAGCTACGTTACACGCGCTATGTTTCAGTTAGCATGCTAATGTTAGCCGCACTGGGACACGGGAGCAGCGGAGAGCTGCTTTGCGCATGCTCAGTGAGCGCTAAGGATTCTGGGAAATGTAGTGGAAGTTGTAAATGTAGTTTTCAAGCCGGTTTCATTATAATTGATGCAGCTGGCATAGCAGCTTTGAGTTTCTTGTTTCCATAATAGGAGAAGAATGTATAAGAATGACTATATTGTACTCATGTATATTGTTTATTTGTTTTGCAGGTTTATGACCTGTGGTCTGTGAACATTTAATAAATACTTAAAAGGACAAACACGAGTCATAACATTGTGTGCATCCTGACAAGCCTATTCGGAGGGCTCATCAAACAAAGATCCGAACACACCAACCGCTCCACACTGCTGCTCTGAGGTTGCTGTCCAGCGTGAAGTGACTCCCACCCCACAGAAAACTCAGTGAAAAAAACTAGCAACATAGCACAAACTATTGACATTATATTTAACTGAATTTTGCATGGGATGGGGGGTAATTATGTAGGTCCAGCACCTGGCATTGCAAGAAAGCACACTGCGTGCATAACATCAGACCATCTTCAACAGCATCTCCTCATCCATGTCCTTAAACTGGCCTTACAACCCACACGGAAACCTGCAGCAATGTTTTTATTTTATAGTTATTATATGAAGAGTTCATTTGTAAAAAACAGACAAACACCATTATGGAAAATGGAGTTAACTGCTTCTCATTGCTGTACAAACGTCCTATTTCCATTTCACATCATTAAAACCCTCTACTTCATTTGAGCTTGATTTGGTGAAAATATTCAAAAAGTAAATGAAGAGTTGCAAAAGCAGTTAAATATGTTTTTTCTACACTGCGTTTGTCTTTTTTTGCAAATTAACTCTTCATATTTATCTTATATTCTGTTTTTTAATTGCCTCATATTACGTATATCTCTGGAACTAATATCTTGCTATTAGGACGAATCTCATTTAGCGTTTACCACATGCTCTTCTGGACTTTCCATGGCAAAGCAATAGTGCACGGTAAATCCTCATTTAAATACTGTTGTTTGCACCTGTTACAGAATGCGTGTGTATTCTTTGTAGATCACCCACAAATGCTGAAGAGACAGCGCACGCTATTAGCGGCCTTTATTTGGATTCTTTGTAAATCAGGGCCAAAGTGTTTCTGAGCAGGATTACAAATTCTGGCTTTGATAAGGGAAAAACAAAACAAAACAAATGTGTTCTTTCAAGATACCATTTAGCTCTGTGGACACGACAGACATGTACTCCACAAAACCAAGGGCAAAATAGAAGTGGTGCTGAACTCTAACAACTTTCTTGGTTCAATTGACCTATGGCTAAACCACGCCCCCACACGCGATGAGCCAATCACAGTGCACACAGCTATCCCATACACTCGGACATTCTCAGCTTGAACGTCCATTGAAATGCATTGAAGTTGGTCCGGTTTTTTTTGTTTGTATGTGTTCTTTTTAGTTTAAAATGGTCAAACGGTGTGCACGGGGTACACGCAACTCTGATACTAGGTATCCTGAGACGCTAGGCGACTGGGTGTATTTTTTGCCTTTTACCAAGTCACATCGAGCCAAAGTTATGCAGCAGACCACAACATCAACTGAACGTGGATAAAATGAACAAGGATGTCTACATCTGTTCTAAGGTAAGGCAACATCGTATGTGAGGAAACATGTCACTTTTCTGGAAAGAAATATGAAGTTACCTTCCCTAACGTTAGTTTAAGTTGGCTAACGCTAGCCAAACGTGCTAGTTCTGTTACGTGGTAATGGTACATGAGACGCTGTCGTGTAGTACAACACGTCGATTACTGACTTGCAACACTCAGGCCGACCGCGAGCAGCATTAAGGCGGACACTGTTCTGCGCGAGAGCCGGTGAAAAAGCAGAGCTCATAACTTTATTTCTGAACATCCGATCGGTGAAATTTCAAGTGTAGATGGTAGCTAGTGTCAAAAATATGAAGGCCACGAGGGTTGGAAGCAGCTCCGAGCCTTCGCTGGAACGCAGCAGCGAAAATCCCCCAATCGCAATATCTCGGCGAGAAACGCTTATACGGGCATTTTCAACACAGGGAGACTGTTAACCATACCTTTGTGCCTTGAATGAGCATGGATTCATGTATGGGGCTCAGACACTATTACAGGCATCCAAAAAGCTGGGCCTCTGCTGGCTTTTGCCACAGCAGGAGACGCGGTGTGACTTGCAACACTCAGGCCGACCACGAGCTGCATTAAGGCGGACACTGTTCTGCGCGAGAGCCAGTGAAGTAACGTCGATAATGACATGCCTCTGGCTTCCAAGCTGCAGCCAGACTGCTCCGCTTCCATGGCTGTTTGATCAGTTTTTGTCAGACGATCACTTTTTGGCACAACAACAGCAGCGGTATAGGAGTTTGTGCAAGAAACTGAGGGAGCGACACGAGTCACATTCAGAGACTTCACAGGCTTAATTTCGACTCCCAGTTTAAGACGTGAACAATTTTTTTGGTTTGTTTGTTTTGTTTTTATGTTTTTTAACTTATCTCGACATGATCTCTCTGTCTGATCACGCGTCTGTTGTCCGTGTTGACAGCTGTCATCTCCCGAGATGTCACATAGCGCCTGTCACTGAATGTTGTTTGTCCAAGTGAGTGGAAGGGGCGTGGCTTAACCAAAGGTCAATTGCTTTAAGGTTGTATTCCCTCTGTGGCAGATGCCACAGATGTTCCCTCTGTCCACAGATAGTCCGCTTCGTTTGGCGCAGTCAGAGCATCAACTTCACTCTGGTGCACACCAAAGAAGTGGACTGTGGTCCACCTAAAGCTGGGGGTCTCGTTTCACTTGCAAACAGACTATCAGAATATCCAGCACATAGACATTTGGTGTACCTAATGGAAGTGAGGTTTGTCGACCGCACTAAAGCATCAAGAAGAAGTAGGAGGATGTGGGGTACATTATCGTTTGGGTAGGAAGAAAAAACAGAGCCAACAGCATGTGTACAAAGAAGCCAAGGTCAAAACAAAAACAAAAAATAATTCGAAAATGTGTACTGTTGACAGAGATGGAGTACCATAAAAATAAGAAGCAGAAAGATTTCCACTTTAATCACAGAGTCCGGTTTTCTTCTTCTTCATGCTTTTTTTTATCATTGATCAGTGGTTGTATAGGGGAGAACCACCCCGTAGCGAGCAGTTGTTTTAACTATGGAGGTTTAACCAGGCAGTTTAGTCTGCTTCGGTTACTGCAGTTTAAATGTAAACTGAAGCAAAGACAGCCTAATCAGACCGAGTCCCTGAACTATCCTGGTGTGAATGCACCCAAATGCTTCTTGAGCTCTCAAGCTCAAAGCTTCTCAGATGCTCCATACCAAGCAACACTTAAAGGGACTAGAGGCAAGATTAAGAAACGAAACTCGCGACTGCTGCGACTGGCGCTTCAGGTAACTGCAGCCAAGCCGTCACGGGAGCGAGCACAAACTGAAGCTATAATGTTGTTTACTAACCTTTTTCTGCGTAGTTACACTTTTTAGTGGTCTTTCAGTTGATCTGGATCGTTTGCTGACGGCAGAAGAATCCATAACTATCGCTTACAGTGTTTGAATTTACCACAACCGTCTTCTTCCTGTATCAAAACTGCGAATGTAGCGTCATTTGACGTCACAGCACGAAAAATTCTGCCACCGAATTGTAGCGCATTTTGCAGCACACAGCCTGTTCAAGGCAACGGAGAGAGACGTGGGTGGAAACGTTATTTTTGGTATTTAGCGCTTCATCACCCATTAGTATTAAAAAAAATGGACATGCATGTTTGTTTTTTATTAAATTCCTGCCTCTAGTCCCATTAACAATGAAGTTAACTTTTCAACAATTATCTGAACCAGCTCTACAAAATCTGGCAGACCACCTGTCACAATGTGCCAAAATCATTCCAGTGGAGTAAAGCCTGGATCAGACTACACAAATTTAGCCTGATTTAGGCCCGACGGAGACGTCGCCTGAAAACAGGCTTCACAGAACAACTGGAACAGGCAGCATTACCAGAATACCGGTAAACAGTTCACGTTGGGAAAGACATCTTTATGACATGCGTTCAAAACTTCAATAATGGACGGGAACTGATGTCCCCTGTCCACTTTCCATTTCATGAGTTACCCGAACAGTCAATTCAGAGGCCTCCAAACCAAGTGACTGATTGACAGCTGCTTGTTCCGCCTCCCCTTCTCATGTTGTCTTTTGTGACACCACGCGATGATCAGACGATTGTCTGTCTGGTGCCATTCTTGTAGTGTGACCACTCATGAGTAACAAGACACTGTCCAATTTTATGACGCATCTGTTAATCTGACAGAGCGACCATTGTGAATGATGAAAAAAGTCATGTAGTCTGATCCTGGCTTAACTGATGCCACTGCAACGCACTGTTTGCAATCAGGACCAAATACTCACCGGGGAACTTTTTTTCCACTGTTCCAATATCGTCCCTCAACACAGTCAAATCCACAGCTGACAACTTTGTTACCTGGTGGTTGGAGAGTGTTAATCACATGCAAATGGTATGCCATCATCAACTGGTGATTCGCTGCAAGAGACAACAGTATGATTCGGAAACTGTGCCTGACCACACGCTTAAAAAGCTGTGCTTTGCTTCAAAGCGCATACTCCACAAAAACACAAGTGGGTCAAAAGCCCTACCAGCCGTCGTACTCAAGAAATTGATGCTTTGGAATCAGATTTTCCTGTGGTAAATCCTCCAGGAATCTGTGCCGATTTTCAAAAATCTTGCTATCAAGGAAGCCAATAGTTGAGTCTGTATGAACAGAAGAAAGTACAAGCTCAACAATCCTGCATTTCTTAGAACATACCCTCTCTAACACACCTGAATCAAATCATTAATTCCCTCATGCACATGTGTAGGTGCCTTTAATGCAACCAAGCAGAATTATACACAGATGCACAGAGAGGCTCTCAGTTTAGTATGGGGAATAAAGAAGTTTAGCCAATATTTATATGAGAAAATTTGCACCTCTATTACAGGCGGCAATCCACTTATGTCCATTTTCAACCCTTTGAAAGGTATCCCAACCATGGCAGGGGCATGGTTGCAATGATGGGCTTTGTTGGTGCATACACCCAAACCATTGAATTTAAAAGGGACAAAACTGCATGGAAATGCAGATGGATATGTTCATCTTCCACCAATGCACAACACTGAAAATACCACTTCCTGCAACTGTGTTTCATGTTACAGAACTAGCACCACTGCCTGAGACAAGTGCTCAAGTGCAACAAGTAACTAACCAAGACCCAGTCTTATTCAAATGTATGATTTAATACTAAATGGCTGGCCAAACTGCAGTTAGACTCAGCTTTCTGTATACTCCTGCAAACCATCTGTCTGTTTGCCAAGTCTGTGTCATGTGGGAAAGCCATGTTATCCTGCCACCAAAGCTGACTCACTACATGATGGACATCTTGGTGTAGTCAAGATGAAAAAAATATCCTAGTAAATATGTTGGGTGGCCAGGCATAGACTATGACATAGAGAACCCTACTAAGTCCTGCAGTGATTGCCGGCCTCAGACAGCACCTGTACACACTTGGGGATGGCCATCCACCAAGTAGCAACTCATTCATGTCAGCCATAAATGAGTTGCACGACCAAATTGAGTAGCCCTGATGTAGACTATTTATGGACCAGATGTTCCTCATTGTCACTGATGTAATCTCAAACTTGTCAGAAACAAGCAACAGCTGCCATCACAGTAAACACAGTTCTAACTCTGCATGCACAAGTCTGCCACAGCAGCAGGTGAATAACAATGGCAGTCAGTTTACCGTAGAAGAGTTCTAGTGTTTCTTCAAGAGCAATGGTGCACAACACATTGTTTCATCTCTCCATCATCCTACAACAAATGGGCAAGCTGAAAGTTTCACGCAGTCCTTCTAGCAAAGAATGAAAGCCAGCTAGAAGGAGGAAAGCTACTCCAGCAGAAAATAAACTACTTACGGGATGAGAGATCATGGTTGGATCTGCTGGAACCAGGCATCCAATAATCTCCAGGATAAACAATCTTCCATTAAGGAATCTAAAAAACCAAAAGAGGCGGCTTTAACACTGGACACAAAGTGCTTGTCAGAGAATACAGAGGAATTAGGAATGACATCCAGGAAAGATGTAGTCACAAACTCTGACATAGATGTTGGTGCTGGAGAATCTAAAAACCTGAAAATGGACAACTTTTGGAGCTCCCTTTATGGTTTGAGATTTGTGTTTTCAGGGGTGCTCATCTGCTCCCCTGTAGTTCCTATCATAAGCTCAACTAATCTGAATTTAAGCATGCTAAAGATGGAAACATCCAAACCATGCAGGGCGGGGGGGCTTTAGGACCAGACTTTAGACAGCTTTCCAAAAAGGGGTTGTCATTGTTTGAGGATGCTCTCCTGGTGATGACGGCTTCAGTTTAAGGCCCTGCTCATTAAATAAAATGTGGCATTATTTATGTTGTAACTCTGAAACCCCATTGATGAACATCAAATTTGTATACTTGTAAGCGAGGTGATTCTGTAAGTTCTAGTTGATGTTAACATGCGGTACTAGGTTGTTATTTTGGATATACTAAGTATACTGATATTTTTGTGTCTGTACGTCGGGAAACTAAGGGCAAACATAATTCACAAAGCTGACTTGTATTGTGAATGATCAAGCTATATGTATCTTAATGTTGCTTAAAGAAGTTGATATATTAATATATGCTATCTGCTAAATAAAGTAACTGTAAGGGCTTGAATACAATTTACAACCACTCTTGGTTGGTGTTTCATTAGCATACATCTATAGCTGTTTTCTGCCATATTGAGGTAGTCTTAATTTATGTAGAACAATCTGGGGTGTGGGATGTGTTGCTGTGCCTTTATCTCCAAGGGCTATGTGCTGTTAGGTTTTTTGGAAAGGCCTGTGGAAAGGCTGTCTAAAGTGATTGAGCACCCAACATCCTTCACTATTTGTCGGGTAAGATTTATATGGATACACACATACAGTATGCCAACGGTGTGCCATCCCAGGAGGGCGCACGAAGTTATACAGCTGGAAAGTGGTTGAAATACTTGTGTAGCCAAAATGGCATAATTCAAAAAGAAGCCTGTCATGGATTCTCAAATCTTGCCCAATCATTTCCATTTAGTTAGCAACCAGTCACTGAAACTGTGGATTATGGATTATTATGGAAATTGATAGATGACACCTTCCAAATCTAATTTCAGTAGGTCTGGGAGATTCTAACTTACAGACCAGCAGCATAAATCAGAAAGATGTGAAACTTGTCTAAATTTCTAATTTCAGGAAAATAAGCATCTAAAGTTCAATATGCAGTCCATGTATTTGTCTTGACTACTTTAATCACATGTAATGTCTTACATCAGAATTTGTAGTACCTACATTTGGCCATTGTCTAATTCTTATATATATATATATATATATATATATATATATATATATATATATATAATCAGTTGGATAATAAATCATATAAAAATAAAGTGAGTCACAAGGTTAAATTTCTCATCTTGAAATGCTCAGTGTAGATTACAGCGGCATAAGATCATCACATTGTTAACACTACACTATATGTCAGAGGCTGGGATATATGCAAAAAAAAAAAAAAAAGAATTAGCCCCGATCTTGTGCCACCTGTCTGATAAAGTTGATTTTTATATTCATTATCAATGAGACATCACAGGGGGAATAAATATACTTCATCACAGCGGCTTTACACACAGAGTGACAGAAATAAGAGTTTGGGAAAAGAGTGTCTGAGAAGGGATTGATAGAATGAGGAAGAAATGAGAACAAGTACAGAGAGGGGGAGGATGGAGCAGAGGCAGCACAGTTGAGCTTATTAGGATTGACTCCCCCATGCTGCAGACACTTTAATAACTGTTCTTTATGTTATAATAACACTGGGCTGTCCTGCCATAGACGGTTTCAATTTCTCCACCAGTGTCCATCATGTGCAAGGCAGATTAAGGGCCTTGTGTGGACTAATCGCAGAGAGAGTCAGATTGCCCTCAGCGTGGCTTCTTTGGCTGTTAATGAGGCCATTTTCCTGGAGCGAGCTCCACTCAGGGAGAACTAATCTCTGAGTGGTGTGAAGTACAGGGTGCATAGGGGGCAGAGGAAGCACTGAGCATGAAAATAGCTGCAAGACCACTTGTTTTTTAGGCTTTTGTATTTCCTGGCCTTTTGCAGGCCTAGGGGGATGAAAAGATGCTGGATAACTCCAAATATTAAAGACTGAACACTGTAAGCCAAAGGCTTATGTCATCAAGTTATCTGAGTCTACATGTAATACTATGAATCATACATGTACGTGCTGTATATCTTGTTTTTATCCCCATGTGGACAGTTACCATTCAAACTCATGTCCTCTATGGGACATGCTCAGAAGTCGGCTGGACATGCCCTGTCTTGATCTGCTGTGGATGTGGGCATGCTCTGCAGGTGGAGCCCAGCACTTGTTCAGGCTCAGCTGACACCAATCATCTCATCAGCCCTACCTGTATTTCTACCCCGGACCACCAGTCCTCACCGGATCGTTGTCCTTACGAACACCCAGGCTTGTACTGTATGCTCATAAGTAATTTTTGCTGTCAGTCTCCACTCACCTGTTTCCCCTTTAATCCAGAAACCTCCACTGCTGCTCGAATTCCCTGCCTGTCCGCCTGCTTCATCCGCCTGCCGTACTCTCCACTGCCTGAACCTCTGGATCACAAACCTGGATCTTACATCCCAAGTAAAATCTTTTAAACCTGAGAAGCTGTATATCTGTTTTTAGGTCCTCTTTCTTTACCTCTGATCTTGACACCCTCCCATCTAGAAAATAGCTGTTTATTTAAAATCATATACTTTAAAATTTAATTTTCATTTATAATTATTACAGTTATTTTTATAGTGGTATTAAATCCTCATAATTCAAATTAGTTCCTGTTTGTGCTATTCCAGTGGTCAGAAAACATATTCTTTAAGATATTTGCAAGTTGTGTGTATGAGTGTTTGTATATTTAATTTATGTGCATATACATTAAACGTATGTCACCATAGCTCAACAAACATAGTACTGTATATCTTTTAAGCAGGGGTGAACATCCCTGGTCCATAAACCTCCTGTCCAGCAACTTTTTTTTTCAACCAATCACTAAATCAGCTAAATTTAATTAGCTGCTTGGTAGACAAGCTTGTTAGTGAAAACACCTGATTTGAGTGTACAGGCAGATCGAAACACATGGCAGGATTTTTACTTTATGGCACCTGCATTGTTTACCTATGATTTTAAGTTACTGCAATATTTGCAGGAGTAAACTTTGGACAATGGACATAAGAAAGTAGTCCAACAATAACATGAAGAAATGACCATCTATCAGGAGTCATGCTTCAAGAACTAACTACTTCCTGCAGCTTGGATGATTTCAGCAAATTGGCAATGAGATGCCTGTTTTACCTTCTCCTCTGCTTCTTAAGGCATTGTCTGCAGCTGAATTAAATTCAGTCAGACTCATCCTGAAATAGTATAGTAAGTCACAATGGCAGTTTTGTTGTTGTTGTTGTTGTTTTTTAACTCACTGGCTGCCAATCATGTGTTTAAAGGTTAATTACAGATTTTAATCGAGGGAGCTGTTTTAATCTCTGGCGGAGCTTGTCAGAGAGAACCAAATGCTGATCATCTTTATTTCGATAGTTTTCATCCGATCCAGCAGATGGCGGTGTCAGACAAGCTTAAAAAAAACCTCCCGGGAAGTGATGTGCTTCTATGGTGCCTGTGTTGTTAGCGGTTGTTTGCCCAAGAAGTGTGCTCGTTTCTGTTGCAAGGGGGAGAGAACATGGCGACTGGTCGTAATCGAAGCAATTTATGCGGTGGATGACAGAGGAAAGTTTGTGGGAAAAGTGATCGGTGACAGACAGACACGATCGATCGATCCAAGACACAGTGGAAATACAGCAGCGAAGTGCGCCAGCTGAAAGTGAAAGTAAGTCAAGCAGCACGCGGGTGTTTCCCACGGGGAGGGGGGGGGGGGGGGGGGGGGTTGTGCTTGCACACCTAAGCTGCGGTGGCTGAATAGAAAGTGTGTGTGTGTGGGGGGGGGGATAGAGGGAGGCGTTTCTGTTAAATGTTATGTAGTGAAACAAGCTTCTTGTGGCTTATTTAGCTAATAAATAATTATTTTCTCAGTGTTGTATTTGTTGTTTCATAGAAGTAAGCAGCTGTTCAGATGATGAAGGTGTTACTAAGGTAAAAAAATATTGGCATCAAAGACACTTCCACGCGCATTGCGGCATTTACTGTAAAGCTCGTTTTCTCTGCTTTTTGGTCAGAAACAGGCATTTTCACTGCAACAAACCCATGTTCTACTGCAGATTACTAAAGAATGGAAAAAGCTTTCCTTTGGTACATTCAGTGTTTGCATAGGCATAATACACAATATTCTGTGGATCTCCAAAAATCAGTGAAAATGCTTAAAAACCCTGGCAATATGGAGCGCTCTGCTCGGAAAAGGTCTGGCAGTCAATGAGTTAATAATGTTGTGTTAATGTTTGCTCTGGATGTTTCCTTTATCCTTTACAGACTTGAAGTAAGTCTAAAATGAACTTGTGTAAAGTACGCTCCGCTATGGTTCCTTGTTGGGATGTGGATGTTTTGTTGTGTGGCAAGAACACAACGACAAACATCTGCTTTTGGTGTTTATGTTGTTCTGTGTGAAATGCGATCCAATCCTGAACGCATCACATGATATCACTGAACAGGTTTTTTAATGAAATGATGGTGGCCTCAGACAGTGTGTTATTTAATTTTAATGTGCCATTATTGGTTGGGATTACTAGACTGACATTGCTATTCATCAACTAAATATTCTATTTTCTGTTAAGTTTGTTGTGTTACAGCTGATACCACCTAGATCCAATTTCAGGGCAGAAACAAGGTTCTTGTTGTTGTAGAGAAAAACACTTATTTTTAATGGTAATGAACTTTAATATGGGCCAAATTTTGAATTATTAAACTGGAATTTGTCCTTCTATAAAGTCAAAGTTCACTGTCTCCTGAAATAATTCTTGTTTTACTGCTGTATTGTGTAGGCCTGCCAAGGGGCTAAAAATGGAATCATTATCCTGCATACAGGTTGATTATTCTTTGAATGGAAATATTGTCGGCATCTGTCTGCCCATAGAGCCAGGGACATTTGAGTCCATTGCAAGTTATAAACTCGTTAAATTTAGGCTTTGTCTCAATTGTTTGCCATTGAATTTTTGTCTTCATGTGACTAGTAGGGCCCATGCCACCCACCGTTTCAACCGAAAAAACAAAAAAAATAAAAATAAAAAACAAAAAATAAAAATAAATAATTGAAATTAAAAACCCCTGCCTCTAAATTCAACCTCTATCATCATCAGCCTAGGTTCAGTAAGTCTACCAGTAATCAGGTTTTTCAACAAGACTTACTGTAAAGCTAAAATTAGCCAAACAAATAATAAGACGTATAAAGCATTAAAACACTCAACCCAGTATATCCTGATGCCTGAAACGGTCAAAAACATTAAACTTGTTCCCCCTGAGCCTGTTGATAGACATATTGGCAAACGGGTATAATTCAGTTGATTTACTAATGCGCTGAAATGATCTAGCTGTCTTCTGATGATTAATAGGGGCATTTAAGCATTTGAATTTCCTTCATTAAATTCCCAGCAAATTAATCTTTAACAGCTTGAGACCAATGCGAATTTCTCCAATAATGTATTGACTATATTAATGTGATCCACAAGTATAAATATTAAACATTTACTCCTTGAAAACAACCCAAAAAAGCATAAAGAGTTGTGGATTATGTTCCTAGAATGGGGACATAAATTTATGTCCATACATGAGCAGATAAGTTTCTCTGCAGATTAACAAAACATAAAAAACACAAATGAAAACTTGTTATACTGTATGGCACAGGCTTGCTCAAGGACAAAAAACCCAACATATTTACACAGATATAACTAACTGATTTTTGTTTTAAAACTGATATGACAGAAGTTTAAATTTTAAATTAATAAACAAAAACATTATGAAAACAATTCTCCATTTTTGGCTTTATCACTTAAGAGGATGAAAAAAAAAAGTTAATCAGAAAGACAAGGCAGCATGGAAGTCATCCATGCTGCATGATGTCTAAACCTGTTGTAAACCAATCAACCTGGAGGGTTCCTCCTCTGTCGGCTGCCAAAATCGTTCATGAGTTCTTCCTTTTTTCCATAAGTTATCCACAAGACAAGACCACAAAAAAGCTTTGAAATGACCTCTTCCCCTTGTTGGCTCTGAAGAAAAGGGTTGATGTTGTTAAAATACCTTCAAATCCAAGCTGAAGGCTTCCACTTGTAGTGATCTCAAGCCCAAAGGTCCCAGCAAAAGGATACACACATCTAACTAAATATACTTTGGAACACACACTGATTGATAAAGGCCACATTTGGATGTTAAACAGACGTCCCAAGGGAGGAATTTTGCTCAGAGAAGGACCTTCTCTGAGTAATCACTAATTTACGGTCCTGAGAGCAACTCAGGAGAGGACCTGCATTTTGGTAAAACAAACAGTCCAATCGGTGAACTTTGAACCCAGCCTCCAAGCTTGGAGATACTCCTTCACAGTATTTACGACCTGCTATAAATTGGTTCCGTATAGCCAATTTTGTTATGTGTTCTTAACATCCAAGAACTGTTTTATATTATCAGGAAAGTAAGCTCATGTTAATCTCATGATGAAGACTTTTCTTTTGATATGCAACATGACATACTTTGGTGATTAGAAACGAGATGTTTTTTTCCCAAACTCACATCACATGCATTCCAGGATTTGCTGCATAAAGGTGAAGAAAGAGACACTTTACCCATCTGCTGAAATCCACTTTTATGTTAGAAATGGACTTCCTCATATCAAATGATGTCTAACACGTATTTTCTTTACAGGAATCTTAAGGCATCAAGATTAATCCTGTTTTATCTGTTTAGCTGATTTGTTTATTCAATGTCTTTCTTTATTCATATAATTCAGATCTTTGCTTTATTTTATGTTATTGTGTTCATTTTATTTCATCATGTCTGAATAATTGATCCATTTGTACACATGCCTCACTTAGAATTCACAGATGTTTATAACCATTACGCTTAACTGATAGTCAAAATGATCATTTGAGATGTGTCTGACTGTTGGATGAAACCTGACTCTGTCAGCTTCCCATTGGCTGACAAGCTGCAAGCCACATTCCACTGCCAGGCAGAGCGCGAAGCTCTGAACTGTGAGAATCAGAATTGGAGAATTGGAGAGAGCGGAGAGAGAACTGATCTGGGAGAACTGGAAGGAGTTGAGAGAACTGAGAAGAACTGAGTGCGAAGGAGAGCACAAGAATGTGAACACATCTGAACACGCAGAAGAACGAACAAGGCAGAACTGAAGAAACTTGGAACAATGAGGAAAGAATGAGACGAAACCTGCTCTGAACTCAGCAGAGTTCAGAACCACGGATCACTCCGGGAGGAGTGATGGAGAGAAGAAGACTGTAACCCAAATCATCTTTACTATCAACCATCCCGTGACATCAGTCCTGAAGCTGCACGTCTCTGGGGAGACGGATGAGAGAGAGAGGACGAACCAGAACCACCACTGAGCTGACAGCCCGCAGAGAGCCGGACGAACTTCCAGGAGATCGGGAAGATCTTTGGGATCCATCCACCCGACAATCTTCCAAGGGATTTGAGGAACAGTCCAGCAGAACCAGGACGTGAGTGAAGCACCTCAGTCAGACGGAACCTCTGAGGAGAATCCTGATCATTTGCTATGAAATATGATCTGATGTCACAAGAAGTTGGTGATAGTGAATTAATCCAGACCTACGGTTTACCAGACCCAATTTAACTTTGTTTAGTTGGATTAAGAAATCCTTCCTTCTTTTCCTTTGAACATTTATTAATTAACTGAGGCTTAATTAATGTTTCATCTTCATACTATCTCACATTTCTTTCACAAGATAACTTTTGGTTGATCATCATGCTCACATATTTCTTGTATATATCTTGTACATACATTATCTCATGTAGTTTGTAGACTAGTTAATAAATACTCTGTATTATCTTAACTAGTCATTGTTTGTGGTTTTTCTGATGTATCATGAAAGGTCACTTCAAGCGAGAACTCATGAAAGCGTCCTGAGACTGATCACTTAATCAAATCAATCTAAGAATTGATTTAAGACTTTAATGGTTTTCCTTGCTTCCATTACATATCAAATAAGTAAGGTGGTGCTCCGAGGCTGTATTAGTATTGATATTAATAGAAATATTAATATTAATATTAATATCATACAAAGTGATGCTATATATATTGTGGTTGCCCAAGCTAAATCACAACACACTTTAAATCTACGTTCATCATTTAGCTGGTATTCAGACATGTTTTTGTAAACAGATACATTAAAAATGGTCAGTATCCAAACATCAGGGAAGCTAATTGAATGTCTGTTACATCCCTCATAGTTTTGCTACCACTCATTAGCTGAGAACCTCCCCAAACAGCTTAAGACCTTTTCACACCATGACCCATATGTCTCACATGATGCCCTGGTGGGTCAGTGATTAAACTTTGACCCCAGTGACTCTTGGATACCTTGGATAAATACCTGGGATACCTCATAAGTTAAAAGTCATTAAGCCGGTCACATGAGAGGAGAAACATATTTAAGAAACTCAAGGAAAACCAGTTCCCTGAACAATATACTAAAAAAGTACTATGACCTTGATGACTGAGAATATTCAGAGATTTTCGAAGGATGTTTTCCCTTTGCTAATAATCAGTTTTTAAAGCTCCCTGAGGCTATTTGCACATTTTGAATCTGGGCTGACTTGACATGCCGTGACCCAGACATTAGCATTACAGCCTCTTGCCTTAAGAGGGCACAGTGAAGCCTCACAGGGGCACCAAACGATGGATAAAGAAGTTTAAAGAAAAAAAAAAACAGAAAAGCAAAACAAGACTGAATAGTAGAGGAGCAGTGACAGCTGAGGATGAGAAGTGTGCTTTCAGTATAACTGATATTGCTTGGTGCAGTTTCCAGGACATAATTTATGCAAACTGGAAGAGTAGGACTCTACAGAGCTGAATGTTTGCCAGTAAATTGAAAGACATTCAGTCAAAAATAAAGATTGGAAAGAAGAAGAAAAACAGCAGCTATCTTCTACAAAGAGAAAGAAAAGCATTAGCAATGAGACAAGATGATGTACTAGTGACAAGACCTTGACAGAACAGGATATGTCTTTGTGTGACGGATGACAGTTTGGACACTTTACAACTGGCTACTTACATCCACAGACCTGCTTCTGGTGTATTTCAGGAAATCTCATTTCCTGTCGCTCCTAAAAGGTTACCATCTACATTTAGGAAATGTGATTTTGATGAGGCATTTATTAGTGCTGGTACAGACAGGCCAAAGAAGAGACAAAGGTTGAGAGCAGAGGGACATAGCTGAAAAGTTGAAGTCTTGATGGTTATCTCATTTCAAAATTGAGGGCACAATTAAAGGCTGATGCATGTCAGTCTTTGTCTTCATGAATATTGGGTATGGAATGGGAAGGACATGTCCGTACCAATATCGAAACAACCACCAAGTTGTCCCTATCATTGTTAATTGCACAAACAGCTGAGAGCCATGTTTCTCTCAGCAATGTTGCTCCTAAGTCCTTCATCATTCAACTTCTATTGGCTATGCTTTTTACTTGCTTTTTCATTTCTTGCATGCAAACGTGATTAGCTGTCTCTGCTGTCATTCAGTCTGTTGAAAGAGAGTTTCCTTATGGCTAGCATGAGCTATACCGGAGAGCATTGCTAACGGTAAACGAAAGAAGGGCATCTGAAGAAATTTTAGAGTCAGCATAAAAGTTTAAGACACAAAGAAACTATTTACAAACTGCTATAGTTATAAAGGATACTGATAATATTAGTCATTACAATAAGGCAAGACATTTATTTGTGTAGCACATGTACTAGACAATTAAAGGCATAACAGTGGGATGCAGGGGGAAGTGATAAAAAATAAAAATACATAAGAGACAAGTAAAAAAGATCTTAAACAAGC
This sequence comes from Atherinomorus stipes, assembly GCA_023101725.1. NCBI lineage: Eukaryota > Metazoa > Chordata > Actinopteri > Atheriniformes > Atherinidae > Atherinomorus > Atherinomorus stipes. The sequence continues at coordinate 170,825 of JALJCO010000288.1, read as the reverse complement.
ATGAAGCATGATTTAAAATAAAATAAAATATCGAAGAAAATGAAAACAGACAAAAACTTTAAAGTAGTACAGTGCAAGTTCCAGCTTTTTTCAAGAAGAGTGCCCCTTCTGGCGATAAGTGGAAGTGATGCTAATGTGCACACGCATAAGCTTCTTCGACTTTAACCCGCATTACACTCAATCTGAGACCAGAGACATCAGATCTTTGAGATGTTCTTAAGTTGATAGTTGACAGATTTTGTATTTGCCTTAATATGTCTTTAATTTCAGGTCTGAGTCCATCCCCCAGATATTTCATTTTTGTTTAGTTTTTTTTATTTCCAAAAAAAAAAAGAAAAAAGAAAAAAAAAGTCACATTTATAACAACAGTTTAAAATAACATACTAGGAAAGAGAGAGTGAGACCACCAGGTCTTATGAAACCACCTGATGAAATCAGATTTAAGAAATCTACAATGTTTAAAACTATATTTTAGCTTTATTTGGAAAGAATTTGTAAAAAACTGAAGAACTGGAAGATTATCTGAAATATCAACAAGCATAACACCTGAAATTTTGGAATTCACGAGGGAGTTTGTTTATATATTGTCATTTAGGATTGCAGTTGACTGAGTATCCTTGTGGGTTTACAGTATGAACAAGTGCATAAAAAATGGGTATAAAGTGTATGTAAGAAACCAACAGAAGAAAGGGATGAATGTTTCAAAAGATCAATACTGAAATCACCAAGAAGGATACAAATCTTTTTTTTTTAACTCTATCATCTCCAGTGTAGAAGAAGAACATTCATTTAAAGTGCCAACATCGTGGGGTGGCCAAAAAATACAACCAATGATTAATGTTTGACCCCAAAAACTAGTACATTTTGGAATTTCTAAGTTTCTACATAGATATCAAAATGAGTAGCCTACTCAGATCCTCTCTTAGTAAATTCAAAATCCTCATGTATAAAAATAGAAACTCCACCATCCATCTTTTTTTTTTCCTTCACAAAAATGTATTTCATTGTATTAAGGTATGGAATATAATTGTCCAATATCATTTAAACGGCAGAGCCAGCTGAGAGAATTTATGCGCTAAAACTGAAAAAATCAGATCTTTGTACGATCTAACCTTATCATCAAATTCATATGAATTGAAGAGTAAATCACAAACAGAAAAATTGTGTTAAGATTTCTGACTTGGTTTGTGGTTTTTAGTTGACCTTATTTGACCTTTACATAATATTGTGCACTAAAGAAAATAATTTTGTTTGGTGCAAATTTGGTGGAAATCCCAGCACAAAAAACCTTAAAATTTTTAACTTTTTTTTATAATGAGTCAAAATGATCTTTTTCAAAATTATTTCAGATACAGTGATGATCAGACATTGAATTTGGTTTAGGCTACATATTTTAATGGACATATTTACCTCAAAAGCTTCATGAAGTTGATGATTTCAAGTGATGTGCTGTTAGAGGGCATTTCTCTGATGATAGTAAAATTATCCTGAAGCCGAAACTGTCAGCTAAGTAAGACCAAAATTTTTTCTTGAAAATAAAATGATCTGAGTCTAATCCTGCATAAAGTTTAGCCAAATAAATAAATAAAAACAAACAAAAAACATGATTGTGAATCCCCAAATTATTTTGCATTATAAACTTCTGCTTGTTCAGATGTCCTATCCACTGAATTACATAATACTATAAATAAGCACCTGTAAGTATAACAACACTAGTCTTCCAGCGGCCTCATTAGGCCTCTTTTATGTCAAGATCAAACCTGCCTTTCGGGCCGGCACTGCTTTCAGAGAACAGTTCAATGCCGTGTGGACCAGTAAGTTGAAGCTCTAACATACCAAAAACAAGCAAAATACAGTTCAGCTTTTCTATTCTTTATACATACTTTTAAATCTTTTTTATTATAGGCCTACTTATTGTCTTTTACTCTGTTGATTTGTTGTAGATTTGTTTATTTTAGTTATTTTGTTTGTTGATACGGACCATAGTTTGCATCAACACTACCCACTGCAACCCCTAACTTCCTAGTTTGGACACAACATAAGAATTAATGAATTTAATCTCTAATGCTAGTGAGGGGGAAAAGAGTTCAACTGGCATTTTTTACCTCAGTGTAAAAGGTGTACTGTATATGGCAACATAATATGACTCAGCATTTCATTTTGTCTGATCAGAAGCAAAATCAAATCAAACTCTACTTATAAACCACCTTTCATGCCAAAGCAGTTCAGACGATGAAATGGTGATATCTTTTTACTTCAGCTTTATTTGTATAGAAACAATTCCCAACAAAGCAATCTCCAGGCACCTTTACCCACAAAGTCAATTCACTGTAGCCCAAAACTACATAACTCAATTTAAAAAACAAACAAACAAAAAACTATTGTTCAATCCAGATTAGTACAATTTCTGATAAATGGATAGGAGAAATGAGAATAATTCATTGAAAATAACTGCATATAGAAACCAACAGATCCCATAAAATCTTCTGTGCAGTTTAATCCCGCATCCCAGCATACACGGTACATGGGTGACAGTAATTTATGCTTGTGTACAGTTAGGTCTAAACTTCAGACTCTTTGAAAAAAATCTCTTGCCTAAATCCTGAAAACACAGTTTGAAGGGCTGAAAAATATAGCAAACATCCATTAACGGAAAGAAAGCCGCAAGAAAGTGCACTTTTAAATGTGTATAGCACGCTGGTGATTCGTGGTTGAAACTTTTTATGAAAATTTCTTTAAATGACAGTATTTGCCTTAGCATCTCCCACACACATAAACCCTTTCATTAATTGCTATGTGCTCTCACTTATTGACAAATCTTTAACACACTTGCGTTTACCCACACCCACACAGTCTCAGATTATTGTTTTGCCCTGTAGGTGAGTGAAGGACAGTGTGCACCGGAGTGAACTCGTAGCTGATGAGAAAATCTGCTCCGATGGTGGAGGCTTGTCCCAAATGAGCCACTGCATGAGCAGGTGTGAATGAGTCAATTAAGAGTTTTAATGAGAGGGAGGCTTAGATGAAGGAAAGCAATGAGAAGATGGAGAGAGGAGTGTTGAGGAGGGAGGTGGGAGTGGGTCTGCATACCTAAGTGAAGGCAGGATTCTGATCTAAAGAAGCTCTCATGTGGATCAGATCTCTGCCAAGCCTCAGCTCGCAGTACTGCTCGTCTGTCTACTTCTGCCAGTCAGCATGCCCTGTGTGTTGAGTCTCCATTATAACTGCGGTAAAACGAGCATGAAGATACAAACAGACTTCTTTGGAGGAGAACCTTGCAACAGCATGAAACTTCTAATGTTCCTTTTAATCATCATCTGAACAAAGACACATCTGATGTGTGCTGCTCTTATGCAGCATGCCTCATTTACATTTTGTAGAGCAAAGCATGTCTTTCTGACAACTTTTTAAAACAGTCAACTTTCTAAGAACTGTCTGCAGCTGATTTGACTGTCATTGTATGAGTAAACAATGATTCTACAATGCATTTTTGATTAATTCATTCTTTTTATGAAAAGCTACTTTCTGAATAATAAAACTAATGCAAATACTTTAATAAAACCTATAAAGAAAGCACATCTTTTTTTTCTAATTTGAGATTTTACATCAAGTATTCACTGTAATATGATAATGTATTCACTTAATATGACCTACTTGCAAATCTATTAAAACCAGCATACCTTCATGGCACACCAGCTACCCTGACATGTACTGTATGTTCTATTCATGTCCCTCCTTGTCTAATTCCTGGTCTACAATTTTAAAAATCTTGTCACAGGCCTTCGCCATAAACCAAATGCTTATCCAGTCATTTTTGGTACAGCTCCGACTGACCAACGATATAACAGGAAATTTTGAGAGATCCTTGTTTTCTCAACTCTGCTGGCCCAGAGGATCCTATTCCACTGGAAATCCACCGCCAAAGGTCTCTCAGTGGCTCAGTGGTTTCATCTCAGCCCTGAAAATATTTTAAATTCATATAGATGATTGCCCCTTGAGATGGAATATCTCATTTTTGATGGAGTTCTCGACACAAAAAAACAATTACACAAATGACAAAAATATAAACCATTAAGATAATCACAATACAGCATTCACACCAACAGACAAAAGCTCTCCAAATCAAATACACACTTTGGGGATGTAGAAGCCGATTCTTTTTTATTCTGGGCTCCAATATAGTCTATCTTAGTTCAACTGAAATCCCTGCCTGATGATTCACACTTATGTCACCTAACCCGCCATAAATACTGCACCTGCTTGGCTTATATTTCTGAGGTTTTTGTACCTGTCTTTCTTTTCCATTGTTTCACTCTCTCTCACCTCTTCCTTATTTACCAACTTTTCTCTTCTTTTTTCTTTTCTTTTTATTCCTTTTGGTTTAAAGGCCTCCTTCCACTGAAAACCCGTTTAACTTGCTCCTTCTGAAATACGGAGGGTTTCCCCTTGTTTACTTACACATGCTGACTTGCTAGCGTTGCGTTCCCCCCAGTCGGCTGTGCTTTCTCATCAGAGAAACAATACGAAGAAAAGAGCGAATCGGGAACAGCCTTGCACTTCTACGTCACATTGCAAATAGCGTATCCCACGTGGGGTTTATATCTGTCCATTGGAAGGCAGGTAACCCTCCACTACACACTAGAAGTGTTAACCCGTGAATAAGATCAAACAAAATGGATTTTCTGAGGCAAGCACTTTCTCTCTTTCTTTCTTTCTGTTTGCCCACATATTTTAACATTTTCCAGAGATTATCTGTTGTTTCTAACCAGTAAACATTTCATTTAACACTTAAAAATCCATGAATATATCCAAATATTACACTCGTAGCTGTGCAGCTTATTCCCTCCCATCTTCTGTGGGATGAAACAAAATACCTAACTTTTCCTGTTTTATTGATTTTTACAATATTTCTCATCACTTAAAAAATGTCTAGTAGAATTGCAAAAAAAAAACTGTTAAAAACAAGTCTCCTACCCTTCTGTTTTAACTTTTCCCTTTCTTTAGGCCCAGTCATGACGATTAACTTTGTGTTTCCACCGCTTTGTAACTATAATTTATTCTATATTGTGCGCTAAATATCTTGTTTTCCTTTATTTTATTTAAACCCATTTGTATGTTTATTGTTCAAACCTTTCAATGCGGTTGTTCTTGATGTAACCGCACAGTATTGTATGAAACTCCTTGTTACTCCCCTCATGAAAGATTGTACATTCTGCTTATGTAAATAAAGTTTTTTGGAAAATCTTGTATGCAATGAATTCTGGGAAAGGCGAGGCCACAAAGGATACCTGTGATGTATCCTTCGTTTTAGGCCAAACGGAGTGCGGGTTTGGAGGCTGCATTCGGAGGATCCTTCAGACGTTTTTGAAACAGGACAGTACTTGACGCGCCGCTGTGACGTATGCAGCCGACAAATCCGCACTTCGCGGTCTGCAGACTGCAAGATAAGACACACCTTATGAGTTTCCCTGCTGCAACACACCTGACTCACATCAATGGGTAATTATCAGACTTGTGCAGAGCTTGATGTCAAGCTCCGCCCAAGTCTGATAATTAAATCCAATTCAGTTCATGTCAGGTCTGTTGGAGGAGAACTTTCTAATGCCTGCAGGAGGGCTGGAGTTGCCCACCCCTGGCATAGATGGAACATCAATGTAAGTGACATTCCATGGATGGTATTTCTGCTAAATGCAACATTTAGCTTTATGCTCCTGACTAACTTCCGTGGAAGGATGGCTGACAGAAACAAAAACATTGAAGAATATAAAGAAATGACACCGTACGAACTCAATCCCCCTCCCCGCCACCCTTTCTTCTTTTTTTTTTTTTTTTTTGGTCCACACCTTGTCAGTTCTTCGTTAACCTTCTCTTTCCTCCTCTTATTTTTCAGGTAGACAGCTGACTGCATGTGCCAGTAAAAGGATGATGGTATACGGCATGTTTGCTGCCTGTGGATAATTTAAGTTTGGCTTCTTTTTTCTCCTCCATAAATACAAGGAGGACTCAAGCAGACATTGGACATTTTTCTTGAAAACAACCTTCTACCCAACGTCTTTTTTCTTGGTTAAAAAGTTTTTGTTGCATGCAGTAACGGTGCCTAAATTAGTTTCCTCTGTTGTCGTTCATTGATTTTATAAATGCAAACATAAAGGCAAAGGGAAGAACATAATGGTGTTATTCAATTTTAAATGTCAAAAATTTTTTGTGGCTCCCAGCGCTTTCTTTATTGTAAGAAACGGGTCCAAATGGCTCTTTGGTAAAGGTTGCCAATCCCTGAGGGGACATGAATATCTGCCGAACGGTAACTGTGTCCGTGTGTTTACTTCCCCTAACAGCCGGGTCCTTTACACTTAAACAAAACACAGCAGCAGGACGTTTTCCCTTTGACTCTGTCCACAGATAAAGTATCTCTGCTAAAAGGAAGACTGCTCTCACATCTCATACAAAGCACTTTTACAAACTTTAGGAGACCAAATGTAGAGAAAAATGCGGTGCGAGTTGCTCAAAGTGACCGAGGAGCTGACATGAATTGTCCTGGAAGCCGAATGTGAGCTCAGTGTGGAGGGACGAGTGTCCTTTCTCTTCCAGTTACTTTCCTGTTGGTAATCATCACTTTTCTCAGGATTTTGTGCTTGAAAGGTGGCGGAGAAAACACAGTTCTGACGTTATCTCTCCACGGTTCATGAGTCAGTGCCACCGCGCTCTCCATCGGAAAACAATGGGACGGACTGCACAAAGCGTTTTAACAACCGATCATGAGTACAGGTGTTTATGAGTCCTGCTGCCGGCTTTGAGCTTGAGATGTTGAGGGGAATAGTGCGAAACAAACACTGAAAAATGGCAGAAGAAGCTCCAGCAGCTGCATCGGCTAAAGCTAAGCTAAGGCTAACGTTGCCAGGACCCAGCTGTGGCCAGTCAGTGCAAGGAGCAGAGGATGTCTCTGGGGGGCGATCAAGAAGGTGCTGGCTGGGAGTTAAGCTTTAGCTGTAGAGGTGAAGTCAAGAAAGAAGACGGATGTTAAGAAAGATGTTGTCTAGCCGTTCAGTTATTGTTTAGCATCGGTGAGCTGTGGAAGTCATGTGACTTCACTCTGACATTACATGATTCCAAAAAAATGCAGTATTCGTGAAGGAGAGTTTTATCCCCTCGCTTTTTAAGAAACACTTCCTAGTTTTTGTAAACCCAAGAGAAAAATCATCTCCGGGAATGATTTTCTGACATTATAAAGAACATTAAAGATGCACTTTATAAAATTTTAATAACTGCAAAATGTCCAATTCTTTTATCGGACCACTTAATTAATTGTCAGACGAATCACTAGATAATTTTTTATAAGATAACTCAGATTTTTAAATGAGGAGCATGGATGACGCATTTATTGTTAATAAAGCATGATGTGTGTGCCTGTAATAAAAAGAGGTTTTCAGTAGTTTGGTATGCAGTTGTTGTTGTTTGCTAGCTTTGGACATTCTCCCTGGCAGGAGAAAACGGTGGCCCAATTCCAAAATCCGTTTCAAATATCCCATTGTGTTCTGTCATTCTCTGTTTTTATATTTGTCTGTTCCATTTTAAAATTTGACCAGCTTCTTTCTCTTGCTATTGAGTGGGCCTTGTTCCCTAGGCCAGTTTGGATAATTAGATTTGGGAATGCATAGAATAACTCAGTGCTCATTCCAATACACATCAATTCAAGCACATATGCAGTACATTCTGGATTATGCAAATCAGAGGCTCATGGTTCCTTTGAAATGTACAGAATGAGGATGGAGGAGGGTTTGCTGCAGAGATAAACACAGGGTTCAAATGGAGGACACAGAATGAGCTGAGCTGAGCTCTACATGATCTAAATGCGTCTTCTAAAATTAGGCTGTAGGCTTTTTACAGAGGTGCAACACGGAGCACACAGCTTGTAATGTTTGTTTTTTTTAAATAATATATGATATTTAATAAATTATTGATCAAGTAAATTAATGCTTATTGAACTTTTGATTTAGATAAGCATTAATATGGACATTATTGAACGGTATAGTGGTAACTCCTTCAGAATTTATTAAATTAATGTGAAAACAGATTTTAAATCTTCATTTGACTTTTAAAAGATGGATGGATCTGAGGGTGATCAAATCAAATCAAATCAAGTTTATTTATATAGCCCTTTACAGTACCCATTGGACACACAAAGTGCTTTACAGGAGGGGTAACAGAAAAACATTGGGACAGGTGGGGGTGGGTGATGCTCCAAACTGGCCGAAGAAGAGCAGAAAGCTGGAGCTGGGATTGGTTCTTTGCATTCGGTCAGTCAGGCCTGTTGTGACCGCTGGTAATTGACAGTAAGAGATGTTTTGATTAATTAAATACAATAACCAAGTAGTTGAATATGTTTATTTTTCCTGTATATTTGTTCTTAAAGTGAGGGAAAATTGTTTTTATGACAGAATTAAGGATGGCTTGGATATGCTTTACAATCCAAGAGGAACCTCTTTCTTCTGCAGATCCGGGAGAAGAGGAAGGGGAAGAGTGGTTTGAGGAAGGTTTTCCAAAGGTTGGCTGAGACCTACGTTGAACCTTTATTAAAATTTTCATCTCAACGATCCAGGCATGTTCTCTGACCATCACAGCCAACTTTACCAGAACCTCTCAGCCAGTTCTTTTGTTTGTTGTGCTACCTGCAGGTGGACTAACCTCATTAGCATCCACAGAAAACAGTAAACAGTCATCAGTACTCTGTTTTCCAGCTAAGATCCTTTAGAATCAGAATTGCTTTATTAGTCATTGAACCAGTGTCCCAGTAGTCGACAGTGAATTTCGAAAGTCAGCCATTTTTGCAGGGTTCTACTCACTCAAAACGTCCATCTCCCTTCCCAGACCACAAGCACCAGAGCCGGGCAGGCGCAGCTGCATTGTCCTCCTGGGAACTTAAAGGATAACTTTCTTTTTTGTCAACCTGGACCTTATTTCTAGGAGTTTATATGTGCATTTACTCATCAGTAAGATTTCTGCACCACTTTGACTCCTTGGGAAGATATTACATTGAGTCGCCCTTCAGTGTACATCCAGTAAAATGGCAGCCACTATAAAACATTATCTGCAGCAAAACTCCTTGATTTCATCAATTCTTTAAGTAGAATGAACGACTGAATGAGTACTATTGTCCTCTGAGTTTTGCAAATTGGAAGTGTGCATCGTGAACGCGTGGCCCCAAAAAGCGTATAGAACACCCTGATAACTAACGGAGAGCTAAATCCGGACTCACAGGACAATAGTACTCGTTCGTTCATTCGTTCGTTCATTCTGCTTAAAGTACTGGATTTATTTCAAGCGCCGGTGAACTCCATGAAAGTTGGGGGATAACGAAAAGCCTTCCGATCTCCAGCTGCATTTGAGATAAAAACTGCTCCAGAGTCTTGCTCAGCATGAGGGTAAGTAGAAAATGAAGGGACATCATCCAAAGGCAAAGCACAAATCTATTTTTATGGCAAGGTGCTGTGCAGCTGAGCCGGTTGCAGTTAACTTGCTTTAAAAAATCTTTCTGCCACCCGTACATCACTGATGTGCCCCTCATGTCATCACAAACTTACTCAAACTACGCACGGCAGTCACATTGGGACCACTTTGGGCCCTACAAGCGTTTACATTGGAGTCTGAAAAAGGTTGCATTTTACCTATAATGTAAACAGCCATCCAGATCTGGACAAAATCAGTTTCATGTCACTTTAACACTTTTGCCTGCAGTGTAAACTTAGTTATTGATTAATTCAGGCTGTCTGCTACATAAGTTTCAGTTACACAATGAATAGGTGTTTAAGATGGAAATCCTCTTTAATTTGAAGTGAGGTTCACATCTGATTTGGAGGAAGAGTTTAGAAATGATGTCTTTAGTATGTAAAATCTTCTCTATGAAGGATTTAAATGTAATTTGATTCATTTGTAAAACTTTAAATGAAAACAGAATAGCCCATGCATGTCCATAAATCAAGTTCTAAGTCAATCAATCAATGATTGAATATCAGTCAGTCATCTTCTGTACCACTTATCCAGTTAAGGGTCGCAGGGGTTGCTGGAGCCTATCCTAGCTATTATCAGGTGAGAGGCAGGGTACACCCTGGGCAGGTCGCCAGTCTGTCCCAGGGCCAACACAGAGAGACAAACGACCATTCACGCTCACATTCATTCCTAGGGGCAATTTAGAGTAACCAATTAACCTAACATGCATGTCTTTTGGCAGTGGGAGGAAGCCGGAGTACCCAGAGAGAACCCATGCATACACGGGGAGAACATGCAAACTCCACACTGTTCGAACCCCCTTCCCAGCCGGGAATCGAACTAGCGACCTTCTTACTGTGAGTCTGCTGTGCTAACCACGCCACCGCACAGCCCTGATTGAATATCATTCAGTTTGAAATCTGGACTTCATCAGGGCATTGCACAACTTAAATTTTCTTGATTTATTTATTGTTTTTCAATTAGTCCATTTAGAATATTCTGCTATGCTGAATTCAGTTCAGAATCAGTTCAAACAAATGTTCTTATAATTTATTGAACAGAGGAGTTTATGGTCAACTAAATGACTGCAAGATGTCCCTCATCACCCTGCCATCACTGTGATATGCTTAGTTTGGTCCTTGCAAAATATGGTGCTGTTTAATAGCAAAACTTCTTCACTTTGGTCTGATTATCCTATCATCCTAGCCTTATCTCCCTACTGCAATATTCTAATGGGAGTTAAGGTTGAGTTCCTCACACAATTTCACTGTTTTTTCTTACATTAAATGCTGTTTTTCCATACTGTAAATATCAATTAAAATAAATATTAGGGTGAGTTTTGAAATTTACTGAGCCAAAGAATGATGGTTGCTACAATAAATGTAAGCTATCAATGGCAATTTACAAGCAAGAAATACTCAAGGATCCCAATGCAAAACCAGAGACCTGACAATGCAGCACCTATTGTTTCCATGAAATGACCCATATTAGAATAATAGCAGTTTAAGTATGCATGACTTCTAAAGAACAGAGGCAGAAAGAAACAATGAATGAGCACAATATGTAATTATTATTCATATGTTGGATGGATTGAAAGGAAACTATTCATATGCATCCAAACACAGAAAGTACTGAAAAGGAAAGAAAAAGAGGTGCTATCAATCTGTGTTTCAGCACCTCTCCACCTGCACCTCCAGGGTGGAAATCTTCACCTAACCAAGCTCCAGTTTCTCAAGCTAAAACAACTCTTCCTCTGAGGAATGGGGTACTTAAACACAAAAAGAAATGGATGAATAAGAAAAAAAAAGGAGCAAGACTTCAGGAGCAAGATGTCAACTTGTATTTTGTATAATATCATTACAATGATATTATTACGAATTCCAGTTAAATAATATCTTCTTCTTGATAGCTGGCTTTGACATTACACAAGTTGACTGGATTAGCCCTGTTTACACATGAAACCTTATAATCTCAGTTTGTGATTTAGACTTTCTCTGTGGTGTTGCCATTGCCCAGTTTATGTTTTAGTCTAGTTCAGTCTAAAAGGCCTAAAGTAATCTTTTATAGTAACAATTTTAACACCAGGTATGTACTGTATATATATATATATATATATATATATATATATATATATATAACTGTATATACCTAGTGTTAAACTTATTTTATATGTGTATATATATATATATATATATATATATATATATATATATATATATATATATATATATATATATATACAGTACATACCTGGTGTTAAACTTATTTTATATGTGTATATATATATATATATATATATATATATATATATATATATATATATATATATATACATATATGCTCTTTTCAATTATTATCTTACTGTGCGTTAAATTATTGTTAAATTGTTATTAAATTACTACTTTCAAAGTAAATACAAAGTTGACAAAAACTGACATTATATGTAAAAAAAAAAAAAAAGCTAATTTTTGATTGGTTACTTATACATTTGTGCCCAACGAACATTCCATGCAGATCTTGTAAGATGCAATATATTAAGTTGCCTTGCAAATGTAGCTGGTGAAGCACCAAACCCCCTGACAAATGACCCCAAATCCAAGACCCAAAAGAGTTTCAAGGACAGTCATTTTTAGTTGAGCACTGATGGGGGGTGTATGGGTCACAGTGCAAATGTGTTGTATTTTTTAAAAATTTGAACCTATCATGAAGGAACAAGGTGCTTTCTTCGCTGTCTTGTAAATGTAGTCCAAAAATTATACTTTTAAATTTAATGTCAGGTGTGTTTGAAGTAAATATCACATCCTTCACCTTGGCAGCGAGAGAGTGAAGAATTATTGGCAAAAAAATGTGTTGCACGGTGTATGTTTTGCTTTTTAGTAGTGGATAATGGCCTGGTCCCTGTCATCTATTAAGCAATCTTATTAACCGAAACTCGAACATCATGCTTCATCATTAGGGCATTACAACTCTGATGTAATCTTGGTTTATGAATTAAATTACCTGTGTCCTACATGACATTAATAGAGTGTGAGCGAGGGTTTTATGTCTGCAGTAGGGCTTATGATGATAGGAAATGAGTAATTCCTCTGGGATTGCAAATGGAACAGCCTTAATGTTTAAAGTTGTGCAGCTGCATAACAGGAAATTAATAAAAAGACAAGCTTAATAAAATATTATTATTTTTATTATTAATAATAATAATAATTTCTTAATCCTATTTCTGTTTTTATGATAGGATCAGTATATGCATGAAAGCACACATGAGGGTATTAAGAGAATACATTGGGAACAGACTCCTTATTGGCTCTACATGCATATTATTTTCATTTTGGGCAGCAGTTTAGTGCTTCCCCTACATTTCTTTATAGAGATCAAACATATAGTTGTTTGTCTCTCTTACAACTGGGGTTTATTTGCCGACTGTGTTGACAGTCGGTAGGAAAAACTATATCAAAAGATTTCCTCAGCAAAGAGTCTTCTCTAGTTGACGTGACTACGGGTTCATGAAGAGGGCAAGCCCACATACCAAGACAACAACAACAAAAACATCAACATATCAAGCTATCAGAAACCTTCAGCAATATTTTGCTGCCAAACATAGACAAGGTATAAACAGCCTTGAGGCATCAGTTGATGAGCCTTTTAACCTGGGTTAAACGGGGCCTAGTACACAACATTTGTTTTTTTGGTGCTGCTTTGTTTGAGAACCTGCAGACATCGGTCTTGGCAAGAGGAGATATGTTTATAGGGTCTGGAAGATATAAGAGTAAAGCAGCTACGGTTGCTCTTATAACAGCATGAAAAGCTTTGATCTTTCTCCAAGAGCATCTGCAAAGATGTTACAAAAAATTCAAGGATGCAAAAAGAAAACCTTTATCGAGTGCATTAAAGTAATTTAACGAACTATGTTTGCACAGGTTTACTCATTTCAAGTTTTGTGTGATTAGTTCTTCGTTACCATGGGAAAATTCAGAGTAGCAAAGCTAAAGGGCTTACATTTTAACACATATTTTTATTCATATTTAAGAGGTTTTTGTCCCAATAAGTTGTACCTTCTTCAGTACTGAGGTGATACTTAAATAAATGCTAACTGACAGAAAATATGCCATAAATTGATAAACGGCCACAACAGAGAGCAAAACATTGCACATGATTGGTGAGGAGGAGACATACAGTGTATATATATATATATATATATATATATGTGTAGTGATTTACCTCGGTTTGCTTGGGGCACCACTCATTCATAATAACTTAAATATATCTATTTAAGCTCAGGCTTGAATGAGAAAGCCTGAAAATGTCTTATCAGAACTAAATCAGTCTATCTGAGAGGAAGTAAATTCTACAGAAGTCAGTTTCATGGATTTTGCGTTCAGAAATCACGAACCACGGTGAGGTGATCACACATATTTATTAACAAGAATGGATAAACCAACAATATCAAATCAGTTGAGCTTGCAGGATGAAAGCACCATGAGGAGAAGATGATTTTACTTGTGATAATGAGAATGATGTGAAAGTAGGATGAGAATAAGAGAGAGAGAAACTTGTAAACTTATCGCTATGGAAAACAATGGTTCTGAATACTTAATTATGCTAATGAACTCTCGCATGGAGGGGAAGCGGAGTCCGTCAACCAACCTATAATTTGGAGTGAATATACTAAATTTGGATTAACATTCAAGTTAAATAATTTGGTTATAATTTAGATGAAACTGTCAGACACCACGTATATGTTCAAGGTGCTGGGTAGATCCTACTGTCTTGGTACGCTGGTCCTCTCTGGAGCAACCCCGGTCCGGTGGCCAATCCGAATCGGTGTGTTCTGAAGGATGTTGGTGCGTGAATCAGTAGGTCTGGAGCTGCCCTGATGTTCTGGAATCTGTCCCGCAGAGTTCCAGAAGAAGAGACGTGGTGGCGGACGACAGCTGCTCGAATGGGTCCAAATTTAATAACTAGACTTTACGGGCTACTGCGTTTGGGTCCAGCAGTAATCTTCAGAAAAGTCTATAAAAATCAAAAAGGTCAGTCCTGATGACTGGTGGAGGCTTCAGAGATACTAGGTAACGATTATCAACAAAAAGGGAAAATAACTTTCTTAGTTGGACTATAGTCTATCGTTAAGATCTTTCGCGCGCAGACAAAGGGATTACACGTGGAGATAACAAAAAGGACGATACGAAACGGAACAAAAACAAAGACTTCACAGGACGAAGACTTGGCACAAAAACTCTTTCTTCAAAAGCAAGATTGGAGAGCGGTCCTCTGGTTTGAAAGGCCCGCCTCGAAGGGGAACTTAACCAATTGTGACGCGATACATCACTACAGGGAGTGACTAAGCGTCAGCATGGAGCTCATAGAATCACATTACACAGGCGTCTGTTTCTCTCTCCTCCATTCTCATTTAGATATAAGCACAATCAATAATTAAGGTTTCTTTGATTACATACAAAATGACATGTAGGAGCTTGAAGTCATCTGTGTGGCTGAAAAGGAAACATCTCAAAACATCACATTCTAAAATGTTGGAAATGGATTAGAAAGTTCAACACAGATTGAATCATGTCAAAAGAGGAATCAAGTTATATGCATATAAATCAGATTATATGGAATTACACCAAATTAATTCAAAGTAAAAGAATCCAAGTTAAATGTTTAATACAAGAAAGAGGAACACATTCTTGAAATTCTGATGTCCTTTTGAAGCTGAGGGAGAAAGGGAACCTGGTGTGAGGAGAACATTGCTTTTGGTCCCACAGTTTGCTGGGAGAGATAAGAAGTGTCAACTTTGATGGAGACCAGCTTTGGTGAGACAAAGAGATCTCAGGTCGCTGAAGAGTCGAACAAGCACTTAGAAGAAAGTTCTGCCATTTGAGGGGTTTCTTCCTAACATTTATGGGGAGCATCTGTGTTTCTGTTTATTTAGAGGTGATCAGAGTCAGGGCAGATGTTCATCTTCGGGGGTAGAGTAGCTGTTTTAGGAGCTATAGTTTGATAAGACTGGTGCCTTTTGCACAGCAGGGGTCGAAGGTCGGTTCCTCTCTTGTTGTCCTGAAAAGGAATGTCTGTGTGATGGAGGGAAAAAGGCCATTATTTTATTCAGGTTATGATTGTCATTAATCCTGGAATGTAGGATCACAACATATGTATATATATGTATGAGGCTAAATTCACAATAGTAATTCACATTACAAGAAACTAAACTAAATAAACTAATAATTAATAAAGAAAAATAAAAAAATCATAGTTTTGTGAAATACAATATTGCTTTTGAATTGTGGTACGAAATAATAAGAAAAAACAAATAAAAAAAACTGTCTGAGACACATCAGAGCACCTTTCCTATGAACAGTGGCCCACAATACCTGTCAACAGGTGAAGAAGTCTTTTTGAACGATACAGAAAATATCTGATTGCAGTGATTGTCTCAAAGTGTTGCTCCATAAAATTTTAGCTTCAGAGCCCCATCATGCTTGCTTACATGTTTTATTTTTTTATTTATTTATTTTTTTATGTTTCTTTCAAACAATTCAAAATCAGTGTCATGATTTTCAAAGAATTTTTATTTATTTTGACTTCTAGCAATTCCAACTTATTATATTGACCGCTGATTTTTTCACCTCTTTAATTGGAGGGTATGAATAATTTTGAGGACGATTATATATATATAGATATAGTTATGTTGTCATAAAGGTTTTTCTTTCTAAGTCTTTTTTTAAAGGAGCCCTATCATGAAAAATGGACTTTTAAGAGCTTTTCAGCGTGTCAGTGTGTTATTTCCTCATCAAGAAATGATTTAAATCGTTATTTTTCTTCATTCATGCATATTTGAGTAATCTACATGAATATTTAAACCAAGCGCTACCTCCCTGCAAACGGCTGACTACCCACCGCGTTACGTATGAACGTGGCACCAATCACGAAAGTCCAAATGCGCATGCTCAGTATCGTAGCAAGACGCCCTCTGTTGAACAGAAACTCAGAGAATCCTATACACACTCTCCGAGGAAGAAACTAACACCTGCAGGAAGATTTCCTCAGAGACAAGCAGCCATCAGCTAACAGACGTTTGCTCCAGAGTTCAGGAGAATTTTCTTCCTTTTTTTTTTCTTCTTTTTTTTAAGCTCTAGAGGACAGCAAGTTGGGGAAAATGCAGTTACGTTCAGCGTGGTTATGTTCAGCGTGGGAGTTTATTTGTTGTACTGGATGAATCGACTTGCCAGAAGTGGTTGGATTATAACTTCAGGAGCAGGAAAAAAAAAAACTCAACTTTGTGTGTGAACTTCACTCCTGACAACTTCATGAATCTCGGGCAGTAAAGTGTTTTTTTCTCTGGGATTACTTCTGAAACCTGACGCAGTTCCTACTATAAAAACGCACATGGACAGACAACAACACTGGTGAGTCAACACATCTCTCAGCTCAATGCTAACTGTTAGGCTATGATTTGTTCGCTAATTTACTTACTTGTCAGGGGTCTCTGTGGTACTTCTGTGGTACTGCGTGTACTTCAAACTCCATATCAGACTCTGGGTCGAGCGCATACAGCTCCATAACAGGCTGCTTCGTTTGATCCCGTCGATCGGAGTAATTATCCATCAATGTTTACAAGATCCATGTGAGTGCTGCTTAGCTCAGCGCTAACTGTTAGCCTATGATTTGTTCGCTTAATTACTTGCTTGTCAGGGGTCTCTGTAGTACTTCTGTGGTACTGCGTGTACTTCAAACTCCATATCAGACTCTGGGTCGAGCGCATACAGCTCCATAACAGGCTGGTCTGTTTTATCCCGTCGATCGGAGGAATTATCCATCAATGTTTACTACTAACATCCACATGAGAGCTGCCGGTGCTACAGACAATTCTGTGACCCTTCAGAATAAGTGTCTCTTCCGGGGCGACGTCATGAAATGGGCGTAAAACATGCTGCAATTGGTCGAGAGCTCCGCGGTTCAGTACAGTCAGCCATCTTACTTCCGTGTTGGAAATTAGATGCATCGAAAAACTAATATTTAACACCAAATTACTTTCTATAGTAACGATGGGAACATATCTAGCTTATTAATGCCTATATTTGACTTTTTTGAACATTTGGAAAGCATGATGCAGCTCCTTTAAGGTACAGTATGTAATAATTGCTGACATCTAGTGGTAAAGATGCATATTTGAAAGAAAAGATGTGTTCTTTCAAATGACTTCATATTCCTGCACTGTTGTGAATGTACGGTGGCCATTAGTGGTCAAAATTCTCCCAGACATAAAGATGTTTTCATGTGTGAGTGGATCCAGTGGTCTCAGTTGTAGACTGTACTATGGGTAACTTTTTTTTTTTATGTCTTTTAAGGCATTACTTATCCAAAACAGTGCTCTAACTCCCATTAAACAAAGCTGGTTCACCAGTTTTAAAGTTCGGAGGGTTCTCACTTCACACACATTGGCTGTGTCCGAATGTCCACCCTATTCCCTACATAGGGCCCTATATAGGGATCACGCCATTTTGTAGGGGTGTCCGAATGTCTAGAAAGAAAAAAGTAGTGCACTAAAAGTTACCCACAATGCATCTTGAAAACTAGTGAGCTTCGATGGTCCCTAGACGGGACAATATAGACCACAATGCATTGCGGTCAGGAGAGCTGAATGGCGCAAGGTGTTGCACACATCGAGCGGCAGAAAAAAAAGAGAGAAAAAACGACAGAAAAGAGATTAAACACAACATAAGTAAATAAAATACCTTCATTTAAAATTACAGATTTGATTTGGAATTAAATCTTTTCGTGCGTCGTGAGTGCCGCTGTGGTTGCCACGGTGACAGCTGGTGATCACATGATTTGCGGCGGGGAAAAAGTAGTCAGCTTAGTGTCCGAATCACAGGCAGAATGAGGGCACTAGATAGTCTGCTACGTAGTGCAGCCCTATGTAGTGAATGAGGGGTTAGGGAGTAGGGAGGACATTCGGACACAGCCATTGTTTTGTCCATTCAGGGACACCGCAGTTAAAATTGTAGAACAAATATGGCAGTCCCCATATGTGCACCCCCAACAAGTAGATATAAATGACTTATTCTAATAAAATAAACACATAAAAGTTCTTCTAGTGCAGTGATTACACATCAATAGAAACACAGTTTTGAATTATATATGACATATTTCTGCCATTGACCTTTGATTTTTTTACATACTGTACCTTTAAATCTTTCTTATGCAAGAATAAGACAAATCTTAATTAGTCCCTCAGTAAATTGAATTGTTGCTACAGTTAAGTCCAATAAGCAGTAACGTACAGGTGATGTCAAACAAGAACATAAATGATTACCGGAGAGTAAATATTTATTAATTTTAAGTCTGCCATTTCCTATATGCTGTCCTTTTATTTTATTTTATTTTTTTGTGTCTTTTTGTTTGTTTGTCTTTTCAGTGCTTTTTTATTCAGTGTGATGTAAGTGAGCAGCAGACCGGTTTAAATATCACTTGGTAACTATCTTATCTTATCTTATCTTATCTTATCTTATCTTATCTTATCTTATCTGTATCTTATCTTATCTTATCTTATCTTATCTTATCTTATGCCACATCTGTGTTGTGCCATAACAACCCTCGTTCCTCTCAAGATCACCTTCAGCTCTCTGTGCAGATAGATTATGCTGCCTTAAATTACAATAAATAAAATTCTCACAGCTGAGCACAGGGGGTCAGCTGTGAAACACACTCTGAAACTGAAAAACTCAGCATTCAGTCAGGCTACAGCAGTTTAAGAGGCACTCATTGATTGCTGCCATCAGTTGAGGGTGGGATGTGTGTGAGGATTACTGAGCCTGTTAATGTCAGGCTTGTCAATACTAGTAATAATGTTGACTTTCAGAAAGAAAATCTGGAAAGGTCCTATAACTGTAAAAAAAAAAAAAAACACGAGCTGCACACATCAAAACACTGGTGAAAAGGGAGCTTAAAAGCATTCAGTAAGTGTAGCATCTGGGTTGGCCAGGTATGTTGTTAAATAATGCCAGACTATGTTCCTGAAAAAGCATCTCACAAGTGTTTGATCATCTGTCTGGAAACCATTTGCATGAAAGAAAAAAGAAAGGTAAATACAAGTTTCAAGTTTTAAATCCTTGTGCACATGGCTCGGAAAAGTATGTTTTAGGGGTTGTAGTATGTTGCATTGTTTCGTGATTAATAATATGCGATAATGCAAAATAAGGAAGTTGGCAGACAGTGAAGATGATATCTTAAGTTTTATGGCTAATATATATATTTTTTTTGAGAAAAAAACACCACTTTTTCTTTCTTGATATCTCCTTATAATCCTGTCTTTGCCCAGATTAACTGACTTTACATGTACATCAAAGAAAAACCTGCCTGTAAACTGGGCCATTACAGGATAAATTGTCAAGACATATATTGGCTTTTGAAGAGGCGATTTGTAAATCTTTGGGCTTCTAACTAAGTGTACCGTAACAATAAACGGCAACGCCACTGCGTGGCCTTGTGGGGTGGGTTGGTGTTTGAGTGATGCATGTGCATATTATAGACAAGGGTATATAGAGAGAGGGAGACAGATTTTTCCACATAAGTGCCTTTGGAGGTGCAAAAGGGGATGTGAAGGCCCTTGGCATTGGCTGGCGCGTCTAACGGACTGGAAACAAGGCTTTATATTCAGCAATTTATGATCTCAATGCAGGTGAAGGAGTGTAAGAGGGAGGGGAGAGAGAAGGGAGTACTGGCAGAGACCTTGGGAGGAGAAATGAAGGACATTGTCCAAGACTAACTCTCATCAGCAGATGTCAATGAGACGCCCAGCTAGCAGGAACAAATGGGATTGCTTCAATCTCAATTTGACATTTATATAGCCTTCCCTCTGTTTTGCATTCATTTTTTTTTTTTTCTCTGACAGCCATTTACTGTGTTCATAATAGAGCAAGCCTGCAAGTCTGTCTCAATGACAGGTAACAAATACAAAATAGTGCAAACAAAATTATCTTAAGCTATAAATACCAATAACTTTCTGCATATCTGAACTTTCTCATAATGAAATCTTAACACATTTTACCAGAAGTTTCTGTCTATTTAATTGAAAATGTAATTAGGGTTTTCTTTTTCTTACTTTTGTTGTTGTTGTGTTTGTGGGATACAGTGTCACTACATTTAGTGATAGCATGCCAAAATGTATGTGGCTAATCCCCCCACCCCCAAATCTTTCTGTTTTCCCTGCTGTCTCTCAGGTTTGCTGTTGGCAGAGCCTCCTATCTCCCTGGAATGATTATGTTGGCATTTGGCAGGTAGTTATGAAACCAGGTGATTAATCCCCTGGGAGGGGAAACAACATTAACCTGCCTCTCCATATTTGCCACCACATCACCTTAGGAAAACACACCAGAGCAACAGCCCACAGTATGTTATCCGTTAAAGTGGGATAAGCACAGTGGCATTTTCCACATAATCCTTCCACTAATTAAAAAATGAGCTTTCTACTTCAAGTGGGCTTCCAGTGACAATGAGACTAGTGAGTGATACTACACAAACACACTCCCCGAAAGTTTTTCAATTCAATTCCATTCAGTTTCCTCTTCAAGCATACTTGACTTCTGATAATAGATATTTGAACTGGAAGACACAAAGTCTTTGAGTAATATCAGTACTGTATATTACCCTCAAGACAATGTCACATGCTATTGACTTATCTGTTGCATTTGTTGGAGTAAATAAGGAAGATTACGTATTGTTTGGGAACATGGTTTAGATCTCCTATGAAATTATAGTTTACCATCACCAGAGGCCAGAGGAGCCTTTTAGTGAAAGACTGCTCCTCCGTGCCAGACCAGCAAACACAAACTCTTTTTTCCTTCATGTCATCAGGGTATGGAGATGGAGACAGAATAGCCTCCTTATATGGTTTTATACTTTTATAGTTTGTTAAAAAAAAAAGAAAAAAAAATAAAAAATATATATATATATATATATATATATATATATATATATATATATACTTTATTAATCCCAGTTAGAGAACCAATTAGGAAATTCATTCTCACCATTAAACCCATCTCAGTTTGAACCTGAGAGCAGTGGGCTGCTATTTAAAGTACCCGGGGAGCAGTTGGTGGGGGCTGAGGACCCTGCTCAAGGGTCCACAGTGGTTTACCTGAGTGGACTGTATGAAATAAAGCACATACAGTTTTAAAAAAAAATCGATCTGATTTTAGGATTGCTTGAATTCTATTTAGGAGTGCTTCAGCACCCACAAAAATGGGCAATGTGATTTGCCAAAACCATGTCAGAGTCAGTTTTCTCACTGGTTGTCTAAGTGGTGTCCTGAAAACACGTTGGCTTTTTACAGTAGATAATTGGAAAACTTTCTGAGGCAAACTTGAATCTGGAGAGATGGCATTTATCTAAGAAACACCTGTGGGGTAAATCACAAAAACTTCATACAATAAAAACAGTAACCTTAACAATACAAATAAATAAAACCACAATATGCGATTTACTGAATTTTATGGGCAGGTGGTGAGGAAAGAAAGTTCTGTGGTGACAGTTTGGATGAATGAATTACTCAGGCCCAGGAAACACAGTGAAAGGGAGTGTTGTTTAAAAATTTGAGTGAGCTGGCCCAGTGTTAGTTGGGCCACTGATCTCAGTGTTCCAGTCATCCAAATAAGTAAAATGTGTTGGTGCCAAAAAAAGTCAAAAAGATGTCAGCCCAGTGGCAAATGTCTTGTATGTCCGGCGGCCAGTCCATCTCTGGATGAGAGTAGCTTATGTATTCTCTGTTAACAAAGCTTGTTTTCTCTCATATGGGACATTTTCTTCTCTATAGGAAAATTGTTTATATCATTTTTTTTTTTTAACAAAAATCCATCGAGGCATAGAAAAGTGATATGTGCCCATCAGTGCCAAACACAATCATCACATGTTGATAATTTTTAGTTTCAGGTGGGTCTTTATTTGCACTTAGTTTCAGTTGCCTGGAGTACTAGATTGTTCATCACTATCTCCTGAGGCTGGAAACACAGCACCAGCTTGCAATGCACCATAGAAAAAACAAAACAAAAAAACAACAACTACTACTACTAATACTACAACTAATAATAATAATCATAATAATAATAATTATGGTTATTATTGTCAATAATAATAATCATACTACTACTACTACTACTACTACTACTACTACTACCAATAATAATAATAATAATAATGATCATAAAAATAATCATTATTTTTATTATAATTATTATTATTATAAATCATGCAGATGACTCTATTTAATCTGTTCTTGTCCGCATGACGTGGTGCTTCCTCTGGAAGGTGCCTTACATCCCACTGTCACTCTCGACCACGCCTTTTAAACTCCTCAGATAAATCACTGCCATATTTGACATTAACTGTCTTAGGGTCTTTTTCTACAATATTTATCTCCTAAGGTAATCTATTAGCATGTATAAGTCAAAGAGATCCTGCAACAATCCCAAATTAAAACTATTTTCAGTGCCTTCTATAATTGCCTCAACTTGCATACCTCAAACCATTTAGTAGTGAGGGCATGATGTCTGTGCGTGCTAGTCTATGGAAGGTGGGATTTCTTGTTTTGTTTTTTCAATACTTAAAGAGGAATACTCTATGGTTTCTCACTTCCAGTACAGTGACTCTATTTTAATGGATTTTGGTGAGACTGTCCTCCCAAAATGACTTCATGGATTAGGTTGTCATGAAGGCAATGACAACAAATACCGTGCATACAGAACATAAAAAAAAAAAACAAACAAGTATTTTTCTGTGGGAAATATTTAAGAGTGTCAACAAAATATTATATTATTGAAGAACTTGTTGAGTCTACTTCAGTGTTATCCAGGACCCATATGGTTTAACAAACATTTTAACAGGGAAAGTATAGGCGTGCCACCAGTCAGAGAAAACTGCCTGCATACCTCAAATCTCAGAATTATCTGAATGATTTCTTTTCTTACTGTTTTTATATTCACTTAATATCTTCTCACCTATCACTTTGTGTCTTTTCCTACCTGTCTTCCTGTACCACCCATCCCTCTGCCATGGAATCCATCTGTCTTCCTCTCTGTTTGGTGCAGATGGAGCAACATGACAAGGGCAAGGGAGCCAATCCATTCCCACCTTGTCATTTGCAGACATTTCGATCTGCCACAGCACTCTTCCATCTCGATTAAGGGGTGTCCTACTGGGGGAGACAAGCATGTAGGTGTATGTATGTGTGTGTGTATATGTGTATGTGTTTGTGGTAAGGGGCTGGGAATGTGGTCTGAGTCTGAGCTTGTACTGTCAAATTTGGCCAACACTATTGTCATGTTGTGGATCTGAAGAACAACTACCACAGTGACAATTAATGTCCCCTGGAGATGGAAAATGGACATTAAGAGCGAACTGCCATTTCTGGTTGTTGATGAAATTTAATCACATTATTGGTATCATACATAGATATTTAGGACATTATATTTAAATGCAGTAAATGCATAAACATAGTTCTTTTGTCTACCTCAGAATACTCAAAATGCTACTGTTTTACAATGACAACATTTCACTGGCAATATTTGGCTGTTTTGTTTATAAACATCTTTGATACAGTACTTCTGTAAAATGTTTCCTGTGATCTATAAAACTTTTTTATAAATAAAAAATCAGGGCCTTCAGCTTCACGAGCTGGCTGGCTCGTACCCCTCAGCGTTTGCGTTTCTTGGGCATAGGTGCGTCTACCCGGATGAGGTACTCCAGAAGATCAGCCAGTTAAAAAGAATCTGACTTCTTTGCATCATAGATCATGTATAATTGCACTGCTTCCTTGATTTTAAATAAGTCCCTACGGTTATACACCAGCAGGGAGTCAATGGTCCTTGTGACAGACAAAAGAATCAACACAAAACAAACAAAACTTAACAGAGCCAAGCGGTGACACAGACACTCCGGCGCCATATTGGTCATGATATGTTAGAGGGGGTGGGACTATTTTCAAACACTCAACGTATCTGGACCACAAAGGCTGATGGGAAAAACAATTGTGTCAGGAATTATGTTCACATTTAGGCAAAGTTGATGAAAAATTCTGTTCGTGAATGTTAAAGTTGGCATAATGCATATGATGCATAATGCGTATGAGGAGATAAACTCACCACTATAGACAACTCTGTAGCATCTGTTATAGATCAAAGTAAAGTGATATTACTCACTGGCTACTAAGGTCATTGTTCTGTCTCTGACTCTGCATCTACTCTTTTGCATACTTGACTTCCATAAATATGCTCTCTTGTCATCTAGAGATGGGTTAGATATAGTGACCTAATTTCCCATTTTGAATCAATATAGTATAAATAAAACATCATTTTAATTAATTAGATCTCTGAATTAAATGTGTAAACCATCTTGTGGTAGAATGTACAACTCATTTTGTTGGGTCAAATTAACGACCGCTGGATTGGTCCAACAGTTACCCAGGCTTTGGATTGAAAACAACCCAAGTTGGGTTGTCTTTACCTCAGGATTTTTTTGGGTGTGAGATTACAACTGTATTTTGTCTTCTGGCATCAGAATATTGGGAGCCATTTAGGATTGTTATCAGCTTCAGTTCAGTCAAAACACTGACTGGCTTGCAAGAACAGTGTTTCTTTTTGACATCTAAGCCAGTAAGATGATGTGAACCGTGGGAATTCATGGTAATCACGGTAGACCTGCCAAGTGGACTTTCACATGGAGGATTGGCTGTGGAAAGAAGAAAATGTAGATGTTTGTGATGACATCATTAAGGGCAACCACAGAGCTGGTACTCAGGAAGAACAGCTGAAGTTGTCCCTGAAGGATCTAAAAAGAGGCCCAAGGAGGATGATGTGGGATCAATAAGGAGCGATATCAACTCTCTCCAAGGTCTTGACTAAACATCCTGAAAGAGCAAGACAGAATCACCCAACATGCAATCCACAAGTAACCCTAATAGTATTACAATAAACACATGGATCAGAGTTGTTTGGTACAGGGACTGATTTGAAAATGTATGTAATCCTTCCAGTTAGGTAAAAACATATGGACTGATTATATAATTTTTCTCAGGCTATATAAGGTTTAAGCTGCTGCTTTCTCACACAAGATAGCATGCACATTTTGTAGACACATGCTAGCGGCATATGAACAATTAGTCACACAAGTTATAATCACCAGAGGGCATATGTTTCATTGGTTTTCACACACCGGAGTAGTGTTTTATCAAGGTTTAGTCCTACCACAGCCTGGTGGATAAATGTTTGTTTACAGGCATGCGGCAGTTTCTGATGTTTGCTTGCTTCTATCAATTTAGTTCCCATTGGGGCAAACATGGAGAGAGTGTAGTTTGGACCCCCATCCATATATTATGCACACCCACACACACACACAAAACTGGCCCCATCTGTCTGTTTGTCCTGACTAAATATGTTTGCATATCTCTGTAGATGGACACCAATCTCAGTAGTCCATCCTGAATATATATCACATCATAGCTTTCTGTCCTACTATTTGTCCTTCACGACATACTGTCAAAGGAGCCTCAGTGAGTGAAGTCCCAGAGACCAACTTAAAACCAACCACCAGAGGAAGCCAAAACTGATCTCTGGACACTGACCCAACACAGACTCTAATGACAGCTTAACACACGAATGAGAGAAGTAATCCTAATTATATTACCAGTAATGATTAAGGTTATGAGTAATAAGTAACTGAATGATTGAATTTAATGAAATAAGGTGTAATGTGAGCAAATGACATGTGTAGAGAAAGCTGTCATAAGAATGTTTTTTAAGTGACTGTTGGTGTAAATGGGAGGCATGTGAGTACCGTCTTCTTCCGCTTATCCGGGATCGGGTCGCGGGGGCAACTGCCTAAGCAGGGAAGCCCAGACTTCCCTCACCCCGGCCACAGCCGCTCATGGAGATGGACATCAACAGAGCCATGTGTCCCTCGCCCGGACGTAGGTCACCAGGGCCCCCCTCTGGAGCCAGGCCTGGAGGTGGGGCACGGAGGCGAGCGCCTGGTGGCCGGGCTTTTGCTCATGGGGCCTGGTCGGGCTCGGCCGGAAAGGACGACATGGGCCCCCCTTCTTGTGGACCCACCACAAGAAGGGGGGCCATAGGGGTCCAGTGCAGTGTGAGTTGGGTGACGGCCGAGGGCGGGGAGACCCTGGTGGTCCGACCTCCGGCTGAAGAAGCTAGCTCTAGGGACGTGGAATGTAACCTCTCTGGTTGGAAAGGAGCCTGCGCTGGTGCGTGAGGATGGGCGGTTCCGACTAGATATAGTTGGACTCACCTTGACACATGGCTCGGGCTCTGGAAACACCATCCTTGAGAGGGGCTGGACCTTGTTACACTCTGGAGTTGCTCTCGGTGAGAGGCGTTGAGCGGGTGTGGGCATACTCATTGCTCCCCGGTTCTGCGCCTATACATTGGGGTTTACCCCGGTGGACGAAAGGGTGGTCCTGACTGTTGTTTGTGCCAATGCACCAAACAGCAGTTCAGAGTATCCACCCTTTCTGGAGTCCTTGGACGGCATGTTGGAAGGAGCGCCTTCCGGGGACTCCATCGTTCTGCTGGGGACTTCAACACTCACGTGGGCAATGACAGTGAGACCTGGAGGGACGTGATTGGGATCTGAACCCAAGTGGTGTTTTGTTGTTGGACTTCTGTGCTCGTTATGGATTGTCCATCACGAACACCATGTTCAGGCATAAGAGTGTCCACATTTACACCTGGCATCAGGACACCTTAGGCCGCAGCTCGATGATCAACTTCGTAGTCGTGTCATCGGACTTGCGGTAACCTTATCCTGGACACTCGGGTGAAGAGAGGGGCGGAGCTGTCCACTGATCACCACCTGGTGGTGAGTGGGCTCAGATGGTGGGGGAGGTTGCTGGTTAGACCTGACAGGCCCAAACGTGTCGTGAGGGTCTGCTGGGAACATCTGGCTGAGTCCCTTGTCAGGGAGAGCTTTAACTCCCACCTCCAGGAGAGCTTCAACCATGTTCCGAGGGAGGTGGGGGACATTGAGTTGGAATGGGCTATGTTCCGCACCTCTATTGCTGAGGCTGCTAGTTGGAGCTGTGGCCATAAGGTTGTCGGTGCCTGTCGTGGTGGTAACCCCCGAACTAGCTGGTGGACACCAGGGATGAGGGATGCCGTCAAGCTGAAGAAGGAGTCCTACCGGGCCTTTCTGGCCTGTGGGACTCCTGAGGCAGCTGACAGGTATCGGCGGGCCTAGCGGAGCGCGGCTCTGGCGGTCGCTGAGGCAATTATTCGGACATGGGAGGAGTTTGGTGAGGCTATGGAGAACGACTTCTGGATGGTTACGAGGCGATTCTGGTCCACCATCCGGCGGCTCAGGAGGGGGAAGCAGTGCACCATCAACACTGTGTACAGCGAGGATGGTTGGCTGCTGACCTCGACTCGGGACGTCGTGGGCCGGTGGAGGGAATACTTCGAACACCTCCTCAATCCCACCAACACGTCTTTCGAGGAGGAAGCAGAGTTTGGGGACTCAGGGGTGGACTCTTCTGTCACTGGGGCTGAGGTCGCAGAGGTAGTCAAAAAGCTCCTTGGTGGCCAGGCCCCTGGGGTAGACGAGATCCGTCAGGAGTTTCTTAAGGACTGGAAATTAGCAATAGCTAACTCTGGTACAAAACATCTCTTCTTTTTAAGATTAATGTGTATTGTACATTGTCCCTGTTAAATAAATGAATATACAAACAAACAAACAAGGCTCTGGATGCTGTGGGGCTGTCTTGGCTGACGCGCCTCTGCAGTATCACGTGGACATCGGGGGCAGTACTTCTGGACTGGCAGACTGGGGTGGTCTGGAGGGTGTGTTCCAACTTCAGGGGGATCACACTTCTCAGCCTCCCTTGTAAAGTCTATTCAGGGGTCCTGGAGAGGAGGGTCCGTCGGGGAGTCGAACCTCTGATTGAGGAGGAGCAGTGTGGTTTTCATCCTGGTCATGGAACAGTGGACCAGCTCTACACCCTCTTCAGGATCCTGGAGGGGGCATGTGCATTGTGGACTTAGAGAAGGCGTTCGATCGTGTCCCCCGGGGATTCCTGTGGGGGGTGCTCTGGGAGTACGGATTGCCGGACCCCCTTGTTCGAGCTGTCCGGTCCCTGTATGATTGGTGCCAGAGATTGGTCGCATTTCCGGCTGTAGGTCGAATCCATTCCCGGTGAGAGTTGGACACTGCCAGGGCTGCCCTTTGTCATCGAGGCTGTTCAAAACCTTTATGGACAGGATTTCTAGGCGCAGCCGAGGTGTTGAGGGGATCCGGTTTAGTGGCCTCAGGATTGGGTCTCTGCTGTTTGCAGATGATGTGGTTCTGTTGGCGTTGTCAGGCTGTGATCTCTCTCGATTTGCAGCCGAGTGTGAAGCGGCCTGGATGAGAATCATCACCTCCAAATCCAAGACCATGGTCCTTGCCTGGAAAAGGGTGGAGTGTCCTCTCCGGGTCGGGAGCAAAGTCCTGCCCCAGGTGGAGGAGTTGAAGTATCTCGGGGTCTTGTTCACAAGTGAGGGAAAAATGGAATGGGAGATGGACAGACGGATTGGTGCAGCGTCTGCAGTGATGCGGACTCTGCATCGGTCCGTCATGGTGAAGAAGAAGCTGAGCTAGAAGGCGAAGCTCTCGATCTATGGCCATTAGCTGTGGGTCATGACCGAAAGAACGAGATCACTGGTACAAGCGGCCGAAATGAGTTTCCTCCGCAGGGTGGCCGGGCTCTCCCTTAGAGATAGGGTGAGGAGCTCGGTCATCCAGGAGGGGCTCAAAGTAGAACCGCTGCTCCTCCGTATATAGAGAGGAGCCAGATGAGGTGGCTCGGGCATCTGGTCAGGATGCCTCCTGGACGCCTCCCTGGTGAGGTGTTCCAGGCAAGTCCCACCGGGACAAGACTCTGGGGGAGACCCAGGACGCGCTGGAGGGATTACATCTCCGGCTGGCCTGGGAACGCCTCGGGATCCCGGCCACAGAAATGCACATCACTTTCCAAAATGTCTGTTCAAAATCTCACAGTCTGCATTTTTTTTATTTTATTTCTTTTTTTTTTTCTTATATAGGTGAACAATTAGAACATGTTTGTTTTGTTAGCAGTGACTCTTATCTCTAAGCAGATTATAAGACCAAATAATTTTTCTTCTTCACATAAGGGGGAGCTGAGATGAGTTAGATCCTGGAGGTAAGCAGTTGGCTGTCACTACCTTTAGCGCATGTCACCTATTCATTCAATCTAAAAGATCTTCACATAGCAAACTTCAAATTATTCATCTTTTCTATTTATTTAAGCTCATTAGCTCTTACTCTGTTAACTGTCCAAGGTTACAATTGTGCCCACAAACATTACCTGCAGTTCTTTGTTAACGAGACCAAAGTAAAAAAAAACAACTTTATTTCAGTTTATTTATAAGATCATTAACAAACAACTGCAAATGTTATTTTAATCATTTGCACACATCCGAAGACCAAAGATGTACCATACCTAAAATATTTTGAAAACAGTATAGTGTTTGTGTAATTAAGGGAGTTCTAGCAGTTCGCAAGGCCCAAGTGGAAACCTAACAGACCCAAGGTAGAAAATCATAGTCTACAAGGGGAACATGTAATTTCCAGGTCACCGATTGTCTCATTTTAGCAGTCAAAGCCACCGACCCCAGTATCAATCTTACCGATTGGCTTAATGACAATGGTTTTGACCTCATTATCCTTGCCCTCCTGACCATTTCTATCACCTTAATCATTTATCTCCTCATCCTCATTCTTTCTTTCTCCTGGGGTATGATCCATATATCAGGCTGATGCTAGTCTTCTTTTAAAAGTCGGATATTGCTCTGCCATCCTCAAATAATATGATGGAGATTCCTCTGTGCCTGCTGATAATTTAAGTTTGCATCATACTGTAGATTAGAGTTGCAGTTAAAATACGTTTGTGAGGAGGGTGCATGAATATGTCGTCTACTTTTGATCCCATTAGTTTGTTATAACCCACCAAAGGATGCCCACCCAATGTAACATTCTCTCAATTTATTATTCTTTCCTTCTTTGGAGAGTTTTGATGGTACTTTTTATGTCTTTATTTATTTCTTAGAATGTAAGTTTCTGTTGAAATGGCAAACTTTATTGTTAAAAGTATATTCATCAGCAAGATAAGCCCCCAATATGACATCAGTGTCATTTAATTCTTCCTTTTTCCTTCTCTCTGAGAGAAAACATTGTCTCTCTTTCAACCCTACATAGTTGGGAACAGGAAGCTGTTAAGGAGTAGCTGTTTTCCTCCCTCTATTTCTCTCTGTCATTCTCTCTCACTGAAGAATATCAAAGCACTGCTTCTGACATCCCCTCAATTACAGAAATACCCAGAGAGCCCTCCAGCAGCTTTATTGTGAGAAAAACTCCTCTTGATGCAGTGACCAAGACATTCTGACATGCTCTTTTAAACTGAGTGGATTTGAGATAAAAACGTGGAGATATTGCTTTTGAATGCTTATCAGACCACTTCAACGCTTACTTTTGTAAATGTTGCATACACACATTAAAATACTGTCTGTTTACTGAACTCTCTGCCCTCTTTTACACCATTCCTTAAGCAGCTTTTCTTTTTTTCCTTTTTTTTCTTTAAGAGAAATTGCTGGATTTCCAATAAAAATATGGATTACATTCTCTTTTTCTTTTTTGTTTTTTTGTTTTATAGGTTTCCCCAGACTTCTTTTTGGAAAATTACATATTAAAACATGATTGGATGGATGGATGGATGGATGGATGGATGGAGGGAGGCGGGTGAATGTGGGCTAGTTACTGACCACTAAATACATCATAATCATCATCATACCTTTTTCTTTCTTTCTTTTTTTCTGGTGAATATCAGAGATTTTGATCCTCCAGTTTGCTAAATTCATTTTAAGACTGAGTTACGACATCACCCGCGAGTTGACAAATTGTTTTAAAGATTTTGCTTAGCAACAGTGGCATATTAGGCTTTACCTTTTATTAGAAAGTCTTCAAACTCAAACTGCATCTACTTGCAACCTCAAGAAAACAACCAATAAGTTTGTAACAGAGAAACTAGAAAAGCATTCAGAGAGCGCAGACCTCCACCAAGCAGCTCATGTCCCCCTCATATTGTGACTCACAACAAAACTTGCACTCCTGCATTCATTTAATCTACATCATTGGATTCCTTGCCCATGAAAACATACCAATAGCATCTGGAATCATGCTTGTATCACTATGACTTCAATTGAAATTTCCATAATGGCGGTTTTCTTCTGGATCTAGCTCCATTGAAGAAGAATCAATTCTGTTGACGTACTCCCGATTCAGCAGAGTCTTGGCTACAGTTTGGTGTTAGTTGCATGTCTGTATCTTTATTTGTTATCTTTCAGCATTGAAAATTCCAATGACTCCCTTATTTTTGTGTGATCGGGATCATAGTATCCGGAATTTTCTCTGGAGCCGGATCAACTTTCAAAACATTATAGAACTCATTGAGATCCTTTCTTGTAATTTTTTACCAAACACTTGGACCATTTATATGGAGTTATATGCAAAAATTCCAAAATGTGGCCTATTTCACAATGATAAAGAATCCTTCAAAAAAAATTCCTGGATCCTGAAGGTGATCCGGATCACCACCAGAATTTAATGGGTTCGTCATTGGGCTGAGGCACATGGCTGGTGAAAATTTCAGGTCAATCCACTTTTTCTATAAAGTTGCTGACAGACAGACAGACAAACCAATGCTACTGAAAACATTGCCTCCGTGGCGGAGGTAATTAACAATTGTCTAGATAAAAAAAAAAGGCAGAAAGATATTTTTAGAATTATTAAAGCATTCAGTTTTAATATTTATTACATACAGTGAGACTGGATAACTTGTAAGCACTGTCTTTCTCAGCTCGAGCAATCCTAATGATAAGAAGAGAAAATAAAAATTGGAAGAGCTGGGTGCAGCTTGTTCCACAGTCAACACTGGGGAGGGATGACCTTGGCAAACAAACACTTGCTCATAGTCATTACTGCTTATTCAGTGTTTTGTTTTAATTGGATCTAGAACAGGGAATGGGAGTTTTTAAGATGAGATCATTTTTGCCATAAGACTTGGAAATATTAATCCTTCAAGAGAGATGTAGAGAAAATAATCAAGGAAAAAGAGAAGACTTGATCATCAGCAGGACACTGGCTTACCTGCAGCTTGTCATCTGGGAAGCTGATTAAGATGAGTTCTGACTCTCAGAATACCTGTTTTGCTTTGTGATCCTTGTATCTTGCCTTAAGGGAAAAATGACTCACAGTTAAAGGAATTGTACACATACAGAATGATGTGCCTTCATTTATACTCACCCTCATGCTGAGAAAGACTGTGGAGCACTTTTTTAATATCTGAAATGCAGCCGGAGATCCGAGGAGGTTTATATTATCCATGCACCGACTTTCATATAATGGGGTTCACTGGCGCTCAACACAAAGAAGTCCATAAAAGTCCACAGAAACTTGGCAATATTCCTTCATACTGCTCGTCCAATGTAATCCAAGTGTCCCGAGTGTCCATAATTTACTTGAAACTACATAATTTAGTATATTTTTATAGCCTAAACAGTACTACATCTCACATCCTATTTGCACGTTCATGCGAGTTCACGACACCACGGAAGCTGCGGCGTTCAGCACCTACTCTGCCAATGATGCAAGCATAGAAGAAGAAATTCACTGTTTACATTGCGCTAAGTTCAAACGAGCTGCAGACAAACGGGGACAAACACAAGAGGGGTTGGCTATTGATTTAAAACAAAGAAAGAAAGAAAAAGAGGACGCACAATCATGTCTGCCGTGGCTTCCGTTGTGTCGTGAACTCGTATGAACATGCAAATAGGTAGTACGATGTTCTACTGTTTAGGCTATAAAAATATGCTAAATTATGCTGTTCTGAGTATTTTATGGACGCTACCCACTCATATTGCCAAGTTTTTGTGGACTTTCATGGACATTTTTTGTTGGGCGCCGGTGAATTCCATGATATGAAAGTCGGTGGATAATGAAACCCTCCTCGGATCTCCGGCTGCATTTAAGATATTAAAAAAGTGCTCCACAGTCTTGCTCAGCATGAGGGTGAGTAGAAAATGAAGGCACATCATTCTGTGGGTGTTGTATCCGTTTAACATAGTACTACCTCCCTAAATCATTTAAGTGTGTATAAACTACATAACCTGAAAAAAATACTCTAAAGCAGATCATTAATGTAAGATTTGACTCCTTACATCATCTTTCAATGATTACTAATTATTTCATAGCAGTTTTAAATACCACAAAATGCCACAAACAGCCTTATGTGTTGCATATAAGTGAAGGAAGTTCTTTCCTCTGTTCCCAGATTTAGGGTGCTTGTCAGTAGAAATCTGTCAGAGGTACTTAGAACATTTACCCAGAAAGTAAGAGGGCTTACCCCAGGAACTGAGACACTTCACACAGAAATTAACTTGGCAGATCAGAAACTCAATGCCCAGGTTGACACCCTAACCACAGTTCCCATTGTTTGGCCTTAGCTGTGGACACAATACACCTCTATTTGCTCTGCTCTATTTTCCTGTTCAGGAATAAGCCTGAGGGTAGGCTTTATGAATTCACCACGCACCCTGCTGTCTCTCCCTCCTCATTTACTTAATCACGTCACTTCTCATTTCTTTGTGAAAGCAAACAGGCCTCTGGATTACTGTCTTCCTATTGGGCCTTTCCAGACTTTTTTTTTTTTTTTTCCAAAGAAGGGGCGGTTCTTGAAAACTGACTTGACCAGACTTCCTTAAAACTCCCTTCGTGGAGTGTAACTGTCCTGATAAACAGCTGGTGGCACAAATTACGGAGTACAAAAAATCTGAAACTCACAGCTGATGAGCATCAGGTGAAGGTTTGGAGATCTGAGGGTTTCTTGATAATCTAAGACTACATTCCAGGTCAGAATGAGACTTCTTAGCTGACAGCTTCAGATGGAACACTGACAACATTTTAAGGTAAAATCCTCGTTTCCTGTCACATACTCAGACTATAAGTGTGTATAAGAATGTCCTGATTTGAAATTGTAGGTCAAGCGTATAAAGTACATTTTAAAGTCACCTATAAGCTTGACATGTGTGCTAGTTTTTCTATTTTATGACATTTGTCTCTTACAAGAATCTGGAGCTTCACTTTGAGAGGAGAATTATCTAAATTAGGATCAATTCTCTCTCACAGACGCGCATGTATATATAACCATAACCCTATATATACATCTATGTATGTGAGGTTAAAAGACTTGCAATTTTTTTGCAAATAAAGTTCATTTGGACACTCCTCCTCTTTTACAGTACCCTTATGGAAATATGAGAATGTCAACAAAAGGTTTCCTGCAGGAACACAGACAAAAGAACAGATGTAAGGCAGGAAGAAATATATGCTTGTTTTAGAGAACAAAATGTGTTATCATAGAGAGTTTGGACTCCTTGAACCATGCTCCACTTTCTTCCAGGTTTTTAGGATAAACACTGCAGAATGTGCTCCTAAATCCTTTCAGCAATTTTTTAATCAGCTCCTCTGTGTCGAGCTGGCTGGGAGTGAAAAAGAGGGAAAGTTCAACCTGAAATATACTTGTACATATAAGTATAAAAAGTTCTAAATAGTTTGAAGCCACAAAAACAAGAATCTGGATCTTTTCTGTTTGAAATATATCCAGAAATGGGCTAGCTAGTGATTTGCTATGCTTCATTTCTCTCCATCCAAACACTCTGAATCCCCCTCTTCACAATCACATGCTTGTAACAGATTATGTTCTGAACTCTAACACCAAAATCTTGGTGTTGCTAAGGAATTTCAAAATCTTTGGTATGCCCATTTGATTGCACAGAAAATTGTAGTCAAATACGACTGACTTGCTAAAGGCTTCTGGGAAGTCAGATTTATATTTCATCCTTTTAATCAAAAGTTTGCTACATTAGAAAAAAATTAGCATGCAGAAGTTTAGAAGTTAAATGTGTTCACTGTTTACTTTTTAAAACATGTTTGATTTTTTTCTATTTTTGCTCATTTCATGTTGTTTCCACTGTATATACTCTGTTGCTATACATTCATATTTTACGAGTGTGTATGACTGTGCAATAATTTTATTTAGTTTTAATTATTTATGAAGTAATGGGGTTCATCAAGGAGACTTTATTCTAGACTCATCAGTTGCAACCTGGCAACAACCTTCTCCTTTTTTGTTGAGTTTGCACACAAACAAAAACAACTCAGTTCTCATGGGAAATTTGAACTCAAGGCAATTTGACTGATGTCACAGATAAACAAGCGGTAAACTTTCTGCCTCTCTTTTTCCTCTGCAATTTTTCATACAGCTAAAAATACTCACTGTTTAGCAAAATCCTGATAAGACTCATCAGTAATGCTTGTATCTGGACAGATTCTCAGAAAAAAGACTGATTCACGTGAACAGCTCGCTGCAGCACATCTGCTTGTCCTTCAGGTATTCTGTTAAGAGAACTGGGGAAGAATCAGGATTTGAGGGTTGTTAACTGGCAGCTTCTTTCTTGAAGTGGGAGGTTTTATGTGGTGTATAAAATTGTCTAGAACACATTTTCATTCCACAATACGTAATTTGTCCACAGAACAAAAATGAGGATTAATAAATCATGACATGGAAACTTTTTCTGTTGCATGTTTTTCTGGGAAGGGCAATGTTTATGTTACAGTATGTGATATCCTAAGCCGTTTCCTTCACAATCAATGTCAAGTCATATCAGACAAAGCTCAAATTTGGTTGCTTAACAGATTACGACTTAATGCCAATGGTCAGTCCCCTTACAGTTATTACAAATATCTTTGTGACTGTCAAAAGGGAGGAACATTATGCAGGTGATCAAGTTACAATTCTTTGAGATTATATTATGACTCTTCTACATTTTGCACTGTGAGCCAACATAACCATAACATGTTCAGGAATGAAATGGATTTTACTGCCTAAGAAAGGAAAAAAGAAATATATTTACTCGTTAGAATCACTCTACACATATCAAAATGTTAACAAATCTAACAATCTAAAACATTTGTATTCTACATGTAAAAAACAGAAGCAAATACAACCTGATCATTGTTTCTTTGGGATTATATTGGTTTACCTCAAGGTGGAAGATCACAGTCTACCTGTACCTCTGTAGCAGGGGTGCCCAAAATGAGGCCTGCAGGCCAAACTAGGCCCACCACCACCTTCCATTTGGCCCACCGATCAATTATCATAATATTCCATTTATATATTTTACACCTCAACATAATCACCTTCCAAGTTACAGATGGTTTTTGTCAGTATTCATATTGTCTCTGGCCCAATCTCATTTCTCTTTTTTACCC
Organism: Atherinomorus stipes; assembly: GCA_023101725.1. Lineage (NCBI taxonomy): Eukaryota > Metazoa > Chordata > Actinopteri > Atheriniformes > Atherinidae > Atherinomorus > Atherinomorus stipes. The sequence goes on along the minus strand of JALJCO010000288.1, from coordinate 133,958 downwards.
CATACCCTTTTCCCCTTGCCACTTAAAACGAAGCTACAAGGGGTAGGGCTGAAAGTCAACCCCTACAAACTGGGACACCCCTACATGTGAACATGAAAAACGGAGGGGAAGGGCAAAGGAGAAGGAGTAAGGGGGAGAATTGAGATTGGGCTTTTGTCTTCTACAGATGTGATGTTCATGAACAAATCATTTCTTTGGAGTGACTCTTTTAAATGAATGATGAGAATCAGATCTCAGTTTTGAGCGTTTAATTTTTGAGCCATTCTATTTTATGGCCAAATTGTACATGCTGCCTTCACATGACATGTGTATGCATCATAGGAGTCTGATGCCCAAAATGGTTTATTCATGTAAATGCACCAATGGGCAGAAAGGGTTGTAAAGAAATTGAGTTCCTAATCATTAACTGAAATTTACACTGATGTAGCTCAGGATTTTTCTATTTACAGTATATTTTCAGTGTATTACTTAGTATTTTCCTGCATTTTTTAAAAAATATCCCATTGTAGATTATATATGATAGGTGGGATATAGAGCCACCTTATGAAACACTTACTTAATGAAAATCATGACCAATAATTCTGAATAGTTCTCACCAACGGAGTGTATATTGATGGACTGTAAGTTTGAATTATTCTGATCCGAATCTTGCATTACAATAGCTGCCCATGATTATTTACTTGATAAAAAGTTACTTACTGTTTGAATATTTAATTTAAAAATAATGACAAAAAATTTAAAAAAATAAAAATAAGAACGAGCCAGTCGTTTGAATGGTTCTTTGGAAGTAATTGCTCCTCAAGATCTGGCTCCCTACAAAGAGCCATAAATCAAATGTTTAATGTCTTCTCATACTTATTGCTGTCACACAGGAATTTATTGATTATTGTTAGGTTATATCTTCCAGCTTCACACTCATGCATGCTTTGTATTTGCCAGACAGAGGGGTAGTACGTGGACATTTGACTCATGGTGCAACAGAGGGTTCCACAAAGCATGGTGGGAAAAATGGAAATAAGTTCATATACCAGGAAACACCCACAGGAATCACTACAATATCAACTTGGAAAGATTAAATGCTTTTAAATATAAAGCAATCTTTAAAAATAAAAAAATAAAACAATGACACATTTGGTGGATTTCACATTTGTGTTTTCTATTTTCATATAACTCAACATTTCCCCCAATTTATTTTAATTTTTATGAATATAGATATTTATTAATGTAATTCTGTATCAGAGGTAACCTGACTGACTCACACCTCCATTAAGGACTCATCTTGCCAGTGAACCAGATCCAACCTGATTTTAAGAGGCTGTGATGTCCAAAGATCAGCTTCATCAGTATCAGCAGTTTGTCTTATTGAACATAGATTGTTTGTTGTTATTGTCATTTTTCTCTATATTTGATTGCAGTTTCTTTTTTTCTTTCAGTTCAGTGACTGCAATTATTGATAATTGTTCTTCAAACTATGGCTTTATTCTGAATTTGCGATATTGGTGTTTTTTAATGTAACCTGTAGTTCTCACTGATGGAAAAGAATGCATTTATTTAAAAATTTAAAGATAATTAAGTTAACTTTCCTCTTCATTATTTGGGTTTCCCCCTAAACATTGCTGTGTTTGGCTCACCACTCACTGGCACATTTTCATTTTGGCCCTTGAAGGCAAAAAGTTTGGGCACCGCAGCTCTAACAATGACAATCATTCTTTCTTAATGCTCTTATTTGTTGGTATTCTCTGTGTTGTTTACTTTTTTGTCATGGTGGAAGTATGTTCTCAGTGTTGCCTGTTTGCATTTCAGCTAGATTTCCAAACTGTTAAATCAAAGCTAATGAAACATGGAGGAGAAATAAGCATCAGAAAGACTTTTGCATTGATAGTATTGAGTTTTGTGAGTAGTTTTTTAAAGTTTTCAATTCTTTCTTTTTCCCCTTTTTTCTAGAATTGTCTATCATTGAGTGATGTGCCATGAGAAACAAACAAGTTTTGTGTTATTTCTTTTCCGGCTTTGTCTCATCTGCATAGACAAGATCATTGTATATAACAACTTGTCTCCTGAGAGGAGGGCCCTTCTACGATGAGAGACCGGCTGGAGGAGCTGCAGCAGAAGGCTCCCGAGTTTTCTGAAGATGCAATTGACCAGACTAATCCCTTCTCAGTGGAAGATGATGATGATGATGCTGTGGTGGTTGGGAGCATTACCCCACAGGCTGTGGTGTTTGAAGAGGAACCGATCATCGAGAATTTTCTGTCTGAGGCTCAAAAAATTCGAGATGACATCTCAGCACTTGAGACTGAGGCAAGATTGTTTTCTAAAAATAATTTTGAGTAAACGCTTTATATTTATTGATGTAGTATTCTTAATCACACAAATACATTCTTAAAAAGGAGGCTGGATGATAGAGCTGGAAGTATTGCATTTTTATTGAAGTTATGTCTTGTGTTAATCAGGTCCTCAAGTTCACTCAGCAGCAAAAGACCCTGGTGGCAACCATGCGTCGGTTCAGTGTGATGAAGAAAGAGAGCAGCATAACACGAGACATCAAGTTGCAGGCTGAGAGCCTCCACCGTCGTTTAGATGCCCTTTCAAAACAAGCACAAAGATGTGAGGAGCAGCATGGACCGGGTGCTGCGGCAACAAGAATCCAACGCTCTCAGCATGCAGCTCTGTACCGCAGTTTCCAGCAGGTTAGAAAGGACACATTTAACTTTTTTTTTTAATCTTTGAAACAGCTTCATTTTCTTATTTCCAGTAGAACATAAAGAATAAAGAAGTTCAAAGATGGATAAACAAAGTTTTGTGCTACACACTTCTTTCCTGAGTCATATGAGAGACTTGCCAAAACCAGAGGGTGGGTGTGCTTGAGTAATCTCTGCACTTTATGTCTTCCTACACCATCATGTACTGATATACAGTAAACGCAGAGTGTGAGCAGGTTCAAGAAACCAAACATAAATTACATTTATGCAGGGAAAGATGGGATTGAAATACCCTCTCATCCCTCATTTCCCCTCTACCTCCCTTCTCATTCTCTCTTCTTGCTATAATTACTTCCAGGTGATGCGACACTATAATGAAGGTCTGCTGACCAAGCAGGAGCGCTGTAAGCACTTCATTATCCGGCAGCTGGAGGTATCGGGAAGGGATGTTACAGAGGAGGAGGTGAATGAGATGGTTGCCTCAGGAAAATGGGAGGTCTTCAACGAGAACCTGCTGAATGATGCCAGAATCACCCGCTCTCAACTATCTGAGATTGAACAGAGACACAAGGTAAGAGAAGGACCACCAGGTCGCTAACCCCTGATAAATACACCCAAATAACTATGCAATACATTATTTGGGCGAATGCAGACCCCTCCGCCTTGTGTCGGAATCTGCATTCGGCCTGAAGGTCAGTATTTCCCGATAATGACCTGCGTTCCAAACATGATCCCGTTTATTATACGGCTACTTGCAAAAATAAAATTCAAATTAAAGTCTTTTTTTGTGAGGGTCAAATGACTTTGTGTTTGTGTTTCACGCTTCTAATAGTTCCCCACAGTCGAGGCCAGGTCAGGGAACTTGTTGCTTAGCAACGTTTGTTTGTTGAGTCACGGCGGGGGAATTTGTGCTAGCACTTTTGGCTAGCACCGGCTAATCCGAGAAGGGTCTATCTGCGGCTCGCAAGACGGGGCGTGCGAGTGTGGTGCGGTGTTGTCCCCCCGCGCACCCCCCCCCTTCCCCCCTCCGCCCCCCCCCCCCCCCGCCGCAACCTGTATGTTGAACAGGGCATTCCCTCCTCTGCTGTTCTGTTGTTTTACGCTAAGAATAAAATAGTTCCCCACAGTCGGGGCACCTGTTGCTTAGCAACGTTTGTTAGTTGAGTCATGGTGGCTGGAATTTGGCCTAGCACTGGCCATTTCTGTAAGTTGAACTGGACATTTCCTTCTCTGCTGTTAGCTGTGTGCATCTAACAACTGGTCTTCTTTGTGTCTTTTTTGTTTTGGAGAGGGTCAATCCTTAAACTCAGCCTGGACCCAGGACCCAAATTCTCCTCCGTCGCTGAACGTTTAAATTAATTCGGAAGTCATCCATTTTTGGTCACGAGGTGTCGCTAAGTGCTCGCTCGCTGTTTTTTTCTTTTTTCTTTCTTTCTTTTTTTTTCATTCAGTGACCGGACTACGTGCGATGTGGAGGAATATTAGGATCACCGTAACACCACAGATTAAAAAAAGAAAAAAAAAGATCTGTTGCCATTAACAGTGGTTACTATATTGTTTCAGTGGTCATTATACGAAAATAATGACCACTGGAACATTGGGAAAAAGCCATTTAAGGCAATGGAGCATTCTAAAGAGAGCTGTATAATAAGTTATTTTAATTAGTTTCTATATTTTCCCACTTACAGGAACTGTTAAACCTGGAGAACAATATGAAGGAGCTGCGGGACCTCTTCACAGACATCTTCATGTTGGTGGAAGAACAGGGCGCCTACATTGATCACATCCAAACAAATGTTGAGAGGACACAGGATTATGTTGTTGTGACTAATGAGAAGTTCAAGTTGGCTGCCAGATATAAGAAGAAGAACCCAATTCGACAGCTGTGCTGCTGCTGCTGTCCTCCCTGGAGATGCTGCTTGTGAATCAGAAGAATTCTTGCCTCTGTATTTATTTCAAATAAGATTACATTTGTAAAGGTCTCACTTACCTGTTGGAAGACAAAGCTGGTAACATGAGAGTGAAGGTGAAGGTACTGCATTTTTTTGCTGCTGAACAGAGCAACAGTGAGGAAAGACTCAGCAGAGCAGAGAAAACAATTAGGGGGAAGGGCGAGAATTGGTATGGGAAGCACTTGTTTTTTTTTTCCAAGAGGATGTGAAGCGACCGGGATTGGAAGAGACAGTTCAGTGAGTGCTGCTCCCCGACACTGTTGCTTATTGGAGACCTTCACTGTCATCTGACAGAGGTCACAAACAAGGGGAGGCCACTGACACTGCTGGATCAGCAAGACTACGGTTTCACCATTTTTCTTGAAAATCCCCCCCCCCCCACCCCTCCTTCGACAAGAGCTGTAGTTTTAATAAGGAGAATTTTCTCACCATGCATGCACTTTAAGGTTTCTTTCTTTAAGCAAAACGGTAACATATTAGATAGAGATTTTGATATTAATCCACTCTATATTCATTTAATTTTGGTTCACATGCTGGTTAGGAAAAAAAGAACTTGTATTACAATTAGTCATTAGTCTCATTTGCATTTCAAAGTCTGATCATTTTCAATGACGTTTTTAAAAATTAACTTATGCAGTTTCAGAGGCAGAGAGTCAAGTAGAAGTTACTAAATAATGAGCCTTGATCAAAATGTTTCTGTCGTGACAAAACTGCAGGATATTGTTGAAGTCATTTGTTAAAAAAATATGATGGAACATTTCATTTCAGGAAACATTAAAATTCTCTCTGTTTTGCATTTTGGAGTGCAATATCATTGCATAATTTAGCAGGAACTGCTTTATTGTTTGGATGAGATAAGAGGTATCAACAATGTATGATAATTAATCATGTTTTCCAGTGTGTACAACAGGATTGGTAGCATCTGAAGGAGTGCCATCACCATCAACTAAATACTGGGAATCTTATGCTTCACTCGTATGTAGATCCAGCAACCTCACAGCTGCTAATTGCATCTTCTCATTGCATTTCCCTGACTTAATATCCTGACTGGGAATAAAGCAAAGTCAAAATTATACAATACTTCCCTCACAAAACAGCTTTCAAGCCAGTGTCTAATCAGTGGAGACAGATATGTTACTTGATATGTTTTGACCCTTGGTGCCTGGTATATGAGACAAAATACAGGTGTACTGGGCGTACCAGAGCAAGGCTGGAAAATCTGGTTTGTCCACTTTTTCAGGATGGCTGCGAGACAGCATGTGGGGAACGGTATGTAAACAGAACCGTTACCCTTTAGCAAATGATAAGAGGATCTATCCTGTTGGAATAGTCATCTGTTTAAAGACACTACACCTTTGTTGATATTACATAGAAGGGATATGAACAGTTGAAACATAAAGAGTGAACTGCCTCACATACAGCTTACAGTATGAGGTAACAAAAATGACACTGAAGTAGGTAAGAAACTCTTTAAAAAAATGTCAACTATGATTTGATTTCTTCCTTCCAGTAGATTCAGAAAAGACAACAGACAACTGCTGCCATGTGACTGTGAAGTGTTGTCTTGAATCTGCTTTTCAGTGTTGTACATCACTCTCTCTAAGATGGAACCAAAACATGAATACATCAAATATTCAATTCTGAATATGTAAATGAAATTACAGTACGATGTAATGCATAGCTGACACCTCTCCCCAGAGATGGGTAAGAAAAATAAATCCCTGCTGCAATTTACAGAGTTCCTGAACAGCAACAATGCCATCCAGTGTTCACTGAGATAATTGCTTGTTAAAAATGAGTCGTCACTGACTGCTTAAGGGCATACAGTCACAAGACTGTGTGGCTCTTACAATGAAAATACATCCACTTTTCTGGTTTTATACTTGTTGCACACTAAACACATCCTTGTCCATGTTAAAAATCCAGTTAAATGATTTTTTTTTATTACTCTACAGATAAAATATTTTCTGCATGATCTCTAAATAGAAAACAGTACTTTCATCTATTATTGTTCGCATCTTCCTGATGGTGTGCATGTTGCTTAAATACTGCGGCAAACATACAATACCAAATATCCAATGACGGTCATTTATAAAGATTGATTTCTTTTTCCTAAGTATATTTATTTTCCTTGTTTTTTTTAACATCTAGTTGATAAAGTGCTTCTCTACACAACGGTGTCATAGGTAATACTACTGTAATCGGCTCTGGATATTGAACCCCAAGATTGTGCAGATTTAACTGAATTTCTACAAAACTGCCTTTTCTCTCTATCTTGTTGTTCAGCGCAAAAGTTTTCAAATGTTTGGAGGCTCTGCTGTGCAGTCATTTGGGGCAAGGCTGCAATCCAACTTTTAATCTGAAAGCACATAGCCTGGATCCGATCAGATGTTTGCTCATGTTCTTAACTAAATCAGATTTTCATACACCCTCACAATGTTTTGACTACCTGCCCTATCAGCTTTATTCACACAGACCAAATGTTCCCAGAAGTGATGATCCAAGAACAACAAGGCATTCTCATGTACTAAACATCCAGAAACTGAGTAAATATGGATAATATTTCAGCTTATGAGTTGACTATTTGAGCTCCCGAGCAAATTTAGAAATGTTTTTAATTCAGTCCTCATTGAACTTTCAGAAGCAGAATAGAAATTTTGGGATTATTTCTTCAATGGCTAATACAGTGTACACTCACCGGCCACTTTATTAGGTACACCTTGCTAGTACTGGGTTGGACCCCTTTTGCCTTCAGAACTGCCTTAATCCTCCATGGCATAGATTCAACAAGGCACTGGAAACATTTCTCTGAGATTTTGCTCCATATTGACATGACAGCATCACACAGTTGCTGCAGATTTGTCGGCTGCACGTCCATGATGAGAACCTCCCGTTCGACAACATCCCAGAGATGCTTTATCGGATTGAGATCTGGTTGTCATGTTCAAAAAGCCAGTCTGAGATGATTCACACTTTATGACATGGCGCGTTATCCTGCTGGAAGTAGCCATCAGAGGATGCTACACTGTGTTCATAAGGGGATGGACACAGACAGCAACAATACTCAGGTAGGCTGTGGGGGTTAAACCATGCCCATTGGTACTAAGGGGCCCAAATGTGCCAAGAAAATCTCTCCCACACCATTACACCACCACCACCAACCTGAACCGCTGATGATACAAGGCAGGATGGGTCCATGCTTTTATGCTGTTGACACCAAATTCTGAGCCTACCATTCGAATTTCGTAGCAGAAATGGAGACTCATCAGACCAGCAACATTTCTCCATCTTCTATTGGCCAATGTTGGTGATTCTGTGTGAATTGTAGCCTCAGTTTCCTGTTCTTAGCTGACAGGAGTGGCACCCGGTGTGGTCTTCTGCTGCTGTAGCTCATCTGCTTCCAGGTTGTGCATTCAGAGATGCTCTTCTGCATACTTCGGTTGTAGTGAGTGGTTATTTGAGTCACTGTTGCCTTTCTATCAGCTTGAACCAGTCTGGTCATTCTCCTCTGACCTCTGACATCAACAAGGCATTTGCGTCCACAGAACTGCTGCTCACTGGATATTTTCTCTTTTCAGACCATTCTCTGTTAACCCTAAAGATGGTGCATGAAAATCCCAGTAGATCAGCAGTTTCTGAAGTACTCAGTCTGGCACCAACAACCATGCCACATTCAAAGTCACTTAAATCACCTTTCTTCCCCATTCTGATGCTCAGTTTGAACTGCTGCAAATCTTGACCATGTCTTCATGCCTAAATGCTTTGGGTTGCTGCCATGTGATTGGCTGGTTAGAAATTTGAGTAAACAAGCAGTTGGACAGGTGTACCTAATAAAGTGACCGGTGTGTGTTTCTATCAGTTTTGTGCAGGTACTTGCACCACATGCAATATTGCAACTACTTATTTAAAGTTAATAACTCTAACCGCTAATATGACAGAGCTCATCATTCATCAATCATCTGTAGTCATCAAACAGAGATGGCAGAGAAGGTTGCAGTGACGTCTGTTAGTGACTATGTACGGCCCATGTTTCTTCTATTTGGCCTGTCAATCACAACATGCATCCCAAATACTTCCTCCAGTTGTCTGTAGAACATCAAAGCAGCCCTCCAGTGAGTAACACCAGCTGTGGTAACAGAGAGCTGACATCGCTTTACTGCCTGGTTTTATCACAGCCATCAAAATGTGAACGTAGAGATGTCAGAACTCCAGAAAGAGATAAATCATAAAGAAACTGAACAGTGAGTTTAGCAGCTCCAGAACAGCTAGTTAAGGGTTTGGACATTCGGGCAAAGATTTATCGTATTTTTGCTTGTTTTGTTTTTTGTAGCTGAAGGAAAATTCAAAAAGTTTTATAGTATATACTGTATGTATGTACTGTTTGTATAATTTACTAATTTTAGTGATACAGCTCTCAGAAAGTCTGTTTTGGAAATTATACTGACAAAATATTTTACTCATTCTCTGTTCTGTTAACTTAAAAGCAAAACTACAGACAGAAAGAACTGAACAAAAACTAACTTAAAGCTATGTTTGCAAATCCTGTCATTCATCTCTCCTTTTATGTTGGATTTTTATTTCAATTATGATGTCATGATTTCTATTCAGTCATGAATAGGGCAGCCACTAGAGGGGGGTGTCATGATAAAAAGTGAATATTAGTTGTATTAATGTGTTGATGTAATTTATTGACAATAAGTATACATTTTAAGGAGAGTGCAGCCTGAGTTATAATCAGTATGAAGTATAAAGGCCCTGTTTGTGTTTTACTCAAGGTTGAGATAGTTAACAAAAATTGAATAATTAATTATCTTTTTGATGTGCTGTGGGCCTCTGTGAACAGCCTGGTAGTCAAAGAATGTGTTAAAATACTACAGTTTGTTGTTGTTCACAGTTTGTCTGAATGTCCGTGTCACTGTATTGTCTTTTGCAAAATAAAAAAAATTTAAGAATATAATAAAATACCTCAGTAAATCTATAATTTACCATAAAAGCTACAATAATAATAATAAAAAAAATAAATAGGAATTATTTTCTTTTTAAAAGGGTTAAAGGTTGAATATGGAACATTTTTTTTATTAAAAGCTGTATTTCTAATATATATAGCTATATATATATATATATATATATATATATATATATATATATATATATATATATATATATATATATATATTTAGCCTGAAAATAAATATTAGATAAATTTTAACAGGCTTGACAATGGCGTTATATTTACACCTACAAGCCAAAGAATACAGGGTTGCCAAATACGGTTTTTGTGTGGCAATAGTATGCTGGGCACAGTTAGGCTGGCACTGGGGAAAACAGTGAAATCAGCAAGTCAAGCAGCTGCTTCAGAGCCCCAGAGATATTGTTATCCGTCTCAGAAGAGGAGTAACCTGAGAAGAGCAAAAACTGGAGTAAATTTAGGTAAAGACACTGGATGGAACCATATAAAAGTTTTGCACGGCATCAAAACGCGGAAATGGCAACTTCTCTCCTGGATCAGTAAGCTAACTTTTTTGCTAACGTGGCTAACGTTAGCTGTCAGTTATAAACTCCTCTGCACTACTTGTTGGACATGCTGGAGACTGCTGGTCACTTGCCGTATCAGCAGCGAGCCTGGCAACATGGAGTTTCTGCCGTTGCAACTACAACCTAGTGATGTTGCTGTTCTGTCCGTGTTCCATATTCAACATCTAAAGGGGAAATATGCCAAGTATCTACTTTGAGAGAAACTTGCTGCTTCAGTGTATAAGCAGCGCCATTGTCTTCCATCTTCAGACTCTGCTATGATGAAGAAATAACCCAATACTGTTCAGAGACAAGCTTCTAGATAAGCTAAAATCAGTATGATTGTTTTGCCTTGGATGCACCTTTTAATATCTTGCTTTTTCTAATTAAATTGAGCTATAGCTGTAACAGGTTTGGAGAAACACCAAAATATCCTAGCTGAGAAACATTAAGTTGACTGTGTTTTCAATTTCAAAAAATGTTTCTACAAAATGGTAACTCACTCTGTTGATCAGGAGTCTTGCAGTCAGAGGAATGGAGATTACACGGCATTAGTGGAGACAGAAGAAGACGCCTGGTGCTAGTCTAACAGCATCAGTCCATTTTACGATTAATTTTTCTCCCTAATGACAGCATAACAAGTGCCTTAGCTTTTATTTCTGTAAAATGATTCCTCACTTTACTGAGAAATGAACCTTTAACATGTTTGGTGTGTTGCTGCAATTTAGAGTTTGTGCATAAGGAACAATATCCAGCTAAGCATTTCTTTTTCTTTATTGGATTAGGTGCAGAGTGGATGCTACAGTGACTCACCATCCCGTCGTGCTTTTCTTCACTTAATATCTTTGCAAAATCATAACACATAAAACAAATCTTTGACATGGTGTCATAGCAAAAAAAAAAAAAAAAAAAAAATTACCCAATGCACCTTTAAGATTTTCAAGAGTTCAAAAAGGTTTTGTTCTGTTTTATTTTTCTTCCCCCTTGTTTTCTTTACAATATTCCAACAGGATTCCATAAAGCAGTGCTCTGACATCATCTTGTCACTGATGGTTTTTACTCTGTCCTCCAGCAGACATCAGATGATATCCGACAGGAAGCATTTTGGAGGGAAATGCTTTGCCGGCTGTACATGTCGTTCATTCAGGGAAAAATCTCTGTATTGTGGAATTACCCTTCTACTCTTAAAGGTTCCATGTGTATTTTTCTTTGGTAATTTCCTTTATAGACAATGTTAATGATATGCTGAAACTCCTTAGATGATTTCTGGCTTATTGTTGTGTTGACTTAAAAATGTGACGCACAATCTAACTCTTTTATTATCAATATAATTTTTTTCTAATTAACTAGATTTTATGTGCCATCTCTATGCCTGTGACAGCTCATCTACTCTATGCAGCTTAACAAGGCTTCCACCATAAAATAATTAGTGCAGAGGAGTGCAGAGCTGCTTGTTTGCTGCTTTTAAAACATCCCACAGTGCATCTACTGGAAGAAGAAACACAGTCATGCATTAGACCAGATAAAAATGCAACAATGCAGCTCTAATACAGCAGTCATGTTAATCATATGACTGATCACATGAACAACCAGCAGTTTTGCTTCCTGAGGATAAACATCGCAAATACCTGCTTCCATGAAATCACAGCATATTCAGCTGAAAATAATAATAATAATCATGAAGATCTTGAAGATCACTTGTAGAGTAATTTCTGATGAGCTGGCTAATTGTAACCATCATTGTTTACCGCAGTCAGAAAAAACATATCTTACACCATTACTTGTTGCCAATGCTGCACAACTTGTTTTATTTCCACATAATGGAGATAATGGATTCCCAGCTATGCACAGCAGGCTGGATCCATTGAAGCTATTACTTTTTTTTTTTTTTTAATGCCTTGAAGGGCCGCACTAGTTTTGTTGAAGTGTGCATTGCATGACCTCTTCTAGTGAGATATTTCACTTCTTTCTGTGTCACATGACACCTCACAGCCTTTAGATTTCCTACAGTCTAATAAAAAATAAAATAGCTCGACAATCAATACTTTCCCACAACGTCTTGCATTTTTAATCAATTTTTGTGTTTGTACTAGCGCCTGCTTACAGCAACAAAAATGTCAGACACAAACTGTTTCATTTTTGGGAGGCGAGCACTGATAATCATGGAATTTTGAAAGTTTTGGTGAATAAATATGAGTGATGCAATTAGATCATTTAATTAAAGAAATGTGTGGTCTGGAAGGCAATGTAAGTTTATTTGTATAGCAAATTTTATGTACAAGACAATTCAAAGTGGTTTGCATAAAGTATTAAAAGTATTATGGAGGTTGAAGAAGAAAAGAAAACATTAGAAAGTAATAAAAGAATAAAAAGCATGATTTAAAATTAACAACTGAAGAGAAAATATTTATTCTTAAAGAAGCTGTATAGATTTGGAAGGAAAATGACCATTTACTGACATGTTCTAACACTAAAACAGAGTTTGCAACATGCATAAATGAAATGATTGTGAATCTGGGCCTTAAGAGTGTGCTTAAAGGCAAACTATGCAAGCCCCAGTTTTATAAAACAGCTAATGCCAAACTTTTGTTGCTACGCATTACCCATCAAAGGAAAAATGTTCCTCTTAAATATTCTGTCAGAGTGATATATGAGTTTCAGTAATAAGAGCTTTGGGAAGGTCAGTACATGATTTCCTTTTGAGAGCCATCTGTGAGAATCCTGTACAAATAGGATGATCTGTGATAGAAACATCTGTGTGTTGCTACTACACTGACCTAAAAGATTTTTTCATCTCCTTTGAAGGATGGGAGGATCATCTTATGTGATACTCGTTTAAAACAAAGTGGAGCAAGTTTTCGATAGCTTACTGTCTCAGTTTGTTGTTATACTCACTCCATGTGGCGATGGCTGGACCAAAAAAACCTCATTTCCACTCCTGCCCATGGATCCACAGCGTGGCCCATGGCTCTGATGTCAGTCCCTAAAAAATGGCATCAAACCATTATTTGTTTACTGTAGCTTTGTTATTCTCACATATGATCGTCTTCCCCTGGGATCAGCTCCAGTAAAATATTTTTATCAGATTAGTTTTTTTTCTAATTCTCCTCCAAGTGATGTTGTGAAATTGGCACACATGGGGAATATAAGAAGATGTGGAAACACTTTTAGTTACAGAGATACACGCTCACAGCCAACAGCTGCAGCTGCAAGTAGAACCTGCAATCTTCCCGTCAATCAGTTTCAGTGAATGGAGGCAATACTCAGCCTGCATAGTGCTGTTTTCTTTCTTTTCTTCTTTTTTTTTTTTTTTTAATCTTCCTGAAAATTTATTACAGGAAATGAGAATTTATGAGCCGATCCTTTAAGATTCCAAAAGTAATACTCAACAAAAACATGTGGATAGATTTATAAGGAACATATATAATTTTCCAATCAGGTTTGAGGTGAGAAACCTTTGGGGTCAAATCTCTCAAAAGTAAAAGAAAACTGTGTTTTATAAACTGTTTCTCATTGCTTGCAACCCCAAGATAACGATGGCTAAAAGTTTCCAATCTAGTTTTTGATTAATGCAGCTTGTCTTTGAGGATACGGTCTGACTGACCAAACTTATTTCCCACTTGACCTGTCGAGATGTGGAAACTGTCCAGCAGAGGGCGCTGAAATTCAAGAATTATAATAAATATCTCCTATGATTTTTACTCATTACTTTTCTCCAAACTCATAAACTGTTCTTGTCTGTTTTCCCCACTATTTATGAATGTTTCTCTAATAATAATTTGCTTGATAATCATAAAAAAAAACATTAATTGTTCCAATCAAGAACTATTTCTCCAACCAGGACAACATTCATTTCCCTTGCTTTGTGTTCAATATTGATTCATGTGTTCAGCAATAAAAGTAGAACAGTGGGAGGGCTAGCCATGACGCAGCTGACACACACATCAGGACAGAAGAGAGGTGAAAATTAACTGAGACGTGGGTGAATAAAACATGTCTCTGAGGATGTTTCCTTGTTCTACCCCTCTGTAAGCTTAGAGGGAACCATGAGCTTTCCTGATGGTAAATCCTCTTGCTTTAAGGGGGGGGGGGGCAGTCTCATGGGAAGACACACACTTCCACACACACATTTCGAGCATACTCAAAATGCCAATATATGTCACATCAGAGTCTCGATAATGCTGTGAAAGTGCCCTTTCAGCCCCACCTTTTGCATACTATATAGGATTCATTTGTGACAGCATTGCAATCTTTGCAAGACTTTCACTTGTTGATCAAATATGTAAATCCTCCAATGTTCACCAAGATTAGAAATAAAAATGCGTGTGTGTGTTAATGCACAATCAACTTATTATCTATTGGGTTTTGGCTAGAGAATTTTGACCTTGTGAAACAGCACACAAGCTATAACAACCTACTGGGCCTATGCCGTTCAGGTCCAGTGCAATCTGTGGAACATGTAATATGATCTTGACTCCATGCTCTACTCTACTTTGTCATCAAACTCTGCAAATACTGATTAGATTTCTCCCTAACCTTCATAATTGTATTTACTCTATATTGGATAAGTGCATGTAGGGAAAAGTTGTGCGGTCCAGCGCAGCGGTGATAAGTGCATTCAGCACAATTTCTGCTATCATAATCAAAAGTGGAAAGTTGAGTCTAACCTACCAGACACAATGAAGTGCACTGCTGACATGAAGATGAATTGTAACTGTGGGCTTGTGTGTGTAATGAGACTCGTGGTAGTTCAAAATGTACAACCTTTGTACCAGTGACATATTATTATTGATTTTCAATGTATTCCCGGCCTGACATCCTTTGATTGAAAGACTGTAAAAATTTTCCTCAGTTCTGCCATAAAATGAGTTGAAATTCAACCTATGTATAATTATTGAAAACCAATAAAATAAATTAATACGGGCAAAAGTGTAAGATTATCCACTAGTTTATTTAACTTGTTAAATAAACTTATAAAATATTGCTTCTTTTTCTGAACATATAAGGATCCATTAATTCACTTATATTACAGAAAGCAGGATGTTGCCCACATCTCAGAGCTTTGGTTTTATCTAATGAATGCATGAGGGGGATTTTCTTTTTCATTGTTATATCAATGTGGTTTAACATAAATAGACAATTTAAATCATAAAACTGCTTGAAACACTCTCCATGTTGTGTATCTTCATGCTCGTTTGTTTACATGCACTAACTCTATATAGGGACAGGCATCATTTGTTCAGAAACATATCCTCCATCTTGTCTGCTGCCTCTGTATCTCTGATATTGTCCCAGATTTCCACCACATCATTCAGGCTTTGAATGGTACACCTAAGGAAGCACAGATGCTTTTTCAGTGGCCAGCAAATAAAGGCAGCATTTATAAAAACACCTGAAACCTACACATCAAATAAAAAAGGATTAATTGGAAGCAGATTATAGAGAAATCATGAAGCAGCGTCTAAACAAATCTTGACTGAAAAAAAAAAAAAAAAAGAAATCATATCCTACTCTTTGCATTTTTTTTTATCTATCAATAAAATATTCACTGTTGCTCCAGTGAGAAAGTGTCACTGGGTTATGGATTATAGTGGTTTCACCCAGTCCAGAACTTACCTTGGGGACTTCATAAAGCTCCTGACTCCTGGCCAGATTCTCATTAGACCCACACATCCCTTTGCCCCGTATCTCACAGTGCTTGGCAATAGTAAACGCACATATGTGCCAAATGTCAAGCTTTGTGAAGCCAAAGCATATACTGTACATCACAGCTCAGTCATGATGATGTAAACACACACAGTTTAACACTGACATGATTTAAAGCAGTGAGAACAGCCGTTGTGTGAACCATGTCAAGCTGAGATGCTTAGACTTCCCGAATTTGGGGAAAAAAAAAAAAAAAAGTTTATTTATTGCCACTCTTCATGAGGGCTCCACAGAGCACAGAATGTAGGCTACTTTGTGAGGAGAAAAACAGTGAGCCCAAATAGCTAGCTGCCTCATGCTTATTTTTACAGAAACATAATTTCATTCAAGGCAAAGTTCATTGTAAGTTTTCAGTCATTTTTTATTTTCCATTTTTTTCTGAATGCTAGAGATCAGCTGACAGATACATTTGAATTTACTGCACTCACACTGCAGGTCTTAATGCCCAATTCAGACTTTTGCTGAAATCAGACTTTTTGAGTGGCTGTTTAGATTATGATTTGATGCAACTGCCATCACAGTCCAGTGTGACTATACAGCCCTGAAGAACATGAGTAAGAAGATGTGATATTATATGCAGTATACTGTGTTTATAGAGGTAAACATGGATACGAAGAGTGTGTGTATGAGCATTTGTGCAATTGGAGCTGGTAGAATTTTAATATAATATTGTTTCTCACATTGTTTACAGTTGATCTTCTCATATTCCACCTTTTTTTTTGAGCAGTACTTGAGCAGAATTGTACTATAGCTGGCAATAGTAAACGTACATATGTGCCAAATGTCAAGCTGGGTTATGGATTATAGTGGTTTCACCCAGTCCAGAACTTACCTTGGGGTAATTGTCTTAAATCAATGTTGTAAAAGGCAAATGAAACACGACGTGGCTGTTTAGACTGAGGTCGCTGAGAAAACACTTTTGATATGTATCTGATTTTTGACCAAATATGAAAGTGGTTTAGGTCTATTCATTCCTTCATTTCATTTTCTGTACCGCTTATCCAATTCAGGGTCACGGGGGTTGCTGGAGCCTATCCCAGCTACTGTATTATCAGGCTAGAGGCAGGGTACACACTGGACCGGTCACCAGTCTGTTAGAGGGTCAACACAGAGAGACAGACAACAATTCACACTCACATTCACTCCTAGAGACAGTTTAGAGTGATCAGTTAACCTAACATGCATATCTTTGGACGGTGGGGGAAGGCCGAAGTACCCAGAGAGAACCCACACATACACAAGGAGAACATGCAAACTCCACACAGGAAAGCTGTTGTTCCAACTGTCCAACCCCCTCCCCAGCCGGGGCTTAAACTAGCGATGCTCTCACTGTGCGGCTGCGGTGCTAACCACCACACCACCGTAAAGCCCTGGTCTGGGTCTAATTGAGAAAAAAAAAAGAAAAAAAAGATTTGTGATGGTTAGACTGTCGTCAAAAACAAACAAACAAACAAACAAAAAACATTAGTTATGGGTCACATAAGGTGAAAAAAAAGTTCAAATTGCCTGCAGTTTGATTGTGGCCCAACAGAACAGTTCAAATAAATGATTACCATTTTGTTTTAGTAACATTGTGTTTGTACTGTCAGCCTGCAGCTTTAATCAAATTATCTTTCATTAAAATAAACACTAATCTACAAGATATATTGTTAAGCATTTAATAATATACAATTTATTTGTTGAGCAAAGGTGCACAACTATAATGAAACTGCATTAAAGGATCATTCCAGTCTGCACAATAAAATAGAATAAAATAAAATACAACCTGAGCAGGTGCTGATGAACAAAACTAAATGCAGTTGTGTTAAAGTTACAAACTACTACATAATTGCAAACAGCATGTTTTATGACACTTCTCACTCTGGAATTTTTAAAATTTTTTTTATAAATAGTCAACCAAACTCTTTGCAATGTGGGGTATTTACACTGTGAAGCTAAAGAGGAGGTCAAAATATCTGCCACATAAATGTATCTTTGCCGACTTTTACATAATATCCCTTCAATATGCCAATTATGTTGAAATTTATATAGAAACTATTTCTCCTCATGCTTGTCAGAATGGCTGTCAGCGAGGAAGCAATGTCATTCACTTTCACTTTTCCGAACATATCCCATTTTTCGCTGTCTATGAACACCCTCTTGTGTCGGTTTAAATGGAGTGTATTTAAAGGAGATACTGGAAATGACTGCTGACACTTTACAGACAAACTCTGTGCTGGGAATGGAAGTGGAAAAAAGGCTAATCATGAATAAATTTTCCCTCATTCACGTGGCCAAGATATTCTATTTACAGCCCATTTCTTTGGGTCTTTATATCCAGTTAATGAGATTTCAAATAAATGTGAAGTGAACTGCATTTAAATTGCTATTCAGTCTGGAGGCATGGTACTGGAAAAGGGAGGGATTCCACCAGATGACAGAAGGGTTATTACTAATGTGTTCAGTGAACAGGGCAGGTCGGGAAAAGGCAATGAACGGTAAGCTTGTTTGACAATTTGAGATTTTTAATCTGCTGACGATGTGAAGTTAAAAGACAATGAATAAGTATATTAGAAATAAAAAAAAGCAGATGTGCAGAAAAGATGCAAGCAGTAAAAAAGTTGACAGGCTGTGTTTAAGAATGAGAGTCCCAGTGTTTTAATGATTCAGTCACATAAAACAACTGTAAATATTTATGCCATTTTAACATTGGTATCTGTTGTAATGTAAATGTTTTACACTGTTAACTAAAGAGCAAACATCTTTTGCTTTAAAGTAGGCAATAGAAATACAAGACAGTGGTACAGCAGCAGGATGAAGGGAACCATATTAAAAAAACAAAAAACATTTTAGCTGAACCTGTAGGCCCTAACTTTTTAATATAGTGAGGAAAGGATAATGCCAAATGTATGACCTAATCATATGAAGCATGGGCCTGGTTTCACAGCGAAATGCGGAATAGTAAAAAAAAAAAATTCATTTAGTCCAAAATTCAAGATAGTTTATATGAACAGAACACGTGGTTTATGTTTCCAACACATTTTGTGTGTCAGAGTTTTCAGACGGTTATTCAAGAAAAGGATATTTTGATGCAATATGATATGATATAAGATATGTTTACTTAACCAAATAATTTCAGATACCCAACCTTAAAGGATAACTTTTTATTTTTTTCTACCTGGACCTTATTTCTAGGAGTTTATATGTGCATTTACACACCGGTAAAATTTCTGCATCACTTTGACTCCTTCGGAAGACATTAGTCGCCCTTCGGTGTATATCCATGTAATGGGAGAGACGGGGAAACCTGTATAAGGCTTTATCTGCAGCAAAACTCCTTGATTTTCGACAGTACTTAAAGGAGAATGAATGAACGAACGAGTCCTATTGTCCCATGAGTCCAGATTTAGCTTTCCATTAGTTATCAGGGTGTTCTACACACTTTTTCGGCGCCGCGTGTCCCTGATGCGCGCTTCCATAGCACAGCTGAGAAGAGCAGCTCGCTATCCAGACAACAAATAACACAATTCTCGGAACTCTGAACTCACAGGACAATAGTACTCGTTTGTTCGTTCGTTCTACTTAAAGCATTGATGAAATCAAGGAGTTTTGCTGCAGATAATGTCTTATATAGTGACTGCCCCGTCTCTCCCATTATATGGATGTACGCCAAAGGGCAACTCAATGCAATATCTTCCAAAGGAATCAAAGTGATGCAGAAATTTTTCTACACGTATAAACTCCTAGAAATAAAGTCTAGGCTGAAAAAAAAGAAAGTTATCCTTTGAGCATGTGGTTTGTAATATGTAAAACTGTGCTGAAATAGCTTATCAAAAATGAATAAATACATAATAAATAGTAAACTTACTGTGGAACATCAGGGATTAGGATGAGACACACACACACCCACACATCCACACACACTCAAAAACTTCTTAGTGTGATGCTGTTGTTGTGTGTGGAAGACCCTAACTCCTCCAAATTTAGACTTTATGGGGTGACAGTTGTTTCATGGCAGTTTTGCCTATAGTTATTTTTGTGTCCAGCAGCATGATGAAAAAAAAAAAAAAAAAAAAAAACTTGGAAAAATTTTCTATGGACATGGATCAACAGTTCCTGGCTTTGTCTTGTTAGCATTCTGCTGTGTGGCTTCGTGGGGATTCTGATTTCAACCTCTTGACAATGACAGTATGTTGAACAACAGTAAGTGAATATAAATGGCTATAAGCTGCCATATTGCAGTAAATTTATAATGTAATTTACTGCTTCGTGATAACATAATACAAGCTCCTCCTTAGAATAATAACCTCTGCTCTGAATTGACATTCACAATTTTTTTCTTTTCAACTTTGATAACAATTCAAAGCCTTGAGCTACAGTAGCTGTTTAAAGTGAAAGACATGGATTTTTCTCTTTCATTCTTCGTATAAATGTAGAGCACAAGAACATGCACTCCCACATGCATACACACATACAGCTTCGATTTGACATCTCTCTCAGCAGAAGGAGGAAGACCACTAGAGGAATGAATAGTGATGAGCCTGAGAGGACATTAAGGTTTCTGGAGGCTCCGCAGACTCTGAGAGCAAGAGACGTGGTGTGAGTAAGATGTGAAAGACAGTGAAAGACAGAGTAAGAGAGAGGGATCAACTGTAAGTGAGATATGAAGGACCACAGTCTTCTGTGCAAGTCCACAGGGGACCTGCCAAATGCTGACAGCACCCTCCATGACACCCCATTAGATTTCAATAGGGACTGCAAGATGGGAAAAGCCAGAGTAGATTTTCAGATTTAGTGTCACAAGTAACAATTTTCTGTCCAGCTGAGATTGTATAGCTCAGAGGTTGTCCTCCTCCCAAGTATGAGCCCAAGAGTCATTTTCTCATGCCGGCCTAAACAACCTATAATCACATTCAAGAAATGCACCACCTTTCGTGGCGGTGGGAGCTACTACATGTCCATGAAGGCAAATGCGGTCTCGCCTCAGCCGAGCAGTCTTTATTTCTAAAACTACAACTGCATGTTGGCTCGTGTTTTTATGCAACCAAGACAGCCAGAAATAGTTTATGATGGTAATGAACATGTTGTCAAATTAAAGTATTCTTGCCCTAAACATGATTATTTCCCGACCCCTCCTCCTGCCTTATGTGAGGATTTTGCGGTTTATAAGAAGAGATTCTTGCAGATTATGTCTGCTGCTATGTGGAATGTTCATGTGGGTTACATGCCCTCCCATCTAATAAGCACTACTCTACAGAATGCTGTTTTGGGTCAGATTTTAGGTAATGAACAAAAGGCAAATTCAGTATTTTTAATGGGCGGACTAATGACCTAATATGTCTGTGGGAAGCTGTTGTATTTTTCTTATGGTATCCCGCATACACAAGGCTGAAGAGATGGGATTTGAAAAAAAAAATAAAAAAAATAACACTCATGCTGCTTTGAAGAAAAACTTGGGCCGGATCTACTAAGATCCAAATTTGCTTGTAGTGATTTGCCTGTGCAATCTAGAATTTTGCACGAGGGGCTGACCCACAGTTTTCAGGTGATCGAGCAAATAACAGCAGGTGCAGACGTGTTGGAAACACCTCTATAAAAATTAGGTTTTGTGTGTTTCGAGGTTTGCAGCATGGCGAACTGCAATACACGACAGCGCAAAAGGAAATACGACCCACAGAAGAGATATTAGTGGAAGAGCAGTGTTAGTAATGAAGTAAAAATACTCAGTTACTTTACCTTAGTAGTATTCTTTTGTACTTTACACTACTACTTTTATTTCTGATGGCTTTTACTTTTACTTCACTACATTTTCCCCCCAAAATCAATACTTTTACTCTGTTACATTTATCTGTGCATCCTCGTTACTTGTTCCAAAATAAGGAGAAACGTGATCGCCAATGGACAATTTTTGTTTTGTTGTAGTCGGACTAGGAGCCAATGATATTGGAGACAGACCGCAAGTGATTATCATTGGTTTACCCCGTTGTGCTGATGAAAGCAGCAGCCTGCAGGTGAATTTCAAATTAATGGTCGCATTATCGTGTCAGTAGTCTCAGATATTTTTGTACAGTATATGGGTTAATGTAAGGAGGTATTGAAGCACCTTTACACTTTCCAAATTTAACAAAACTTAACCTTCCACTGGAGGTTTCCGCGTGGTTAAAATGTGACGTTGGCAAAAAGAGGAAATAAAAAGACAATTAATGCCAGCTTTAGTTAAGCTCCTCAGTGGCTGCAAACTCTGTTTTATTTGTCCAGAACACCGTCCGGTGTGCTGTTTGCTGTGGTGATTTTTATTGAATTCAACAATGAGAACTAAATACGTTGCCCTTGCTGATCATGAAAAATAATTTTGAATCCGTTTTGTGCATGTCCAGGACTGTCCCCTTGGGGCTGCAGCCTTTTGAGCACAAAGCTGCAATTTGCACCTGCTTTTCAGACGTACTAACGATTCACGCAAAACAATCAGCAAGGTAATGTGTCTCATGGTTGATAAGTTGCTTTGCATGTCTGAAATTAATATGTTTACATTTTTCCTCCCATCACATGCACAATTGTGTGTAAATGCCCCATATTGCATATTTATTGCAGCAGACGTACTAAATGTATAAGAGGCGATATTTAGCACGCTGTTCATAGATCAGTTTGCATTTTTTTGTGTGTGCAATGAGATAGCTCATGTTTTTATACACACAAAGCTTTGATAGATCCGGGCTTTTGTGTATTAAAGACCCACAACAGAACTTTTAGCAGTTTTCTCAGTGACGCGCCATCGACGGCTAAACTAGCATCCATCTTGCATCGTACCTGTACTGTGAGCTCACTCCGGCTAGTAAAAGAAAGTCTTGATCCTTGTTCTGTCCCTTCCTCTCTTTCTTTTCCTCTCCTTCTCCGCTAATGTTACCTTGCGTTTCTTTGCCGAATCCGACATGTTCATATCCGTTTGCTGGCAGTACACAACCTAGTTGGCTGCAACATCATGGCCGGAAAAGTTACATAATGCAGTTTCTGAACCTCGGGTCGCTGCTTGGCAGTGACGGCTAAGAAATGCACATAATGAATGTTGGTGTGCAGAATGAGTGAAGTTTTCCACTGAAAGGTAGTTTGTACTTTTAGAAATTTAAAACAACATCTACAAAAAAGAAAGAAAGAAAGAAAGAAAGAAAGAAAGAAAGAAAGAAAGAAAGAAAGAAAGAAAGAAAGAAAGAAAGAAAGAAAGAAAGAAAGAAAGAAAGAAAACAATTAAAAACAAATGGGTTTTATTTTGTGACCAGTGAACGATGAGAATAAGGAATTTTTAGAGGGGATGTTTTTACTTTGACAGCTGCAAGGGCAGAAGAAGAAGAGGGCAGGAAGTTAGAAATGCGCATAGACAAAGATCATGGATACATCTGTGTGGTTTCCAAACTCATCCTTTGGAAAACACCGGCTGTAAGTTTTGCAAGCTCTGACAGTTGATATCTGTGTGATTTGACCCTTCAAAGGCCAACTCAGGAAAAAAATGAGGAGAAATGTATGTCTTTTTAATCTACAGTCTTTAAAGACCTTGTTAAAGACCTTCGTTTGTTTGTTTGTTTTTATTTATTTATTTATTTATTTATTTATTTAGTTTTTTTTTGGGGGGGGGGGGGGGGTTACTTGTTGTCACCTAAGTATTCATATGCTTTCCTCTTTGTCAGTTCTTTACTTGATTAAAATAGGATTTCATGCTAACCTACTTAGCTAAAGATTATTTGAAATTAATGTGTTTTATTAATCATTTTCACGTCGTTCTCAGCTTCAATTCAGGACTGCCATCTTGATTTGTTTTCCACGTAATTTGAGGAAGAAGTGTGGTCATTTTCTATGCTCACGTCTGGCTTTATATAAAAGTTCTCAGCTATGGAATTTACATCTTCTAGATTCATCCACATCATCCATGTATAAAAATAAACTGAAACAGAAGTAAATGACAGAATACCTTGACTAAAGTAGAATAAACAGGAAATAGTTGCATGTGTGTTTTTTACACTGTATTTTGTAATTTGTATTTAATTGTATAATTTTTTTTTTTCTTGGGATGGGTGTTTTTATAGCCTATTTGGCTTCTACCTCTCTGTTGCACATTTTACTTGTATTTTTGCATAATATTCTAAAGCTCATTATTTTACTTTTTTTGCTGTTGTTTGTTTTGGGGTTTTTATTTTTGGTTCCTTATGTTTTTTGTATTTTTTTTTTTTTTTTGTATTATTTTTTATTCTTAAAATATTTTATATTTCATAATTCTTACTTTTATGTGCTAAATAAATAAAATCAAATAAAATCAATTCAACTCACATAAAGGAAACAGTAATGGTGTAGCAGTATGTATAGTTAAAATAAGAATGTGACTGACAATTCGAGAGGGTCTATACAAAGGGGAACAATAGAATGACATGAAAGCTGTCACATTGTTTTGAAGGTGTGAATCTACCAAAGATATTTGCCTACACCGGACCCAAGATCGAGCCAAACAGAAAGAAAAGTAGCATGTGAAACCCAGTCTTTCCTCATTTCCAGTAAGAGTTTTAGTAAGAAAGATTTCCCTAAGAAACGTCCCGTTCTAGTTCTCTTAAATTAATACTGGCAAGCGGAAGCTTAGCCTTATGTTTTTAATAGAATCTGGTGGTACGTGAGTCATATTTTGCAGTTATGACATGCTTATTCATCACACTTCGCCAGCAGAGCTTCAGTATTTCAAGTCATTTGTCAAACCAATTTTATACTAAATTAAGCTGCATGAATTAAAACCTATAAAATTACATAACTTTAAAACAATCTTAATAGTATTCCAGTGTTAGTGTGAGGAATTTCAGGGATCATTAAATAAACAATGCCACAATGCAACCCTCCATAAAGCATTTATGACATTTCAAAGACTGAGTTTATGTTGAAGAAAAAAAATATGCTGTAAAAGAAGTTATTTCTCACAAGGTAAAATATGAGGGTGCAGATTGGCCTCCACACTTTACATTGTTCTTTCCTTTGAAAATCTCAATTCACACCCCACCCTGTCCTGGTCCATGTGTCTATGTGGTCTGGTGTCATGTGTCTATGTGGATTCTCTGACTCCAGTTGAAACCAATACCTGTGGATACCACACAAGAAAATGTATGCAGACATCAGCGCAAGACACGAAAATGACACAGCTGCCACAGTTGTGCTTCTAAAATTTCCTTTCTGAATAGAACACATAAATACTCAATAGACATTTTGACTTTTGGACAGCTGGTTTTCTAATGTAGCTGCATTCTTCACCTTATGGTTTTTAGGGATTTTGTGGTCAGTGTTGCTTTTCCTCACAGCTGACATCAGGAACCAGGTAGCAGTCTAATCCATCTTGTCAGGAATCCTGCCGTGCTCCTCACTGCGGGACTCTTGCTCACATGTTCAGATGGGACATTTATCATGACTGTTGCTCTTAAGTTCTTCCCGTGCTGATTGGAAGTCAACAGGTCAGTGAGTTAAGCTATAGTTCCTAATGACAGATGCAAAAGGTGCTGTCTTTCATGTTTTGTATGTGTGTGGGTGGAATTTTTATGTCCTTTTTTAAATAAACATTATCAATGTTGAATATTTCTGTGTTGTTCTTGTCTTCTTCTTCTTCTTCTTCATTATTCTTCTTCTTATTTATTCTTCTTGTTATTCTTATTCTTCTTGTTATTCTTATTCTTATTCTTATTCCTATTCTTATTATCCTTTAAGGCGAGACACTACAGAAAAATAGGGTAAAAAATGTAACTAACTGGTTTTACCATGAAACTTTCCTGGTTTATGCCTCACATTAGGGCTATCATTTTTTGTATTACATGTTTTCTAAAATGTTATGTTTAAATATGCAAATGAGGTGTTATATAGCCAAAAATGGGCTAATTTGCATAGATTTCTATGAAAAAAAAAAATCTAAACACAGGATTAAACCAGGTTCAAAGTTCCTTTTGAATTTCGTTCACATATTAATGCAAAAAGTTTTTACAGAGGGGATTTTGGATATCTCTATAGATCATTTTACAATTTCTAGAATATACTGTCAATTAAAAATCTCATTTTGTGGCATATTTTTGGAATGAATTGTTCTATAAATCAGGCTGTGAATGAGATATCAAAAAATCCTTCAGTTAAAAAATTTAAGAATACAGTCAGGAGCAAAACTTGAAAGTTTGGTTTCTGTAAGTGCTCCTGAAGTGGAGATTTTTTACCCAGAGCTATAGAGAAAAAACCTCATTTTGAGAAAACAGCAACTTCAGTATACTTCTGTATTTTGATGGGATTTGGGTGCATCAGACAAAGTATCATGAAATAAACCCCTAAAATGTTTATTATGGACTTTTTCTTTTTTTTTTTTTTTCTTTACAAAAGTCTGAAAGAAAACATGTTGAAGGAGGGGAAGAAACCCCAAAACAAAACAAAAATCTCAAAACTGACCAGATGATGGAAAAACTGAGTTTTTGCCTGGAGTGTCTCCCCTTAAGCATCTAATTGAATGATGATGTCTAAGGATTATATTGTGATGTGTTAGTTTGCTATTGTTATTTTTCAGATCAGTGTGTGTGTATATTACATTCCAGTCTGTGATAAGATTGTGCTGGATGAACACATAGCAAGACCATGAATTATTCTATAAGCTTTAAGATTATCGAAAGAAATTGCAAAATTATTTAAAGGGGTTATGACCACGAATTTCACTTTTCTGGGGTTTTGGGAGAAAAATATGATCTGTTATGCATTGATGAGACCATGTGAATGTCAACAGTGAGTATTCACGTCCCTGTTCATGCATGGTCAGCTATGTTTCTTTGTTCAAAAACGGCTGAATCAGACAGCAGCTTATCATTCTACATAGGTTATCTTTCTATGTAATTCATATTCACCAATTAAAGCACACCATCCAGCGAACAGCCTCCCCACTCCCCTCTCCTTACCCCTTCCCCCTAACTCAGGGGTCTGCAACCTTTACAATCCAAGTAGCCATTTTTCACCTCAACCAGCGAAATAAAAGTCATTTAGAGCCGCAAATGTTCCATGACCTTTGAAAAAAGGAAAATTATCATTTTTGATAATTACTATCGAAAATTTGCTTTTTGTGAAGGAATCAGTTTTATTTCTGCTTTTATATTTCGAAATAAAAAAAAAAAAACCTTGCTAAAAGAGGTTATTTCTCATTTCTACTTTCTTCATTGATAACTGTATGTAAGAGGTTGAATAAAAATGTAGGTATTTTGGGGAAATTATGTAGAAGAAAAAACACATTTTTTAGCTAATGACAAAATAAATAGATTTAAAGAAAATCTATTATTGTCTTGGTACTTTTAGTGTCATGATGTGGAAATTCAGTTATGCCATGAAAACCTGCTAAAGCCTACAAATGTTATTATGGATACACGTGTATTTTAAAATATCCGTTGGTTCTTCATTTCATTTCAGTTCTTCATTATTTTTGGTCCAAGTTATTGGGAGCCATTATGCGAAGCACAAAGAGCCACATGTTGCAGAACCCTGCCCCAGCTGATACACCGACATGAGTACTGCTAGCATGACTGCATTCCTGAAGATGGGGGAATTCAATGAATTCAGTCATAAATTCACCAATGAATTCAATTCAATTTTGAATGTAATTTTTGAACAAATGGATTTAAAAAACTTCTGTAGCAACACTGAAGGAGGAGAGCACAACATTGTCATTATCCATAAGTTTATTTATTTCATAAATACTGTCTAGTGTGATGAACGCACTCAGTATCTGAAAAGCCCATAATGTTAACAATAGCAAACAAACTTTGCTATACTCAGTTTACAGTACAGATCTGGGCATGAAAAAGTTCTTCCTTTTTCTGCCAGAAGTGGTGCAGTAATAGTGCACCATTACTGCACTGTCACTTGCTGAACGACTTGTCCCGCCATCACGTACGGTGTCCAAACTTTGCGTGTGGAAACATCCTTGTTCTGGGCATTCATTTATGCTCTGAAATCGTTTCCCCTGGGCACACAGGTGTTTCTCTGTGCGATTGAATTAGCAGACAAGTGGCTGGTAAGTGGCTGGCAGTCGGCTGAAAGGGGAACTTTTCATACCCAGATCTGTATGGTTGTAGTCAATCACATTAAAGACAAGATCAAGCTGGGTAAAGCTACATATCATGACCGTTCCCAACCCTTTTACTGAGGAGGGAAGTCTGGTGTGCCAAAACACCCCCACCTAAAAAAAATGATGTTATTTTTCTGTGGAGAATTGATATGAAAAAATATCAACTACATGAAATAAATACTGCTATGTCACTACACCTTTAAAAAAACTGAGAATCAAATAGACCTGCTTATGTTTCCTGAGTTCATATTTTATCCTTGCGTCATGCCTTCAGAACTACCTCAGCTGACACATCACACTTTGTTGTCCTTTTTGATAACCATTCAAAATGCCTCCATGAAGTCAGTTCTTGCAGCCATTTTTGTTTTTAACTTTTTTACGGGAGCATGTACTGAATATACAAATACCATGAAGTTCAAGTCATTTAAGCTGTTTTTTAAAGAATGAATGAACACGTCTCTTTTTTCTCACCTTGTATTTGACTTACTTTACCCTTTTCCTCCGTCTCCTCCAGTTGCTCTTCCTCACCTCCTCCTGCCTCCTGGGATTTCCTGACAGCTGGTTTCACTGACGTGTTTGCCAACAACAGGCTTCCCAACACTGATCACTCTATCCTGTACTGTCCAAATATTTCAGACTGTTTCCATATCAGACCTGAATCATTGGAAACTCCAGGACATTTCTTATTCATGTTCGCCATAAATTATTCTCCCTGATATGAGCTCCAGTCACGTAAGGCAAAGCTGGGGACTGTGGCATATGACAAAGATAAATATGGAGAGAGACAGATAGAGGAAAAGAGATGGAAATATAGACAGAGGGTCAAAAAAAGAGATTAGCTGAGGGTCATCAGAGATGGACAAATTGGAAAAGAAAAAAATATTACACTCAGTACATGAAAGAATTATTTCTTTTTTGTAGCGATGGTATAAGCAGGCAAGTTTTTGAAAAATCTGAATCAATGGACGTGCGTAAGAAAAACCTTGAATTTGTCATAATTCAATAACACTAAGCCTGACAAATAAAAGTACATTTTCATTTTCCTTACTTAATTTATAAGTTTTTGGTCAGCTACTCTTTCATTGTTAATAAAGTGAAAATAATTATTTGCCTTTTTATTCTGTGTAACACGATTATTTCTGAGTGTTATTCATACAAGGTTGTGGCATTGAAAAACTGTCATTGCTCTGTTTGACTCAACATTTAACTGTTAGATTACAAATGTGCTTTTATTAGCTCCATGGTTTTTTTTAAATTAATTTATTTCATATTGATCTCCACAGCATATCAGTCTCCAAGAACAAACTCAAAATGTGGAGGTATTTGAAAAACAACAATAAATTAGCTTCATATGCAACATATGAATCCCCAACAAGTGGTTCAACTAAATGTCCAATTCAAATTCCCATCCATGGCCTTACCTCTTCATTTTGCATCTATATTTCTTTTTATTATTATTTGTTTGGGCAATTTATAGCAAAGAGAAATAGAAGCCTCGGCTCACGAAGCCCCATTCATCAGAATCACCACATTGTGGGAAAATGTCATTATTTTTCATTCCCAGTTTTACTCAAAGATCACACACACTGTAAATATGTTCAAGGTTGTGTTCATACAAGCAGGGGTGCGGAATAGCTCCGTAATAAATCAGCTCCCTGGTTGGTTTTGGTTTGTGTGTTATTGTTGAACCCAGCATAGCGCGGCACTTAAAGCCTCTGATCCATGGAGATTGCTGATGTGTGTCACAGTGATGGATATAGTCATTATCATGCCCTCCTTGTCTCAATATTGTCCTTCTGCGCAAGCTTTTCATATTTCTTTTCATATTCCTTAAAATGTATTCTTCGGGGCAAAAAAATCCTGTATGGGGAATTTAAAAAAGAAGTTAAATGCCTGTTTTATGAAGTCCTTGAAATATTTTTTTTTTGACTGAGCATATTCACAATATTCTACATGCTCAAATACTCTAGTGGTATGTTCATATAGAAATATGGACAAATTTCGATTATAAAATTACGTTATCTGTTTCCAACTTTAGTTATTATGCTACTAACAGTTCATGATGTATCTGACTTTATCTTTTTGGTTCAATAATAAAACTAACATTGCTTCATTATTTCTTTTTCTTATCATTGCTTTTTTTAATTGACTTCAAAATCCTGCTGTTAGTTTACAAAGCACTGGTTTAGGACTAAAATGCATTCTGAAACTTCTGGTTTGTTAAGAATCAACCAGATCCCTCAGGTCATCAGGGTAAAGTCAAGTTTCTGTTCCCAGAAGCAGAAATAAATGTGAAGAAGCAGCGATCAGTTTTCATGCCCCTCACAAGTAACCTCGGAAAAAAATGCAGGTTTGCTGAAAATCTAAGTTTTAAATCAAGGTGAAAAAAAAAGAGAGTTTACTTGCTGCTGCCTTTCATCAAAAATAAATAACTAGGAATAAGCTCCTCTACTAGTGTATACATTTCTTTGAAACTTTTTTTAGTTGTGGATTAACATTTATTTGATGCCCTGAAAGGATACAACATGTTTGTGTTTAACTTTACTGTTCAGTTGAGGGACATGTCATCCAGTGCTAATGCTTTGCTTTGCTTCCACCCAATTGCCTCTGATGCAGCTCTGTTTCTCTGCCATCTTGTTTATAAGATGCATTGGATGGATTGTGTTAGTTGATGGTACAGTAATGGCTTGCATGGATTTTTCTTACTCATTTACACTTATTTATCTATTTTCTAATTATTTATTTACCTTTCTTAAAGTGGAAATCTTCACATTCACAACCAGAGCAGCTGAAGATCAGATTGACTGCCCAGGCATTCAGCACAAGTTCTCCTTCCAGGCTCAAACTGAGTCATTACAATTTCAAGTGTTGATATCAGCTTTCACATTTCATTCACAGCCGTGCGTATCCGTAGATGTATGCCTCTAACCCTTCATCCAACTGCCTATTTGAACTTTCACACCCACCAGAGTAGAAATACCACATCAAAAGGTGTAAAACCACCTTTGCTCACCCCCCGAAGGCCTTCAAGTGATCTCACATTTTGTGAGTATTGTTGTCCACTTCTTGTCTAACACGTTAGCGTGCCCTGTAAATTGGTTTCTTTCTTTTACACAGAGGAGAGCCGTCAGTGTGCTAGGAGTGGTATTGACCAAGAGGTGCTCCACTGCTAATGATCTCTACAGGGACAAAGACGCTTCACACAGATTCATGCATACACCCCTCCATCTCTACCTGAGGAATATACAGGTAGCATAAGAAAATAACTGACTTTGAAAGCTGTACGATCGTGTCTGCAGCAGAAATACCACTGCTGTCTCCATGGCTGTATCATACTTCTGAATGTGAACAACTGTATTTAGGAAAACTGGGAAAAGG
The DNA here is from genome assembly GCA_023101725.1 of Atherinomorus stipes. Taxonomy (NCBI): domain Eukaryota; kingdom Metazoa; phylum Chordata; class Actinopteri; order Atheriniformes; family Atherinidae; genus Atherinomorus; species Atherinomorus stipes. The sequence continues at coordinate 102,627 of JALJCO010000288.1, read as the reverse complement.
TTACATCAGCTCACAGAGGCTCTCAGAGGAGCTGTTGTGAATCACACCAAAGATCAACTACATTCATCAAACAAAGGTTGATAACCTGAGCTGGAAGGAATATCATAGTGTAGCAGTTGGGCCAATGCCAAACATGGGCCGATATTAAACAGCCAAAAATGGAGAGCACAGAAAGGCCTCATCTTTTTTTCAGAATGTACTGTGCCTAACAGTTTCCCCAGCAAAATCCAGTTAATTAATTAATTTTGGGAACTTGTAACGTTTCTCAATTTTGATATCATAACTGGCTTCAGTCAGCAAATAACCCAGACCTGCCTTCTGGATTAAGCTCCCTGTTTCCAAGCTTTCTCTGTCCACTGTCAGTTTATTGGCAGTTCAAGAAAGTCATGTGCTTGTCAAATAATAATAATAATAATAATTATATATATATATATATATATATATATATATATATATATATATATATATATATGTATGCATACATACATGTATTTAAAAACAGAAACTGAATTATGCAGCCAAGAGAAAAAGGCATAGAAGCGAGAGAATAATGTGCTTTATCCTATATCATAATAATGTGGGCCTCATTCTGCATATGCTGAGTTTTTAATTGAAAATGTAAATTTCTCTATTTAAGTCCTTATTACCATAGCAGGTGGAGAGCAATTAAAATAAATGAATGGTGATATGCCCCGTCCACGCCGGAGGCGTCTGAACACACGGTTATTCGTGCCCTCGAAACATCTTAGATCTTCTTCCCACTCATCACAGTATTCATTTGACTGGTCTGCATTCAAAGGAAAAACAAGAGGTAATCACATTGGAGATTATGTGTGGTTCAAGTGTTTGTGTGTACATGTGCACATCTGTGTGTATTTGTGCTGGGTAAGAAAAGAAGGTTTACATTCAGCTTTTGTGTATTGAACAGCTGAGAATGCAGGAAACTGAGGACAAGCATAGGGTAGAGACATCTGCCATATGGAAAACTGAAAATTTCACATCATACATCATTAGCATCATCAGGCTTTGGAGAACTAGCCTTTAAAAAAAAAAAAAACTAAAAGAAAAAGAAAAGAACTAGCTTATGCTCATTCTCACACACACACACACACACACACACACACACAAACAACCCCCCCAAAAACAAAACAGATTTTGGAGTTTTTCTTCAGATTCAAGACCCAACAGAAACTGAAAATCATGCATTTCCATTCCCTTGATTGCAGAGAGGGTTGAGATATTTAAGGTCGAAAAACAGATTAAAAAATACATTGAAGGAAAAACAAACGAATAAACAAAAAAATCCCATCTTGGATAAATTTCAACATCATATGTGCAAATGTTTTAACTGCAAATGACCTGGTGAGTGCCAGCATATGCTTTAGTTGCAGGTATTTGTATGGAAAATCACTTTCACTGCAGATTTTTCTGTTCAGTATCTTTTTACCACAAAAATGAAAGCATGTGAGGCCTGTTCCATGCAGATGGTGGAGTCTGTAGCATAGTCTCAGTTTTCCTCTGATTGGAGCAGGTTTTGTTGATATCATACCACTTCAAGGAGGTGCCAGCTGCCAAGGTTTAATTTGAAGCGATTCTTCTGAAAAAAAAAAAAAAAGTCATAAGGTCTACTTATGACTAACTCCTGATAAGTTCAATTAGGTCTAACAGGAAAAAAAGGTGAAGTTTGCTTTTACCAGGACAACATAATTAAAACATATTATTGTAGTAATAACTTAAAGGAAGTGCATGAAGATCAAGGGTTGGAATGAAAAAGAGGCACAGTAGAGGAAGCTTAAGAGCAAAAACAATAAGGCAAAGAAATGGAAGTGGTGCTGGAGAACTCAGAGGTGTGTCTGACAGGAAACACAGCCATGGTGTCATGCAATGCCCCGGCTGGGTGTCGTCTTCAACTCCAGCCCCCATTGATGGATGATGAGCCACCAGTGGGAGCCGACTAGTGAGGCAGGATACGGTGAAATGGAACCAATATCTTAAGCTCCCCCCTTTGCCATAAATTAAAACAGGACGGCAAGGACTGAATAGCTCAAGTTTCCGTGTGTTTGTACGTGTGTGTTTGCACGTGTGTGTTTGCACTTTTGTCTCTGTGTGAATTTGATTCAGATTTGGATATTTAGATATAAAAAAAAGATTATCTTGGAAGTGAGGTGTTTTTACAAAGATGTTGGAATTGAATAAATGGCAATATTTACTTTGTTTTATACTGGTATTTTACCACCGCATACATAAAATAGGAATATTTGATAGTGTGAAAGTGAGGGCAACACTAACGTGTGAGAAATAGAGACATCATGGATATGTCAGTCGTGTGAACAGTTACAGTCCATATGTGTGCGTTTTGTGTGCTTGTCCATGCATGAATGTCCAGGCGTATTGACTAACATGTGTTTGAAAGCTCATATTGCATCCACATGTCATGGCAAATCAATTCAAGTCATAGAGAGCCAAATGTGTTTCATAAGGCTCACAAACCCCGGCAGGTGCAACCACTTCCACAGCTTTCAACACCGTACTGGTGGGTAACATGGGTAGAAAAAGTGAAAGCACAAAAACTGAAAGGGAAATTTCAGCTATATTTTAAACATGAGATTTCAGCCCGAAGTCCCACCCTTTTTAAATATTTTTCTGTCAATATTTTTCATTTTAAATAATTACTTTTTGGTTTGTAAACTGCTTTACTTTTTGGAGCATACTTATGATTAAGACAAGATGTGTGCAACCGATTAAAATGACAAAATGTTCTATATCATCATAGAATGTGGCTCCATCTATCCACCTATCCACTGTCCAAACCTGCTAATTCCAATGCAGGGTGGGGGAGAGCCTGCGGCCTGTCCCAGACACTACCAGACAACATATTGGATGCACCCTGGACAGGTTTCCTGCTGGGCTGTGCTGTAGATGTGAGGGAAAAGTTCAGAGTCATAAGTGAAAGACAGATGTACAAGCTTCCATTTTTACAAAACGTGCAAAAATGATGGAGTGGCTCAGTCAGCCGGGACACACTCAGAGTAGAGTGGTTGATCTTCCACACTTAGAGGAGCCAGATGAGGTGGTGAAGGCAGCCTCTCTTTTGAGGTGTTCTGGGCATGTCCCACCAGAAAGAAGACCCCAGGAAACATGCACACTAAAAACTCCTGGCTTGGTTAAAAAGAGACTAACTAATTTCTGGGTTATTTCAGCCCAGATATTTGGGTTGTTGACCCAACTTCTGGGTCAAAATAACCCAACATTGTAGTCAATATAACCCAACCTCTGGGTCAAATATTCAACCCGAAAGTTAGGTCTACAAAATAACCCAATTTTCTGGGTCAGGTAACCCAGAAATTAGTTGGTCCCTTTTTAAATCAGCAGTGAATCAAAAATAGCCTGAGTTTTTAGTGTGTATAAAGGTTTATCCAGTTTGCTGAATTGAGACTGCCTCACGCTACCCCAGATATGCTGGAAGAAGTGGCAGGAAGTCTTAGATTTAATGTGCTGGACCCATAAACCACCATCAGGAAAGTGGTGATTGGATGATTGCAAATATGTTACTCTTTGACAAAGAGCTTTTTTATTCTTTGTGGTGATAAAGTTGCTGTTTGTAATAATTTTCTCTCACTCTTTCATTTGCTGTCCACATTGGTTTGGGCAACACAATTCCCTGGTTACTTTCAGGTATCAAAACCACTTTGTTTTGTTTAGGGAAACACGACTCAGAAGGAGTTCATGGCAAGAACAGGTGAGTTTGTAACCTGGATTTGAATAAACTGAGTGTTTCAGCTGATCTGAAGCTTTCTTGGAATTTGTTCCAGACATATGGAGTAGAGAAGCTGAATGCAGCTTTGCCATTCTGATTCTGGGAACTGATAAAAAACCGGCTCCAGATGACCTGATGATTCTGGGTTCAAACTGGGTCAGGGGGTCACTGATATATTTAACTCCTAGACCATTTAGAGCTTCATAGACCAGCAACAGGACTTAAAGTCTATCCTCTAATGGACAGGCAGTCAGTGTAAAGACCTCAGAACTGGACTGATGTGGTCCACTGTAAAACATGAGAAAACTGACAAAATGTTTTTGCTGTCCAGTGTCTCAAACTTGAAAAAGTTTCATAGCATGTTTTGAATGTAGGCTGTATTGCAGTTTTACAGTGCATCACTTTTGACTTTCAGTATTCTAAGAATAGAAATATCCACATTGTAAGAATGTTGACAGGAAACTATGTGTGTAACAGTATTGTCCATGCCATTTTGGGGAAACCTTTGGTAACATGAACCCACAACCAAGATATGTGGGTTCCCATATCTTCCACATCCTCACTTGTAACAAAGAAATAAATAAATTCAACAAATTGGAAAATTTTATATTTTTGAAATTTGCTGTTCCACTGTTCTTGCATGCACCACTGAAAGCTTAAAGTGGGCAACCTCTGCTGACAAGTGAGTCTGTGTCCAGCAACCCGCCCATCAAAATTCAAATGGATCATGTAAAGGGTTGTAATAATCGTAGATACAGTCAGTTTTACTTGCTTGCACATACTGTATACTGGATACAAAGAAAAAACTCAAATCCTACAAAGTGTATTTCTCTAATTTCTAGTCAAAATATCTCATCACACTCAAAATAAGACAAAATCACCTAAAGAGAAACATTTCAGTGCAGATATATGAACTTGTTTTAAGGCAATGTATCTTATTTCGAGAAATCTTATCAAGAAAATTTTTTTTATTCTGTTGGCAGAATTTTTAATCTTGGCCAATCTTAAAACGAGAGAAAAAAAAGGCCCCCATGACCCTGAACTGGACTAAACGGTGTGGAAAATGAATGAATGTATGAAGATGCATTGCCTTATAACAAGTTCTTTAATCTCACTGAAATGTTTCTCTTTAGGTAAATTTGTCTTATTTTGAGCGTGATGAGATATTTTGACTAAATTAGAAAAATATACTTGGTAAAATGTGTTTTTACAGTGTATTTTTAAATGTGTGGTCATTATTATCCACCTCCTGCCTTACATGTAACTTCAATTATGTTAATTGGAAAGCTTCTTTAATCACTTTATTCTCATTCAGTGATAATTTGGTAAAAGTTTACAGAGAAATCAGGCAGCTGTTTAAAAACAGATACTTGTAAAAATGCTAGATACACAAGTTATGCACAAAATATTTTCAGTACCTCTTAAACTCATGTGCACTGATCACTACCCCTCCAAGGTCGTCGTTACCCCGCATGATCATGCCCTGCACACATTGGACAGACATATACTGTACATCCATACTCTTATTTACTACTTCTACAATCCATACATGACATACTGAAGAAAAATATCTGCAACTACATACCAACTATTTCAAGTCCCTGGTGTTGAATCCTCTGCTGTTCCACTACAACGTGATCTGTTATCCCAAATGTTTCTGACAAATTGTATTTCGGGAAAACAAGAGAGTGAGAAGTGAGAGGAAAAGTGTTCTCCGCAGGAGAGAGGAAGAAAGACAGAGAGGAACACTCTGTCATCCTTCTGGTTTTGATCGTTCTGGAAAGAAAATGTAGTTGGGGTGCACAAAGAAAACACTATAAATTACTCTCTGTACTCCTCATTCATAACCCAGGATTATCATCTCCAATCCATACATCACACAAAGCTGTTTGCATTTTGCACACATACAGAGCCATATGGAAAGCGGCAAGACTGAAGACACACACGCACAGTGCTGAATCTAAGCCAGAAGTCATTAATCCACACTGTGACTGGGAAAACGTCCAAATGGGCTTGTGTGCCTTGGTATCTGATATTTTAGAATAGGGCATGTGGAAATCAAACCCCCATCAATACTAAAATGATTATTATTTTTTCTAAAGATGCACTGCTGCAAAGTTGACATTAACATCTATAACATATCAATAAAATGAGATGAAATAATTAAAAGAAATTCTATTAATTCCTGAGGGAATTGTAAACGGCTCATTATTGATTTAAAATTATCATTATTATTTTGTAAAATGAATAACTAGCATCATTGATATTGTTTTATTATTTTTAAAGTATAGGCCTAAATATTTTCGGAGAATGAATTACCAAGTAATCTAAAAAAAAATCATCTGCTGCTTTTGAGCAGTTTATAGAAAGTTTTTGAATGTTTTTCCCAGTTTGTTTATAAGTAATGTTTCTTTCATTTGCCTTATGATAAAATCAAAACATTAAAGTTCAACATAACATGTTAATACTTTCGCTGAAGGTGATATGATTCAACCCGGGAATTTAGACAAAAAAAAAAAAAAAAGTATTTTCCCTTATGTCAGATTTTTTAAAAGAAACTATAATCAACGTGGTTGTATGAGTTTTACTGGATTTTGAACTTGGTTTAAGAAGTAAGTCTTACTTTACCACAAAAAGTTAGTCATTGCCACGATAGGCTTCTTTTCCCTTCAGGATCCAATGTCCTTTGGGTCTTTATGTCTATCATCTGAAGACTGCATGTAAAAGTCTGTGTTATCATCATGCTGATGGGCAGAAAGATAAATATAACAGTAGAAGATGAGAAACAGCCAGCTCAGTCAAACAATTATCCTTTCCTTTGTTATATGACTTTCTGAGCAAAAGAGTATCCTCACACATAAAAATGAAAGTGGGAGATAGTGATGGATTTAATTGCCTTCTGTTCTATCAGCCACATATAATCACAACCCATCCCCATCCTAGACCAGCCCTCTGCTTTATTTAACCCATTGCATATCCTATATCCAACTTTAAATTTAGCCAAAGATAACAATATAAATCTCTTCTAAATTTTGTTCATATTTCAACTCTCTTGAAAACAGGCAATTCTTACAAAGTCACATTAATAAGCCAAACTTACAACGCCGGAAAACCTGGTGTTTAGACTATTTCTAGTCAATTTAAGTCCCTCCTGTTAGGAACAACATTTCATGGAAGTCATAACCAGCAAATAGCCCACCTTCTTTTGAGTCTGTATATGTGTAGGAAAAACAACTTGCCAGAGATGCCAACCGTGTTTACAGTCTTTGCACCTGTTACTTAACTGGCATTCTGAATATGATACTGTTTCTTTTTTGCTAGTTAAATTTAAGGGTGTTTAGTCTTGGTGTGATGTGACATACTGCCTGCGGAAATACGGGGTACTGTAGCAGACACAGGGTTTAGATGGGTTAAAAAAAAAATGAAAAGAAAGTAGGAATTTAGTAGCGGTGACGCAAAGGAAAGGCAGAAATCACTCCCATTACAGGCAGTGCAGTACTATTTTCATGTACACTGTTAAAAAAGATAAACAAAAGGAACACATTATCATTACCATGCAACTTAGTCAGTCACACTTCTGGGATATTAATCTGTCCAGTTAGGAAGTAACACTGATTTTTAATCAATTTCACCTGCTGTTTATAGATAACAGGTGGAAATGAAAAGCAATTAGCAAGACAACCCCATAAAGGAACGGTCCTGCAGGCTGGCTGCAAAACAGAGCAAATCCCCGTAGACTCCCATGTTAAAAACACCAACTCCATAGCAGAAATAAACATGTTTACAGCCTGGTTCAAATAATCATTTTAGGATGATTAGGTCAAGTTTACCTTCATGTCAACTGTGAGGGGGTGAATTTTTTTTATAGCTCATCTGTTTAGATATTAATCAATCTTGAAATCACACATAATTAAGGGCGTGTCCTTTTGATTGACATGTGGCAGACCGGAAGCCTGGCCTGCCAACCGGTGGCTAACAGTTAGCTCCTTGTTTGCTCTCAGTAAGGTCTCAAGTTTGTAGCAAAGTAGCACAATGGCGGTTTTTAGTCAGATAATAGCACGTCTAAGTGCGTCTTATCTTTTCCCCGCCACTTAGGGGGCTGCTTAGTTTTGAGTTAGCTTGGTTAGCGTTTAGCACAGACTACATCAGCTGTCAATCATTTGCCCCGTGGCTTGGAGCGGCCTTGCTTTTGCCCATTTTAGTATTTTCTGGGACTGACGACACATGTGACACAGCTAGATGGCGACGGTGGGACACGCCCAACTGCCTTCACTTTTAGCTCTTCAGAAACCATCGGGTGACGTAGCGGAAGGTTCGTCCCTCTCTATTAACGGTCTATGTTTTTGCCAGAGTCCCTGACCACTAGAGGCCACATGAGATTGTTTCTGTAACCTATATAAGTTGGTTATAGTAGTTCAGCTCATCCAGGATGACACATCAGTGCATGCTGGATGTGTTTGCTGTGTCTCCAAGCACAGTTTTAAAAGTATGGGGGAGATACCAGGAGATAGGCCAGTACAGCAGGAGGTGTCGAGGGGGTTGTAGAAGGACAATCAGCAGTAGATTGTTTTCTGCTCCTTTGTGCAAGGAGGAAGAGGTGGAGCACTGCCAGAACCCAACATGACCTCCAGGAGGCCAATCATGTGCACGTTTGGAGAAGGGATGGATCTAAAAGTTGCAGGTTAGTAGCTCCGAAGGACTTGACTTTGGAACCCTTGTTGCTGGGAGTGAATACAGGCACGTGGAGGCCAGACACACTACTGAACCTCATTTTGCATATTGTTATGGCTGCCTGTTTATTAACCTATTTTCTATCATTTTACATGCAAATCATCCTGCTCATCCCTCCATTTTAATTTCGCCTGGCACCACACCACCACCATCTCCTCCCTCCCTCATCTGCTAACGACTGATCAGCCACACCTGGAGCTACTGGCTGATCAGCTACAAAGAGCCTGGCAGACCTTCACTCGACGGCAACTGTTTGGCCTGGCAACAGTTGTCCTCAGTTTGTTTGGTTTTTTTTTGTTTTTTTTGGTGTCTTTAGTTTGTTTTAAAGGGATAATGTGTAAGTTCTCCTGTTATTTATTCACAAAAACTGATTATTTGGTTCAAAAGTGTTTTTTCATTAATCAGTAATCACTCCCATCAACAAACTGAAGTGCTTCTCTAAGTTCTAAATTCACAGTTCGTATCATTCATTTACACATCGAGCGGGTTGGCTCGGTGGGGGCTGCCATGTTGTATCGCCATGTTTTTACGTTCAGTAGAAGCGTGACAGTAGTAAAACACAGAAACTCACCGGACACACCGGAGTTTTCAGCTCAGTTCGAGGTAATGCCTTTGCAAAGTCACCGCGCTGCAGGGGGGAGAAGCTAGCGTCTTACTGACGCTAGGTTCACGTGCAGTCGGGCAGACGGCCGTTGGTAACAAACCAGATGTCATTTTAATCAATGAAGCTGAGCGAAAGACGGTAAAACATGGGTCAGGGAAAACAAAACGACATCGCCATGACAACAAATCAGATGTGGACTGATGTCACTGTAACTGACGGACCACGTCTTCACATAGAGGCCGGTGATAACTTTATATGCAGCGGATGTCGTCCGTCTGCCTGGTTTCACGCAAACGCAGCATGAAAAGTACGAGGGAGCTGCTCCCGATTACACAATGACCCTTTATGCCTGGGATACACTGTGCAATATTTTCAATCGTTGCTTGCTGCCTCTGGTTTACCTCCATTTTTTTATCACGCATGTGAAATGTGAAAATCTCCAAGGAAAGAGTTCTCGGTCTGGTCGTGGCACCGCTTCAAAATGCGATTCACTCATGAGCCACGACCAAAATATCAAACAGGTTTGATTTTCTTGCCACTCACGATTTCTGATCAGGAGCTCATTGTGCAATCGCCTCTCATGACCCTTTAGTATACTGCACGACGCACGACACACGATTTGGCCAAGAGTCGGCTCAATTGCCAAAATTGTCGTACAACTGGAAAATTGTCTCAAACGGCTCAAAAAACGGCCAAAAATCGCACAGTGTTTGCCGGGCTTTTGTTTGGTCTTCATTTTTGAGTTCAAGGTGTTTTTGTTGGTTCATGGTTTTTGTTAGTAGTTTAGGTTTGAGTGGTTTTTGTTTGTGATATACACTGATAGTTTGGAATTAGGATAGCGGGACCTTTTGTTTTAGATGGATTTTGGTTACAATTGTTCAGCTTATTGGTGCTGCTTGTTCCTTTTTGGTTCTTACAATTTGTTGCATAGGTTTGTGTTGGTTTTCCCCATTTGGCTCTTTAGTTCAGGCTTTGTCTGTCTTTTGATTCAATTTGTTTGAGCAGCATCTCTAACCCCATCTCCTTCCTAATTCACCTTCATGAACAATATAACAATCTTACTCCATCATTCCACCTGAAACCAGTCTTTTTGTCTCGTCTGTAATCCCTAGCAGAGCTGGGATGTAACATCTTAATGAATTTCCACAGATCTGATCTTTTCACTTTTGTTTTGAGTGATTCTGAATCCAGACCTCCATAAGTTAATGATTTTTATTTCCATTGATTATTCTTATTTTGTTCTCAACACATTCCACTAAGTAATAAAGATTTTCAGCTGGAATATTTCATTCATCAAGATCTAAGATGTTGTTTCAGTGCTCCTTTTAGTATCATTGTGTTTAGCAGTGTAGTTTTGTCTGGAAGCTCCATCAAAGTCTTCTGCGTTCAGTGCAACCCCATTATTTTTTTCCAGTTTCACTAGTTCAAATTTATGTACAAAATATGAGGTTGTTGTAAGCAAAATGCTAGGTTTAGGTAAAAAAGATGCTGGGTTAGATTTAAGTAGTCATTGTGGTTATGGTATCATTTTTGATTTGTTGACTTATACAATTACAAAACACTTGTTATATTCTTTTTCATGCACATCTTTTCCAACATTTCCATCTCTTATCGACATACAGTAGGTTGCTTCAACACTTTATGGTGCCACAGGATTTTACTGATTCTATGTTTGTGACAGGAAGTCCTGCTCTCACATACCTGTCAACACTTTATTCTCAGCTTGTCATCTGACCACCTGCCGCAACACTCATTCACTTCTCCCACCCACAGTTTAGATGGACTCATACAAACCTTTGCAGGGGGCCATACGGAAGATACATGACAAAAAAGGGCATTTTTAAATAAGTATAAATTATGTATTGATACAATGATAGCAATGATAATACATCATATTCTCATTAAAAACATAATCTGTTTATGTATCTATTAAAGAACCACAACAGCTATTATTTGCTAAAATTGATCCTCAAACAAAATTATTCATACCCTTCAATTAAAGAAGGAAAAAAAAACAGCTGTCAGTGAAATAAGTTGAAATTGACAAAAGTAATAATACATAAAAATTTTATGAAAATCTTAACATTGATTTTGCATCGTGATTCAAAAGAAAATTTAAAAAGTAAACATAAAATAAAACAAACAAGCAGGATGGGGCTCTGGAGCAAAAATTTTGTTAAGCTACATCTTGAGGCAATCACTGCAATCAGGTGTTTTCTCTAATGTTCAAAATGACAGGTGTTTTTTTTTTTTTGTTTGTTTGTTTTTTTTGTCCACTTTTCGTGGGAAAGCTGAAATGTGAGAGTTTTGTTTGTTTGTTTTTCATTATTATTATTTCCAACCACAATTCAAAAGCAACATTTTTTTCAACTAAATTGTAATTTTGTAATCATTTATTTAGTTACTTCCTTTAATTTCTTGTTATTTGAATTAATATTCAAATTTTTTGCCTTTTCTTTAATTGGATGGTATAAATAATATATATATATATATATATATATATGTATATATATTAATTGTCTCCAGCTCATCTTTTGCGATTTCCACATGCTACATCACGAGGTGGTTCTTTGGTCGTTTTGAATAAACGACAAGAGTCGTTGTGAAAGAGAAGTTGTCTCCTTCTCATCTTTTGCAATTTCTACATTATTTATACACACATATATATATATATATATATATATATATATATATATACTGTATATACAGTGTATGGTGTGTATGTATATAATGTATGTGCAACATTTTAGTAATTTACTTTCTTTAAAGTATTTTTCATTTCATTAATTTCATTTGAACCTTTAATTAGACAAAGTTAGCTGGGTTTCTGATGTTAGAGCAGAACTCAGTAACTTTTTTCACCACAATAAATGCTTTTTAGAATCCCTATGGGACTAAACAAAGTGTTTACAGAGCGATCCAATGTTCCCCCTCCTCCCCCCTGTATCTCTGGCCTGTAAGCGGCACTTGCAACTCTCTCTGCAACAACAGAAACTGGACAGGTCCCCTATCCATCGAGCTGCTTCTAGTGCTGTTTCAAACCAGAAACAGACTAAAAAAAGGGTTTTGTTAGCTTCCCACCACCTAAAAACCAGCTTTTGGCTCTAAAAACCAACTCTTTGCTGGACCAGAATGAAGAACCGGTTCACGTAGCTTGTGCTGTCTGGGCGCCGGGTGAAGCAACGCTGAGCCACACGGCCGAATGGGCTCAATAATCACTTTTCATGTCCACAAAAATTAAACAAAATTTGTATTCTTATCTGCGACCCACCCACACCAGAAAAAAATATAATCCACAGCGTATTTACCCGCAAAACACGGGTAAAACATCCTGCTGCAGGAGACACAGGACTCTGCTTTGAGCAGCTGCAGAGGGAAACGGTCCACCAACGTAGCAAACTAGCATCAACAAGCTAGTAAAGCTTAGAAATATATTTAGGGATCAAAATAGGGGACAGACAGGTAGAGAAGACATCTGTGTGCTGTGGGGTGAAGGGGATATTGCGACCTTTACAACAGTGAAAGGAGACCAGTAGGGGGAGCCCCAAGCTGAAGTTACTGAGTTCTGCTTTAATACTGGCCAAACCATTTTCTTAGCGTTGAGCCATTTGGCTCCTTACACTGTAATGACCAAACATTTAAAAATTATCAGCTACTAATTCACAAGACATGTGAATTAGACTCAATTTTCAGGCAGACACAAGCAGCTGCTACCAGAGCAGCTCATAGTTTAGGAGAGACGGGCAGAGTAAACACACTAAATAAATTTACTAGCTGGCCAGCAAGCTTCATCATATTTACAGTGTCTGCTGGACTTGTGGTTCCATCATCTCAATATTTGTTGTGCCATAACTCATTATTAGCACAGAAGAGTTTCTCATTTATAAATCACTTTGCCATGTCTGATCCATCTGTTAGGAAGTACTTGCTGCAATGTTTCACTGAGAAGTAATTATTGGAATATCAGAGACAAAAGTGATGTTTTTATGTTGAAGAACTGTTTTTTCTGTAAACTGCTTCAGTATATCAAATAGTATGTTATTGGTGTCTGGGAAGGGCCAATAGAAGTGGTTTAGTCAGTTTTATCTTACCTTTTGGCTGTATTTTGTTTCTTATACCAACACAAAACAAAGGACGATTTATTCATGATTGTCTGTTTACAATATCCTCCTCAACCTCTGCCTTCATCGCCCCACATTTTCACCCTGTTCTTGTAATTGTAAATCTTGCCTCCTCTCTTGTTCTCTTCTCCAATGAACAGACATGATAGTCTAACAGTAGATGAAATGAATAGTCTGGGGCAGTAATATAGATGGCGGTTTTGACCTGTACCAGCACCTCAGACTCGTTCCAAATCAATCTGCCATCCCATCACCGTGACCCAGATGTCCATCCTCTTCCCCTCTCTCCATCTTCGTCCCTGTCGCTTGCCAATCTCCATTCATCAGCATCTCTATCGCCGTCATCTCATCTCTCATCTTTTCTTCCAAAATTACTAAGAGTCGTTTTTTCTCAACAGTGAGGAAAAGTTTGTCCTGTGTGCAGTACTTCAGAGAAGAAAGGAATACTTGAAAATGAGTTGGACTTTGAAAATAAGTTTGCCCTGAAACCTTTTGTTCTATGGCTCTCATGCAGTATTCATATATCTCGATGAACTATCCCTGGCTTTGCATTCCTTTTTTTTATATATATATTTTTAATCTAACTCGTCAGGCGCACAGTTAATGACCTTGAGGCATGAGCAAAATAGTGTGACTCACACCTGCCGCTTCTTTACTTGGTATGTGTGCAAGAAGGTGAAACAGAATTTTTCTGTCTTTTTGCTTCATTATTCTAACAAATCAGAAATGGTTAGGGTTCAAGCAAGTTATGCAGCACATAGTGAGGGAATTACATCAATCTTTAAGATAGGCAACAAGATGTGTTTTAATATACTGATTGCAAATGCACAAGCATCTGCACAAGGTAGCTTTAAACTATATGTTAACACATTAACTATTATAACCATACCTCCAGTAATATGGTCTCTTAACATGTCACGGTGATATTTTGTCAGGAGCTGAATGACATCGGGGTAAATCCCCTCTTGTTCCTTTTGTAATCCTCTTTCTTCTTTCCTACAGGATATTGAAAATGCAGCAGACATGAGAATCAATGATGGTATTTGCACAGTTCTTATCACGTTGCCTATCTAATGTCATAGGGCATAGCAAAGGATTTCATCCCCCCCTCCGGCTTACTGCTGACAGCACTCGAAGCAGCGGGTTTCTTCTACGCTTTGTTTTCTTTCTGTTCTGCTTTCTTTCAAAGTATTAGCGTCTGTGTCAGTTTACATGCATGAGGATCTTGGCTTTATTCTGTGTCTCATGTGAAATGTTTCCAAACAGAGCTGCGTTATAGTTTTTTGTGCATTCAGCTGATCACAGAGCAGCAAGATTAGGTACGGATGTGAACATTACAGGACATCGAGGGAGAACAGAGCCAAAGGATTACACAGATATCGCAACACACAACAAAGGGAAGGAGAGAGAGGAAGACTAAAACTTAATTTGTGGAGGAAAATGCAGATTAATTGTCAGAAATCTTTCTTTAAATTTTAGTGTTCATCTTTTTATAGTAGCTAAGTATTCTTTGTCGAGATGAAATGGAAGTATTCTGTGGACTTTGTCGAATTCCAAACTGTTTCGTAGTGTGAGAAGGGGAAGCACTGCAGAACCAGAACAAAGAGCCGCAGCACACATCTGTCCTCTCTGCTCGGCATGCAAGAGACCACCTCCAGCTGTCTGCATAATAAACACTCTCTCCACTATACATGCACGCACATTGAAAACAAGAAAATATTCCAGCTTGCATTTGTGTGCACACGCACACACAAACACACATTAAACATTGCTGTGAGCCTGAACATTAAGATGTTGTAATTTTTGGGATAATTAGTTGGCCTGTCAGTTTTATGGCTGTACCTTGCTAGCTCCGAGATTAGGCCTCTGAGACCTTCTGCTCTGCTGCACACAGTTTTGTGCTTTTGTGTGTGTGTGGGTGTGTGTGTGTGAGAGAGAGGGCGAGGAAAGAGAGATGGAAAGAGAGAGGGAGAGCGTGAATGCCACAGTGAGGGGGTTATAATGCCGCTATTTAATTAGCAAAACCCCATTCAGTTTCATCTCGTCCATCAGGGATTCTGAACTCCTATCGCCATTAACGAGATTGAGATTTCCTTCAGTCATATTTCCAAATGTGCTTTTGCGCATACAATGATTTTAAATTCATAGCTGTCATTTGCATTCAATACACTTTGCAATCATTGTCATCATAACTCCTCTAAGCAATCACTTCATGTTGAATGAGAAATATTTATGTTTAAATTCTCTTACTAAAATTAAAGTGGAAAAGTTCCAATATAACAACCATTCACTCTGTCTCCACTGCTTTTCTAAGCTGCCTGCACTCCCAGCTTGTCACACTAATGTTTGCATTTGGAACCAGCTGTGCAGATTTTGAACACATAAGGTATTTTCAAAGTGTGATTTTTGCATTTGCAGGGGTTTTTTGGTGTGGTAAAGTCACTGTTAGGAGATAAAACTTCGGGCAATAAAAAATATTTTACTGTGTATTTTAGCCCATATACATGTTAACCTTTATCAAATGGTTTCAAATGCATCAGAACAGGAGTAGAGCAAAAGAAGTTGAAATAAAGAAATTATTCAGACAGATTATTTAGGCTTGCCTCAGCTGACTGTAATTTACCATCTCAGAGGGAAAACTAGGAATAGAGCAAATCCTTGCACATTAAAAGTGATAAAAAAGAACGATGTTCCATGCAAGATTGATGTGACCCAACATAATGAGTTACCAGTTGGGCATGAGAATATGTAGGCTGATCCAGGTCAGGTTCACAGAGGCGACTTCCCATATTCTGAGTGTGCCTGATGGTATATTTTAAGAAATAAATCATGGATAAAGTAAGAAAACGATAGTTTTAATGTGGAAAAAGTAAAGATAGATGATACTGTAAACATGATTTTACATGCAAACTTTAAATGAGCTCCAAATTTCCTAAAATGTAAAACCATTGTTTTACATAGCACTCTGTATAGATCATGTTTCTTTCCCTTAAACAGATACAGGCTGGAAAAAATGAGGAAATAAAACAAAGAAATACAATCCCATCATTTTATTTAGCGCACGGCTGCAGGTTGTGGACATCTTAAGCACTGTGTTTACTGGCTGTGGTCCATTAGCTAATATAGGCGGTTAGTAATTCATGTCTGCAGTCCATACTCTCACACACCAAAGAAACAC
Source organism: Atherinomorus stipes (assembly GCA_023101725.1). Classification (NCBI taxonomy): domain Eukaryota; kingdom Metazoa; phylum Chordata; class Actinopteri; order Atheriniformes; family Atherinidae; genus Atherinomorus; species Atherinomorus stipes. The sequence goes on along the minus strand of JALJCO010000288.1, from coordinate 86,236 downwards.
TGACTCACATGTGCAAAGTGATTGTTCATAACTTGAAACAGGTGAGGACAAGTAATTGAATTATGTTCAATAAAAACAATAAACTCAGGAGGAATAAACGTGTTGTTTCCATACCCTCTGTTTTACAATCACCCTTCTGGCAAGCAGCCCATACATACACTTACACACACACAATTTGCCACCCGCTCACATGCACGTGTGCCCACACACACGCACACACCCACACACACACACACAAAGATTCTCTTTTTACTATCGTTGTGGTGAATGTTTACAGAGATAAAGCAATCCCTGCCCCATTATAACGTATAAATCTGTTTTCTATTGTATGATACCCAAATTCTGACTATAACTTCAAATTAAAGCCTGTTTTCAAGCAACCCAGACAAGAGGTTTTCCAATGTTTGATCTCGTTATATACTGGACTTTTAAAAAGTCTAAGAGGAATTCCGTTTTATGTTTTTATCTTTGCTTTTAAAGAACTCAGCCTCTCTGAAAAGTTCTTTTAGTCAACAATGTTTCTGGCCAGTTGCATGTCAGCTCGTTTAGTTGTACAATATTCCTTCTTTTGATAGATTTATAAATATTTTCCTTTGCATCAATCTGTAAATGAGCACATGCTGTGTGTGATTTGGAGGTTTTTCTATTTTTTTAATTTATTTTCGAATCTACATCTACATTTTAAACCACAGTTTTTAATAGTGATGCACAATATGAAAAATTTCAACTGATACTGATAATCGATAATTAGCTGATACTGATATCAGAGATGAAAATGATCATTCCTGGTACAAAATTTGGAAAAATACTTCTGTTGCATCTGCTGCAGATTCAATATTTGCAGGAGATGTCATAATGTAACAGTGATATTTTGTCAGCCTTTTAATATCTGGCTAGAGACAACAGATGAAAACTAGCCTTTTGGCTAAATCTGGTGTATTTAGAAGGTTTCATTTGTTTTTTATATGCTTTTTACCCATCAAATAAACAAATAAAATAAATTATCAGCCAACGTAGGGTCAATATCTTGCCGATATTGATATTAAGTTTTAAATAAATACATATTTAGATATATATATATATATTAAATATAGTACGATACTGATATTAGGCTGATAATATCGTGCATCACTATTTTTAACACTATTATATCCTGTTTTTACAATTTTGCCATTTGACAAATATATTGACTCAAATTTGGAATTGTTGGAATTGTTATAAAAATATGCAGAATTTCAAAAATTAAAGATTGTAATTTGTTTATGGCCAGAGGATAGTTCATGTTTTTGGAGTGTATATGTTACTAACAAGGTGGTTGCAGCTATCCCATGCTTAGAAAAAGAATGAGCTCCAACACGAGTCATGCTAGTGAGAAATAAGAGTACCCAGAATGTGCTGAATTATGTTGTGATATAGAACAGAACCATCCTGTACTCAGAAAAAAAAATGGTCTTGTGAGGACAATAGGGAGAAACCAAAATATTGATTGTGTCATTCAGGTCAGGGAAGTCACACACCCACACATAATATCCGTTTTTCTTTCCTTGTGCAGGCTGTGCCTGAATGGGTGGTTTGTTTGTTGCCTGCACACGTATTTGATACAGAGCCCAAAGACTGAAGTTCAGCCACACTTCATATGGTACGTTTTCTGATCTACACACTCACTGTAGCACATCACAGTTGGTCACCATAAGACCCATTAAAATGATTACGTTTCATAGGACAGGTTGGACAGGAGTACTTTTGTCATATTTAGCCTGACTGAACCTTCCTCTCTTTTCACATCCATTCCTTCACATCTTTAAAGTTAAAAGAACTAAATCATAAAAGCATGTTTGCCACACCTACAGCATGTCTGGAGCGAGAATTCAATACTGCAGCTACAGTGAAACAGCTCTTTGTTAAGACAACATCACACTTAAAACACAATTCAATCATGCACATATATCCTTGTAATTTGATCATGTCAAATGACCACATTTGGCATTTGTTGATTGAATTTAATCAGATTACATCAGATAAATTACAGTATTTCCTTTACTTTTGTTAAATTCAAATGTCATATTTAAGTGAAGAGAACCACTTTGGTATGAATTGGTCCTACATCAAACTAAATCTATTGTGTTGTATAGATAAGCTTTATGTTAAGGCTACTTCTGTAACTCTTTATCATTGAACCAATATCGGTTTTGATTGTTTTACTCAAATCAGTTTGTTCTTTTCATCAGATTTGGTATCATTTGATGCACAGTAGCACATCTATTCTTATTTCAATTATTTGCATTTAGGGTTACATATACTGTAGCATACCAGTCTAATCAGGTGTGTTTTTCAGCAATTATATTTACCATTTGTTCACCTACACCATTTTTCTTCCACAGTAGTTTGACCCTTCTCACAGGTTTTCATTAGCACCAGGAGAAAACATGGTGCTAACTTATGGTGCAGAACGAAACAGGGGAAGCCACAAAGCATGATGGGTAATATTCAAACGAACCCACCACAGGACCAATTATCAGTTGTTAAAGTAGTAAACTTCATTGGACTGAAGAATGCAAATCTTTTTCATCTGTTTTACATTAAACAAATAGATAATAATTTGAAAACATGAACACAATTTGGACATGCTAAATGAACAAATTTCTGAACCACACACTCACACGCAAGCACAAATGAACAACGAATGAGTACTATTGTCCTGTGAGTTAACATTTAGTTTTCCATTAGTTATTGGGGGCATTCTCCACGTCTGGGTGCGTGTGCCCGCTGATGCGTGCCGCCACAGTACCGCTGACAGAGAAACGGCTAGCTAGAGGAGAGCAAGCTAACTCGGAACTCACAGGACAATAGTACACGTCCGTTTATTTCATTCATCTTAAAGACCCACAACGTAACTTTTAGACCTTAAAAATATGCATTTCTGACTTGTTTTGATGGCACATCAACATTCATTAAGCGCATTTTCGAAACCGTCACTGGAAGAGCCGTCCCGCGGCTCAGAAACTGCCTCATGCAACTTTTGTATCTGGGACAGGGCCGTGACGTTGCAGCCGACTATTGCTTGCACACTGTGTCACTTACTAGCAAATGGATATAAACTAGATATGAACATAGCTGGGGTTTTGAATGTCGGATTTGTCATGTTGGATTTGGCAAATAAACGCAAGGTAATATTAGCGTAGGAGGAGAGGAAAGAAAGAGAGGATGGGACAGAACAAGAGTCAAGGTAAAACTGTCTTTTACTGGCTGGAGTGAGCTCACAGAACAGGTAGCCTATGATGCAAGATGGATTCTAGTTTAGCCGTTGATGGGGGGTGCGTCAGTGAGAAAATTGTTAAAAGTTGTGTTGTGGGCCTTTAAAACGTAGCACAAATCAGATGGTTAAAAATGTTAACAAGAAGTACAAGTGTGTGTGCATATAGCCTGTCTCTTTAAATTGTGATGTTGTAGGTATAAACTTACCTCATACATCCCTTTATTGGCACTTCTCCAAAATTTCTGTTTCACATTTCATATAAGACCTAGCAGAAGATTGGCTTTGCAAAGAGGAAGATGGGGAAAAAGAAAAACATAAGACAGGCTAATTTGATCAAATAAAGCGAAAGTAACCAAATATCTTAAAGGATCCAGAGGCAGGATTAAGAAATGAGACTCACGAGTGAGACGACTAGTGATCCGGGTAACTGGATACCGACCAAGCCTACATAGCACGCACAAACTGATGCTATAACGTTGTTTACTACGCTGATAGTCTTTTTCTTCGTAGTGCCACTTTCTAGTGTCTTCCAATTGATCTAGATTGTTTGTGACAGCAGAAGAATCCATAACTATCCCTTACAGTGTTTGAATCCACCGCAACCGTCTTCTTCCTGTATCAAAGATGTGGGGGATGTTTATGCAGCGTCAATTGACCTCACGTCCGCAGGACAGCGAGGGAAATTCAGCCACCGAATTGCAGCGCATTATGCAGCACGCAGCCAGTTCTTTTTGTTTTTTTAATGCTTTATCACTTATTAGCTTTAAAAAACTGAACAGGTGTATTCTATCACAATTCCTGCCTCTAATCCTTTTAAGAGTTTTTACGGTTTATTTAAACAAGATAGGAAACTGAAAATGAACATCACTAAAAAGAAGCTTGTCTTTGTACAGTATTTTGCTTATGATTTTTTCATACTACTCTTATTTATTTTTTCATCTAATGGGCAAAAGGAAAATGTGACGAAACCTTCCTGTTTGTGCGATTCATCAGCAGCATCACTCACAGCAACAGTGCACATTTTTCAGATTCATCCTCAGCTCTGTGAAAAAGACAGCATCAGGCAGACATCATGCTGGTGTAAGAATCCTCCCTGAAGGGACTGACCAACACACACACACACACTGTTCAAATTTATACACACATATCCCCTGGCTCTGTCCTGGACAGCATATGGCAGACCTTGAGGTTCAAGGACACCAGTGTTTCACAGATTTAGGAAATCCATCACTGCCACACACACATTCATCCTGACCTTACCCTGTGGAAAGCACACATGTGCATACTACATGTTCACAGACACACAAATGTCTGGACACTACAGAACATGAGAAAGAAGTCAGACAGAAATAAAGGTGGCCGTCAACTCCGCGACACTTTTTAGTTGATATCAGAAGGAACATACTGTGGTTTAACTAAAGTGTCAAAGGGGAGCTAAAATCAAACACTTAAACACACAATCTCTCTCTGCCTGGCCTTGGATACCAATTATATTCTGGTTTAGTTGCACCGCTCACATGCCACTCATTTTTCTCCAACAGTTTACATCTTGAAAACTGCTTAAATGCTCATATTCACTTTTTTTCTGTACCAAAATGAAATCTAGGAAATTACTTTTTTGTTTTGTGGATGTGAATAGGAATAAAAACTGTCCATCCACACAAATACTGAAACATGCAGACATGTAGAACACAATATGAAACACTGATGCACAGTTTGTATGGCATATATATATAAAATCAAAAACAAAAGAAACAGAGGGAAAAAAATGATTAAAAAAAAAGGAAGCATTGGCCTGCATCTCTTATTTGTCAGCTGCCTGGCCTTGGTGTCTTTGTCTGACATGTTTGAATAATCCAGGTTGTGCTTGAATAAGCATAGCTCCTATCAGCCTCCCATAGATGTAATGGATCATATCTGTTGGCCCATGTATTTGTCACAACAAAGGGAGGGAAAGAACAATGGTTTCAGAATCTCACATTATGTCTAATACCTCACCCGGCATTCTCGTGCTGGAGAATGTGAATGTCAGGTTATTATCTATTCAGTTTTAGGTATTATTACAGAGTCAAGTTCAATTGTCCTTGTTGTTTTTGATGTAATTAGTAATTTGCGCTTTGTTTGGCTTGATGTGATTTGCCTGATGGGAAATTCTTAAAAAAGAGATTTGTGGCTAAATTTGAGATATTAGAAAAGAAATGGCAATGTATCTTTGAGCATTTAAATAATGCAGCCACTTTTTATGGCTGGCTGGTTTATGCATCTGTCAACTTTATGTAAGATTTTGATTCTGTGCAAGGTCTATGGCTAAAATTGTCTGAAAACTCCATCAGCTTTTGTCACCTGCTGATAGGTCTGCAAGGCCACTGAGTTCAATATATATTGAAGATATTTGTGGAACCCTTAAATATATACATACAGCGCCAGTCAAAATTTTGACAAGCCTAAAATAAAAAAAAATAGGTGTGTCCTTGTGACCAGATCCATATGTCTGTATGGATAAATATTAATAATTATGGCGGCAAATAAACTTGTTTACTAGAATACACTAAAAACAGCCTTATTCTTGCTGTGACCACCCCACTGAGTTGATGTTGTGGTTTTATTTTCATGGGGCCCATAGCCAATCAGTAAACTGTGCCAGTGAGATTTTATATGATCCTGATTTATGTGTATCTGACACTAAGAAGACCAGGACTCTGGACTGTATGTGTTTGTGTACGTAGAGGACTAATTAGCCTGTTTGTTTTACATGCTTTATGGATCCTGAGGGAAAACTAGAAGATGGGCATATACACACCTTGCTCCCTACAGAGGCCATCTGTTATACAGACATTCAAACATATACACGTTTGCCTATGAACAGCCTCAGAAAGGTACAATAAATAAAACTGCTGATGCAGGAGTAAAGTATTGAGAGGATCACTCATTTCAGCTGTCTGCTTGGAAAAATGTGTTCTGCTGTCTGCAGAACTGGCACAGTGCCCCTCAAAATAACAAAAAAATACAGCTCAGAGCAAAACTCAGGTTGAAATTTGCATATATACTTTTGATGTAACAATTTAAACGAATGCATTGTAAGAAAATAGTTGTATATGACTGGAACAAGCATCTGGGACATAACTTAGGTGTGATTGAAATAAAAACACTGAAATACCTGAGAGCACCGAGTATTATATAAGTTATCAATACATAGACTGATTTTATACATGATTGAAAAAAAAAGCAGTATTAAAGGAAGTTTGTCTTTACAGTAATTACTGTACGTCTGCCTTTATTATCAACTGGCCAAAGCATTTGATAAAGCCCCTTTAACATATTATTGATAACCTTCAGTTGACTGATTTAATGGTGCTAATCTGTTCACATATATTGTGTTCCTTGGTAACGTGAGACGTCAATTTTCTCAGGTTCAAACAGAATCGTTTTCTGAGACGAGTGTGTCTTTCAATCGATTGAAAGGGTTCATACAATAAAGCTTACACCCACTTGTCTCCTGTTTCTGTTCAGTGTTTATAGATATAAAGCCTTCTGAGGTCAGTGTAGGAAAACAAAATCTTTTTGTTCATTCATTCATTCATTCATTTTCCGCACCACTTAGTCCAGTTCAGGGTCGTGGGGGTTGCTGAGGCCTATCCCAGCTATTATCAGGCGAGAGAAAATCGTTTTTCTCTCGGGAAAATCCTTTTTTCGTGATAAAAAAAGTAAAATCCTCAGTGTTTCCGATACAAACCTGGGATTTCACTTAAAGCTTGCCTGAATTTTCCTCCATTTATTAATTAATGAAATCTTTAGAACTGTGATACATCAGTCAGTTTGTTAACAAGTAGCTGGTTGTGTCTCTTCTGCTGCAAGATTCAACAACCTGACAAAGGGATGAGAGAATATACCTTTTCTGAATCAAAGTGATCCAACCCCCACCCCAAGGCTTGAGGCTGCATACATCCTGGGGAAGTTTCTTTGATTATCACACTGCACTAAGACTGCGCACACAAACTGAACACATAACAACTCAAACAAGGATCCCCTGCTGCACGCCATCAAAAACTCCCCGAGCAAAACAAAGAAAGATTGAGGCGGCAATATTCCACCTTTCCTGGAGATGTATAACTGTGAGGCTGAGCCATAAGACAATGTGTGGTGAGCTCTTTCTCACTTGGCTGACCTTGAATGAAGCCTCAGATGAGAAGAAAATACTATTTTCACTTCACTTCTGGGCCAGAAGTGACTGGCTACAGGCTATGTAGTGTGTGTGTATGTGTACAGTATGCATGCATCTGTGTTTTCATATCTTTGTTCTATTTTCACTTAGTTTTTATTTTATGAAAGTAGTCTATGTAATTACTGAGTTACTACTTAATTTACGAAATCATTTCCATCATAAACTGACTCTGGTCTAATATTATTTCTGTCTCCCTTACATTAATTAACCTTATAAAGATGAAAGGACAGAGTGTAAGAATCTCTCTTCAGCATGATGCAACCAAATTATGACAGCAGACACAACATAAGAGTTGGAGTATGATGCTCTCAAGTTGATTGGATAGAAATATCTGTTTAATTCATAATTACCGAAAGCCTACCATGACATTTGTAAACATATATTTGCGTCGAGATTTGTAAGAAAAGTTAGTAATATGGATTGTTTATGAGCCAGAGATGCTTTGTTTTGTATTCAGCACAGAGAGACTATCATCGGCGTTGCACTCAGAGGCTCTTCTCACTCAAATTCACCTCAAATGGCGGATTAAGTACATTGTTTGTACATTCTATGGCCACAGGCACTTCTTGTCACTAGAAATATTTCAAACACACCCATGCACAGAGGTGGTAGCAAGGTGCAGTGACCATCTGACCTGAGAATTTCTAATTGCCTTGTGTGCCATGACAGTTTAACAGAGTGTGAAATAAGCAGTTGATTTTGACCATTTTTAAGTAGATCTTATCTGCACTAAATGGGAGTTGAAAAAATTTGGTGGAAAACAGCATTGCTGCAAATTTAGCCTGCTTTAAAGGAAGCCGTGTAAAATAAATGATTAGCTCCCATATACCTCCTATTGTACAAACCCAATGGCTCTTTTTTGGATATAGTTGTCACCCATAAAATAAAATATTAAGATTTAGCTCTTATCTACTTATATATATACTTTTTTTTTTCTAGAACAAGTTAAAACATGTTAAAATTGCATTAAACACAGACATGCGTTAGTGTATTTTTAACATGTTCTAGCCCATCACATTAAAAGCGTTTTACATTTATACTTCTCTGAGTGCCTGGACCTGGATTTTTTTCCATTTTTGGATTATCATCCGCCTTCATGTACTGTGATGTCTTGAAGCAGAGCACGCTCTAAACTGAAAGGCAGTATTACAACATGATAATGACCCCAAACACACATCCAAGACAACCACAACCAGAAAATGCAGCATAAACTAAAACAACTGCAACAAGAAAAGGCTGCAAAAATGACAACAGTGCAACAAGAAAATGCAGGAAAAACTAAAAACAACTGCAATGAAAATGCAGCATGAAAAAAACAACAGTTTTCGTTGTTTTTTTCATGCTAAATTTTCTTGTTGCATTTTTTTACATTTACACCTGTGGGTCACTGTAATTTTTATCTTGGGTGTACTTTTTTTTTTTTTTTTTACCTGCCATTAAGACATTTTTTGTTCTGTATTGAGTTATTTATATATATATATATATATATATATATATATATATATATATATATATATATATAATTGGTGTCCTGTGCATTTGTAGCTGGATGAAAAGAATAAAAGGGCAAAAAATATTTAAAAGACACAGCTAACATTACAGATTAAAAAAAATAATAAAAGGAAAAACTGTAACCTTTAACTGAATATTGCTTGAAAATGATGTTATGTAAACCATTAATGTTATTTATTTACCAGGAAAGGCATTACCATATTCTATTTTCAAGAAACCAGTTTCAGTGGCTTTATTACTGCTAAGACATGCTATCAAACACATCATTTTCATAACCTCCACGATTGTCACGAACACCCAGCTTTAGGCTCAGTAATATTCTTTACATATATAACTTTAGTTGCCAGAACAATAAAACTGCAACACATTTCCCAGGCCCCCCAAGACAGCTTTTTCCCAGATGGCAACTTTTAGCGAACTTTCTTTCATGGTTTCGGTTGCAGCCTGAACTTTATATACCTTTTCGAATTGTTTGAAATAACATGTTAGTACAGACCCCGTCCTCAGTCGATGACTCAGTGTGTTATGGTGGCACAAGGCCGTGGTAACCACATCAGCAAACACAGCCAAAATTAGGTAGAAACAAGCTGTTTGGTTCTCCAGAGTTTTTCAGAGAATGTAGCACTGAATCTAACTCCATCAGAACCAGCTTTTCCTGACCAATAAATATCTTTCTCTTAAATCAAACTTAAACAGATCTAAATTATAATATTTTCGCTCTCACATGAAACATAAAAATGACTTAAGTTAATTTACTGTAAAAGTCATCTTGATGCATTCGTATATCCGTATTAAAAACTTGTATAAAAAGCTTATTTTGATGAGAAATATTTACAAGCAAGCAATTTTTCAATCAACATTTGTTTTGAAGATCTTTGCTCTTTTCCTTGTAATGGTAGAAACTGTGTATGTTTTTGTAGAAGCTGTGGGTGAGCTGCTCATTCTGTGACTGCATTGCCTCAAGATGGAAATTTCTGATTAATGGTTCATTTAGTGGGGTAGGGAGATTCAATCACAGGATATAAAAGGTTTTAACAGCTTGACTTGAATAACACAAAGAGCATGCCAGAATCATGAAATCTGGATTTAAACATTGTCAACTGGCAGTAATATATTAAAATTCTCATTGATGGAAGTGAAGAAAAGCATAACTTGTTTCCCTTTTTTATACCAAGACTTTGTTAAACATTTTTCTGAGTTTGTTCTTTCCAACGTTACCCCTATTTTTTTTTTTTCTCTTTTATCAACCCTCCATCACTTGTTTTTCCCTGCTCCCTGTTTTCCTCCTCCTCCCTCAATGGGATTCTGAGTCCTGAACTACTTTCTCCACCACCTGTGACCTCTTAGGTCACATCCTCCCTGTCCCTGACCCTCAGTGTCAGAACAGCCTTGGGAAAGCATTGGAAGACTGATTTACTGATACACAGGACAGCGGAGCATTAAAGAGGTCATCAGGGCTTTGCATTGGTTCATTATCCCATGAACTAAGCCTGCATCCTGAGCTAGTGGTGATTTAGAGATGGTGGGTTGTGGATATGAAGGCCAATGTCAAAGGACATGTGAAAAACATGCAGAAATCTGAGAAGTGTGTTGCAATGAAGTTATGTCTCTGTTAGCAGCTCCATCATTTTAGACAAGGGAAGTGATGGAAAGTACACAAACTCTGGAATAGCTCTCAGCAATGACAAGCACATTCTCTAGTCTCCTAATATAAAATTGAATCTATTTACTCTTTCAAATAGCTAAATACTGTATATTCATTATGAATTTAATATTAAGAGGTGATGTTTAGTGAAGTGTTGTTGCTCTTGTGGGTCGTAAAAGTGTCCCTTGGCTGTTGTAAACGAAAAATAGGACAAATGAAGAAAGTAATTCATGGAGTTTTAAAGCAAACATCAAAGTGAAATGGACCATGAAAGGAACAGAGTTTTGGAAAGAGCTTTTTTCTAAAACAAAGCTATTCCTAGGATGCATAGCACCACAGACGCACTTGTACCCACAATAATGTAGACGATGGTCTATAATCATAATACTAGTTGTCTAATTTGAATAATGATAAAAACAATAACTTGAAAATGTGTTTTTTCATACACAAGTGGCATTTTTGCTTGGAAAAAAAGCAGAGCAGTCTTCTGTACATCAGCATTTTTGATAAAACATAGCCTAAACTTAATAATTTGGTCAGTAGTCAAAGCATTTAAAACTTTTTCATCAGTGGTACAATGCAGATACCAGTTTATGTCACTTTTGACTTACTTTTAAAGCCAGAGTTCGTAATCCTGTTCAGAAACACATTTTGTTATACTGGGTGAAATGTTCCTTCCATCCTGACAGTAGTCAATACATCATGTATTCAAAAAAAGGAAGGAAAAAAAAGTCAGACCTCTGTGAGCTGCAGTTCTGTAAAAACTCTGACCAACCCCTGTTATTCACACCGAAAGGCAGGAATTGGTCATTCGCAGCACCAATTGACACCTTTATGTCTCGTCTCTGTTCCTCCCCTCTCCCCGTCCCCACGTGCACCGTTCTGTGCACCGTTCACTGTAAACAAATACAGCTAACGGATTGCTAACTGTAACAACAAGAAAAAAAAACTAAACAAACAGATAACAGATAAGGATCAATTCTTGGAGGCGTTGATGTTTGCAAGGTGGACTTTTTACACCACAGAAGGAGTTGGAGGTGAGTGATAAGGCTTTTAGAAACATGGTTCGTCAGCTGTTTGCAAGCAAGCTAACGAGCTATCCACTCGGCTGTTATCGTTTACCTGCTCATAAAACATCGGCTCACACGTCCCTGTGCACTGAAGGTATGCTTTCGGGTGATGTGTTTTTGTAAAATGTAGCTTGTTCGAACCATTTTCCAACATTGCCAACCCTAGCTTTAAAGTGCTGATGACACATTTTTGACATTTTTGCCATGTTTTATAGACCAAAACATCCTTCATGATGATCTATGTAACAGAAACAAGCGCAGCTGCATAGATAAGTTATTAGAAAACATTGCTGCTTTTCTGACCAAACTGTGGCGCTGTGAGCTGAAACCGGATATGACGTCTACGAGAGCCTCTTCTCTGCTGCTTATTTAACATTGAAGTGGCTTCATTGCGGTCTTACGTTCTTTTTCTAGTTTTACAGACAAACAATAATGACTCAGCCTTCAAATTGTGTTGACAGTTATTGGTTAAAAGATTGTAAGTGCAGTGTTAGTTTATTTAGGCTTTCTATAGATTCAAAATTTTATTTTGAAGAGGATAAGGAAAAGCAGAACAGAGTAGTACCAGAGAGTAACCAGACCTTTCTGCTCATCTAGAGCATCTGTTTATTGAAAGTTCAGGAACCAGCGTGTTGAGACTTCTAACACAATGAAACTGCGATCATCTACCCGGAAATCGTCTTTTTCATCCATCGTTGCTTCATTACATCGGTCATACAGCTCCTGCTATCGGCAGACAGCTGCTGGTCGGTTATATAAGGATGTCTCCGGTCATCAGATCTCCTTCAGCTGCTTCCAAAGATGTAACCTTTCCTCAATCCTCATCCTTATAAACGGGTTAGCGGCTACCGTTAGCTGCAAGCTAAGACAGGGACAAGTGCCTCCTTTCTGTCACGCCTGGCTTTACTGTATGTCAAATTCCTTTGTGGGTCTGTTGTCTGCTTTTGTTGTTCCGGGTCACTCCTTACAGTTCTAAGTTCCCTCAGTGTGGTCTTGCAGGCTTTTAGCTGAACGAGTGGAGCTGAGGCTGGGAAAGAGGCTGTGGGCATCTGGCTTCAGGTCTACTCTGGTTCTAGCTTGTAAAATGTGATTTCCCAAAATTCCTCAGCATTATCATACGTTTCTGAACTGGCTGATGATCCCACCACACAATCCAGTTCCAATCTAGCTGTTCTGGAGAATCTTTTATGTTTTCCACTCCCTAGATTATACATGTAACTCAATGGGCGGACTGCAACTCTGTACAGTCGCTGGGGACACAACATGGCGGCTCATTTCACGACTGAAAAGCTATTAGCCTTTAGCCGAGCCTCCTAAACATCGGATTTTTACGTAAATACACTCCTGACTAACTTCTAACTGCACAGAACTACATATTTTGTCTTGGTGTGTTGTTGTATGGCAAAGTTGCTTGAAGTTAAGGTCGTGTCATCAGCACTTTCAGACTTTAATGGGATTTAACCTGAACATCATGTACAGGGCACACAATAGCCTACTTACAACAATTAATAGCATTTAACATTAAGATGTTTACTATAGAAATTTAATAAGTTACTTTCATGTTTGTTTGAATTATACCTTCAACTTAAACTACAATCCTCAGATGAAGAGTAACGCATTGCAAGCAGTATTGTCTTTTTATCACAGGATTTTGTTCAAATAGCTTGTTTTTTCTTTTTCAAGCTAAACAGATTTTACAAATAATTTCAGTAGTCGACCATACTACTATAGAAGCAGAGCTGAATAGATAACATGTTTAAGTGCAGTTCACCATGTATGATGTAGCCAGCCAACACAGATATGCAGGATTATTATATAAAATAAATACTATAAGCTGCTGTTCTGACTGGCATCATTTGGCACTGGTATGGTCTAACAATAATCTGAACATGGAGAACAAAAAGTACAGGATGAGACAATATCACAGTTTTTTTTTTTTTTATTCTTTTTCTTTTTTATGATAATACCCTGATGACAAGTCAGCTTTAACTTGAGCTATGGTTCACTATGAAATGAATGCAGAGTCTGGTGCTGTACCCCTTTACTGAAGCCCACACTCTCTCCCCAGCAATTCTGAATAGTGTGAATGGTATAGTGTGTTTACTCACAACACTACTTTGCTGTAAGTGAGATAGTGGGATGACATGTCCATGAAATACTTCGCTTTGCATCTAAAATTACGGTGGCAGATGGATGATGCTAATCGGCTCATCATCATCATCCATTCTGAAATTGAGCTCACCGTTAATTTTGGATGGATGTCACTAAAATCTTGGCTTCTTTGTATTTGTTTGTTCTCAGATAGAATGGTTCATGTCAAGCTGAAAATAACAGAAAAAAATATTAGAAAAAAAAAATCTGTCACTGTGTTATACCTACAGAGTTTTATGTCAGCTTTGACTTCTACTAAGAGAAGCCCAGTAGACATTAATACACCAGGGAAAAGATAGAGGGAATTTTGGATTTAGATAAAACCCAATCTTCATGGATTAGCTTGACATTCTGTATTCTTATTGTACATTATCAGAGTTCAGTTTTAATCGTTTGTGCGTGTTTGTTTATCTGGTAGAGGGGATTAAACACATTGTGTTCCAACTGGACTGCGTGTCCCTTCCATCACTTCTTTCCTCTTAGATTTTCAGAGCGCCCATTAGCATCATCCCATCTGCCATTGTATTTTTAGATGCACAGCAAAATACCTCATAAACATGCAATCTCATTCACATACTTATTTCAGCAACGTTTAACTTACTAATGGAAATGTCAGCTGAAAAAAAAACCAAAAAACATGTGTCTGTGTGTATATGTATGTATATTAGGCACCGTCCATAGTTGCAAGATAAAAAGGGGTAAAAAAAAAAAAAAGTAGTGCTGTGCAACAATTATTTTTTTTAATAGCCATTAATTGCATTGTCATGCGCAAGATTTTTTTTTATTCTTTAAAAATACTGTGAAGAAAATACATTTATTTTTGTTTGAAAGTTAAAGACTAAGAACCAAGCGAGCAATGTAGGAGTATTCCTGGACTTAGACCTGAAGTTAAGCTTCACATTTAGACAGTTGTAAAGTCAACCTGTTATCATTTAATAAACATGTAGAGGATTAAAGGTGTCTCAGCAGGATCTCTGCATTTATCTTTAGCAGACTAGACTACTGGAACCCTGTCCCTTCAAATCTCCCTATAAAGTCAGTCAGACAGTGCCAGCTAGTCCAGATTGCTGCTGCGCCAGTCTTCACTGAGACCAGGACCCTGGATCACAGAACTCCAGTCCTCAGATCTTCCTGTTTGACAAAGACTTGATTCTAAATCCAGCTGTTAGTTTATCCGTTGACTATAGCTCATCAGTAGTATGGTAGTAAGGGTGACTGACGGCCAATCGACAAATAAAACATGCGATGAGAGCAGAGATGATTGGCGGTGGTTTTTAAGTCCCATTACTTTCATAGATGATGTTTAATAATATTTGCATGTTCAAAGCTTTTAAGTAATCGCACCTTATGGAACAGTGATTTAATCTAATATTGCAAAAATTATTAAGAAAAACATCTTCTATTCCACCTTTAAATAGCTTAATGCTATGTTGTAACTTGCTGCATTCATCTCACTGAGGTGCCCGCGTTTAGTAGAGAAAAAAGCCTGGTTAAATGTCACCTGTGTGTGTGGTGTTACAACCCCCTTCTAGGGACCTGAACCAAACAGGGAGTGGCAACACAAACGATCAGAAACAATCAGGTATACATAACAGGGATTTAGGGTGCATTCACAAAGTGTAGTCCGCAAGACTTGGTTTGGCTGGGGGCGGGGGAGGTCTTCCTGACCGAGATCGCGTTCGCGTTGCGCCATAGCCAAACGAGCCAAACCATTTGAATGATGTTACCAATCTGTCCAAAGTTGGCAATCCATTCAGATTCACCGTAGGCAGATTCCTCCTGTTACAGCACTGAAAACTGCTGAATTTCTGCCGAAGCAGCTCAACACTGCAGATTTTTTTCCCTCCTCTTTGTCATCGTCCTCCTCTCTGACAAAGCTGGTCATTAAACACTACTCTGCGGCAGGTAATCAGCTGATTTCAGGTGGTGCTAAAGAGGCTAGCTTAGCAGCTAAGAGCCTCTGTAGATCATGTCATTTGGAGACAAAAAACAAAATCGCGTACTGTGGAGAGCGCGCTCTTGTGGGCGATTCTGGTGAGAAGAGAGAGCCCGCACTCAAAGACGAAGCCACTTTCACTCTTCAGAGTTTCTGAGGTCCCATTCCAATACATATGTTTTAACATGAAAAAGTGGGATTTCCGGGTGATGACTCCTTTAATTGGCTGCAATTGGGGTGTGAAGTAAATTTTGAGCAATATAGTAAAAAATGCTCCTGGAAAACATCACCCACCCTGCCTTTAAAGATGTGCACCATACGAACAAAATAGGAATCTATTGTATGAAGAGCTGCAAAAACCCAAGAAGAAATCTTAAGGTGAAAAATGAAAGTTGCCAGTCTGGTCACATAAACATAAACATATTATTATAGAAGTTTTTTTTTTTTTTCTTTTTTAAATGCACAGTACATTTAACACGATCCACACCTAACTTGCTGTTAAACATCAAGACCTTTTTGTATGCCTAAAGCTCCTTGTAATAGTTGTCTTTATTCTCCAACAAAGCATGATGAGCAGACATGTACGTAAGTTCGACATACTGTCTGACATACAATTTTCTGAAAACCACCTCAGGTATTCCAAGTGGCTAGGTGCTAGCATCTTTAAACAATTTAGTCACAAGTAGTTGCAAATCAAATGAGTTCAGTCTAGTTTTCCCCAAAGCCTGGAATAGAACAGTGTACAGTGAATCAATCTTCCCATATTCCTTTGACTTAATACAGGACTTTCCTGTATAATTTCCCTGTCAGCAAAAAGGATGAAGTATTCAGCATTAAAGTGCTTAATTTAGCTTAAACCCTGTCTTAAGTGTCGCCGTCATGGTGGTCCTTCGTTTTTGTCTATTAATCATGTGGTAGTCATTAATCAGTCATGGTCAAAATCCATCCCAAAGATTTACTCCATAACAAACATGAGCCATTTATGATCTGTTTAGCAACAGCCAATCAACCAAATGACAGCTCACACCAAACAGGCAGCCAAATTCATCATGTGTTTCCAGTTCTGCTTGTTTTCAAGGTTTACTCAAACAAACATCATCACTTTTATTCCATTTGTGCTTTGTTTCCCCATAGAAAGGCAAAACCTCACATTTGCATCACATAAGGCACTTTCAAAATGTTATGTACATTAATAATATAAAACAGCAAAACAGATGGAACATTACAAAACATTTGAGAGATATGCATGTATACCATTCAATCACAGCAATACTGGGTCTTATTTTATATTTGGCTCTGTTCTTACCATGTTGTCTGATATGGTCTAAGGTCTTCAACAGGGGGTCCACAGAGGTACTTCAGGGGAGTCCTAAAAGTTTTGATTGATTAGACATTTTTTTATATTCCCTTTGCATTTTTTTTTAAACACACAGAAAATTATTATGAATATATTTTTAAATGTTATGCAGTCTTGGGGATTAGGGGGAAAAAAATAAAGGCTTTAAGGCTGTATATAAAAAATATAAAATATATTTACGGGAGATTTCCTTATAGTAGCACATAGCAACACAACAGAGCAATCATCTTGATGTAAATAAGCTATCTACAGTATGCTGCTGTGCCAACCACCAAGCCGTATGTGACACGCTGTCTCTGTCTGGTTCCCTGTCAGCCCATTCTGCTAGCAGCTTTCAGCTCGTGTTTTGAATAGAAAAAAAAATTAAATTGGATCGATTTTTGCTACAACAAAATCAGGAAATCACAAGAACAACAGGCACAGCAGCATCTACCTCAGAAAATGCATGTGAAAATATTTGAATATCTTAGAAATGAATGCAATAACAAGATACATTTCTACAAGGAACTATAGGACCAGTTTAATACAACACACATGTTATAACACAAAGTAGGAGTCCTCGTGCTATCTTTCCATCACTTTGGAGATCCTTGGAAAACGCTCAAGACCCCTGCGGTCTAAGGGGTACGGGGTGACTGAAATCCCATCACTGAGAAACTTTGCCATGTAGACATCAAACATGGTAGTTTCTAAGCTTAGTCTGAATTTCAAACCTTTAGTGAAAGTTGTGTTTCCCCCATATTATTCTATTAGTGTGAAATCTCTCTGTCTGATGATTCTTTACCCATCCTGAAAACTCTAATCTAATTTAGATGCATTGGAAGTTGATACACTTTCCTTGTATTTAATCTGCAACTGCTCTGCATTTTCCTTGTTTTTCTTTAGGATATTTTTAAAGGGGGTTAATCACATGACCTTCGGTGATTTTTAAGAGTAAAATTGTGACATATTTAATTAGTTTGGCTGAGATGATTTATTGGTTTATTTTCCAGCAAACATTTAATAAGTTCTAATCTCACTGTTAAAAGATGACCTTGGGATTATTGCAGGTTTGGAATGTTATTGCTGTTATAAAGGTAAGTGGGTGTTGTGTTTGTAAAAGTTTAATTTAAAAGTGGTTCTTCTTTTTCCTGGGGTTGACTGTAGAGTGGCTCAGTAGCAGGAGCAAAACCTTGCTCCACATCAGTTTTCCATATCAAATCTTTTGGGTGTCATCATAAGTATACTTCGCTTAGCCTATCTAATTTCCTCTTTTTGCTCTCCTTCCCAGCCTTGTTTGTGTAATCAGAGTATTTGAGATCAAGTTTTTTTCCTCGGCTAGTGATGCGCCATAAGGGGTCGACATGGCAGTATGAATCGAATATTTTGTATTTCCTATTTTGCAAGTAATCTGTTGACCCATTCACCCTGTGAAAAGCCAAACACAAAGAGGAGAAGTTTTTTTTTTTTTTACAAGAGTAATGCAGCTGCCCTGGTTCTTAGCAACATCAAAAGCGAACTCATGACGTCATGAGGAATTTATGATGTAATTAATCATAGGCAGCACGAACAATGTTGCCTTTGATCTTTTTCCACTTTGCACATGCATAAACACTGTTATACCACACAGGAAGTGACAACTGGCACTGCGCTGGTTTCTTCAAATTAGAAATTCAATAACACTAACCTAGTAAGTGGCATGAACTCTCATGAGCCAGATGGATATCTACTAAACAACTGCCATATTGAGGTACACATAGTGGCTGAGTAAAGACAGTCAACCTCATTGAAAGGTTTGAGGACATCTCAGTAAAAGGGGATGTCCTTTTTCGGTCAGACAGTCTTGAATTTGAAGTGAAACTCGTCATCAGGGAAACTCATCATGGACACCTCTGTGAGGTTGCAAATGATGCTGGAGGAATCTCTGTATGTATGTTTGTTTTCATTCTGTTTTTCTCAACAGCTGTTCGATCAGTCTTCTCCAAAGTGGGAGGATTTATTGCAGTAAAGTTGAGATTGTACACTACAAGGTTTGTGGCAATTTGGATGAGGAACTGCTCTCAGTTTGGGGGGTCTGTTTCTGTTCTGTAGATTATAGTTATGGAAGACCCTAAATCATGCATGTTGTTTTGCAACATGACAGGTAAATATAATGATAGATCCCTAGACTCCTGGTTGAGAGTCATTCACACTTACCGCTCAGCCAAAGGAACATCCTTGTGGTCAAGTAGCCAGGGCGCATGATCAATCAGAGGCATAGTGACAGGACCGCACACTGTCACATCTCTCCCCTTCTTTCCAGAAGCATGTCCTCATGCTCCACGCAGGCTTCCAATTATGAATCCATGGACTTATAACCAGCGCCACATGGATCCTGCTGACAACACCAAGAGTTGACCATACAGGACAGTATGTGGCAAGATACACCAGGAGGCCCTGGGTGGGATTCAATCCCCAAACTTTTGGGCGAAAGTCATGCACACTTACCAGTCAGCCAAAGGAATATCCCTGTGGCCAAGTAGTAAGGGCACATCAATCAGAGGCATAGTGACAGGACCCCACACTGCTAAATAAAAGTGATAAAATAAAGTGATATTCTTAAATGGATGATGAGCACACTGTCATGGAGAGTTGGAAAGCAGGTACTGCACAGCCTTAGACAAAAAGTATAAAATGAAAATCAGCTGGAAACTGTAATGTAATGTGGGACCACAACATGAATTTGAGAGGATTATACCAGAGGGTATACCCTGGCTTTTCTTGGTGGAAGTTGAAATTGTGCCTCTGTATGCCAGGGGAATGATCATCCTGAAGTTGATCCTGAAAACAGTTTTACTGTACTTGAAATGGCAGGCAAGTGGATCATCTTGCAGTTCCTGCATAAGTTCAGTATTAGAGACAACATTAACCAAATCACAGGGGTGGTTAAGGAGTCTGAAAACCATTGCTTTGGTTATTGATGTAGATTATCTTACCATAAATCTACAACCTCTGTTGCAAAACCCCGGCATGTTGCGTGAGAATTGCTGTGTGCAACAGACTACACAGCTATTTGTTGTGCCAACCAAGCCTTCACAATGACCTCACACAGAACTTGCCTCTACACCAACTGCAGCTTCCAGTACACATGTGCAGCCTTATGACATCAAGAATGAATCGCATACCCAAAGAAACTCCAGTAGGTCCAACTTTGACACATCAGAGCGACCGACATCATGCCAGCTGCATCAGCTACCATGGTTTGTAAAAGTCCTACAGTTTACATCAAGAAGTTCTCTATAAACATCTCCATCCATACATCAGACTGTCTTAGATGCAACAGTTGCTTTGACTAATCTTTAATAGGCGTACTCGGCCATAAGGCATGAATTAAACATTAACACTGGATCTGGAAAGTCCTGTAATCCAGCACTCCATGCCTTCATGTGAGCCCAGGGGAAAATTCATCCTACTCAAAGGGAAGTAATGCAACACACTTTCTTATGAAAAAAGTACCTCAGCCAGACAATGTCCACTTTGACATTAGTAATGATTTTATTGAGTTAAATTATTTTTCAAACAACTACCCCATGAGCTGCTTTTGTTTTATGGAATTTTGTTTTTTGTGAACCAAATCATCTAAGTCCCTAAATGAAGCTGGAATCTACGGTAAATGTCTAAATATGTGTCATTAATAATATAAGAGGGAAATATTTATTCTATATCAGAAATTCAGTACTTTGGGAAAGTTCTTTAGCTCTTTATACTTTAATCTCAAGTGGTGAGATTGTTCAAAACTAAGGTTAGAGATCTGTTCGTTTTAAAGTTGATGACAACACAATACAGCGTCTTTCAGTCATGCGTTTGATGGGACTGGTTTGAGAGACACAACTTTACTGATATATGCTGTTGAGATCACAGGAGTCATCACTTTATCACACTTATTCTGAAATTTTCAGCTGACAGCAACAGCTATTTGGCCTCTGCTATGGAAGCTTTCTCAAGATGTGTGATGATGAGGCCAAGATTTGAGTGTGCATTTCTGAGAGCCATGCTCTGTGCTGTGATGAGTGGGCTGACTGTGGGGTCAAGATGCAACTTATTATGTTTTTTCTGCTACACTGTGACCCTTATGGCAGAACTTAATGTAGAATAAAAAGAGACGTTCAGCAAACCTTTCCACTAAAATGCTCTCTCTCTCTCTCACTCTCTCTCTTTCACACACACACACACACACACACACAAAGCCTGGTCCTGTTTAAAGTCAGGAATTAGGTTGCACAGCTCAGTGATTTTCAGTTCAAGTCTGACATTAATTGACAGTTGGATTAACTGTTTTATCAGAAGCAGATTGCAGAGGTCATGTGACATAAGCTTTCTTTTATATGCATCCAATGTGGCCTTTGTATGACTCTGTAAAAAGAAGTACAAGATGTTGTTTTGACTTTTGTGACTGCCACCAAAGCCACAGAAAATGTTCAGGTTCTCTGGATTATTTGATTAATGTGCTGGATTTTGGAGATACATGTTCTGGACTTTAACACAATGCAAAGTGTTATGTGGTTGTAGTTGCTGTTTAGAAATTCTCATTAATAATGTGTGGCAGACAAATCAATAATGATTTTGTTTCATTTTGTTTTTATGCCGCACAATTTTACTTAATTCTTTCTCCTTCATAATTAGAATTTTGCCAAAATACCAGACTATGAATTTAATAAATTAAATTAAATAAAATATAATGAAAAATACTTTTATAATCCCAGAAGTAGGCTTTTTTTTCCAACAATAAAACAATACATATATAAAAACAACAGCACAACAATAACAAAAAAAAATAGAAAATTAAGCAGTGGTCTTGTTCATGAGGCTCATGGTTGTTGGCAGGACTGATTGTCTTTACCTCTTCATCTTACAGCAGATCTGACTAAGCCTCCCGCTGAATGCACTATGTTGATTCCTCATTGTATCGTGTAGAGGGTGTGAAGAATCCTTCATCATCTTCACCGTATTTTTTGGACAATCAGCTCCAGCACCTCTACAGTTATCTGATGCTGCTGGCTCAGCAGATGCTGCAAAGCTGGTTGCACTTTCCACAACAGATTTATATAAGATATGAAACATCTTGGTGCAGATGTTGAATGATATCAGCTTCCTTAAGAAGTTGAGTCTGCTGTCTTAAAGTCTTAAGATTGTATTCTCCCCTACACACAAGTGACACAAGCAGTTGTACTTTGTCTCCTTTTTCCCATTCATTCATTCATTTTCAGTACCGTTTAGTCTAGTTCAGGGATGCAAGGGTTGCTGGCGCCTATCCCAGCTATTATCAGGCGAGAGGCAGGGTACAACCTGGACAGGTTGCCAGTCTAAGGCCAGAGACAAACAACCATTCATACTCGCATTCATACCTAGGGACAATTTAGAGTGACCAGTTAACCTAACATGCATGTCTTTGGACAGTGGGAGGAAGCCGGAGTACCTGGAGAGAACCCACACACACAAGGGGAAAACATGTAAACTCACACACGTCGGCACACTGTTGGAATTGTTCCAACACCCTCCCCAGCTGGGACTTGAACTAGCAACCTCCGTACCATGGGAAATCAGCCTGTCCTTTATTTTTTTTTTTCTCCTTTTTCCATTGTAGTCTATTATTTTCCTGGTTTGACAGTGAGGATGTAACCTGGTTCAGCCTCATTGCTGATACTGATCACAGAGAACTGTCAATGAAACTTCACCCCCTGAAACAGCCTTCTCCAAACTTTTTTTATATCTAAATTTGAGATGTTCAATATTGGCTTTTTTCTTCTTTTTTTTTTTCTTATATCTGATATCTGATATTGTCTAAGGTCTTATCTGTTATATTTTGAGAAATACAACTATATTCTACTCTGAGAGCAAAAATCCTAAAATATCCTTAACTCAGCCAGAGGAGTTCATTTTGGACATCTGACTGCCAGATATGAGATACTAGCAGGTATTAGCCAACTATAGCTAATTCTAATGTTTCTGACAACTTGGTAACTTAATCAACAACTTAAAACCAGATATATTATAAGCAACTTCAAAGCAAGTCAGTCTGTAGCAGCAGCAGCTGCAACGTAATCAAGGAATGCTGGGATATGAAGTTCTAGGATAACAGGGACTTTTATACATGTAGGCTATGCTTGACCACTGCTAATGGAGCAAGATCTCGCAAGATTTCGTTTTTAAAAATATCCAAATAACCCGATATGATATCTTTTGATATCACATTTTAAAGCCAGTATCGGCTGATAATATTGGCAAAGCAATAATATCGGACATTCCTAATCTAAATTCTTGATAAACTACTCCTGTGTCGACTGTCATCAAAGCTAACTAACTGGGGAATGTGTTCCAAACACAATCATATGTGGGTGAGTCACCATTGGCAACCAATAAATTAACATTTCCAAAAACCATCCATCATTTTCAGTACACAATACTGTTACAGTAGGTCTACTTATTTATTTAAGCTTAACTTTGCATGTTAAAACATCACCTGTAGAAACTGCCCCCCCCCCCCCCCCCCCACACACACACACACACACACACACACACAAATATACTAACACAACCCAGCAAAGGAGTCTTGAAAAATTACAATATTAGAACGGAAAAAAAAAAAATAAAAGTTAAGAACTGTCCTAAATGGAATCAAATTCATTATTGAACTGTAACAAACTTTATCTGTGATCTTGAATTGTAAAGTTCGGTTGGTCGTCGAAATTTAGTCTCAAAACACCCGAAGACTTTCTCTGGTTTTGAATGTTTATATGGGAGCAGCAGAACAACCTACTAAGCACAAACCTGCCAACAATTGTGATTCCAGTCCACGTAACATATAAATGATATATTGGGAAGCCAAATATGCTTGATAGCATAGTAATTAGGGGCTATATATTTTCCTGAGCAATGTGTCACCAGGATCATTACTGCCTTCCGGTGTGATGAATGTTTCATGAGACTTAGTGGTTATGAATATATTTGTTCCTATTTTGTATGTACATATTAAAATTATGGAAAGTTCTCCTCAAGTTGTCTGAGAACATTTAAATTTGAGCTGCCCTGTCTTCACTGGTAATAGCTGTACCTCTAAGGCTACCAAGTAGATAAACAAATAAATGACAAATAAATGTCCTATTTTCACAATCAAAATCTCAAGATATGAGGCTTTTATGTTTATAAGAAGTTGTCATCATTTTGCCAACCTGGCAAGAGATACAGTTCTATAGACCACATTGAACTCTTGGGCCATTTTTTATTCTAGAAAATAGCTGTAAAAATGTCTCCTTTTGGCTATAAAATTCAAAAATTCCCTTCTGAGGTTTAAGTCTATCAATCTATATCAGTCACTGGATCCATGAAAGCATTTTGGAAAGTACGATAATCCTCATGCAGCAGACGTAAACTGTCCATAAAGAATGTAAATACAGACTACTCTGGGTTTCCAAAACTGTAATTTATACCACTCACAGACATGCCCACACACATCTAACTGTGACACACGCACATCTCCATCACACACAAAGACTAGTGCAGGTGCAGCTCTTTTGACGGATGACTGTGAGTGTTTCCAAAAAGCAAGTTGGCCCAGAGACAGCTGTCCCTACACACAGTGTTAACATGAAACTCTTCACCCTTCTCTCTCTTTGTTCATTCTCTCTTCATTCTACTTCTACTGGTATAACCCTTCCTCTCTTTTCCACTGCAACTGAGCCGTGGTGGAGTCAATCTTTTATCCCACAGAAGTGAAGTGGCAACTTTCAAAGTACAATGACAAGAATCAAACTACGAGTCATCTAAAAGAATTCAGCTTCTCTCTATTGTCCTCCATGGGGGAGAATGAAAAACAATCTGTCATGGTTTAAGGATTTAAAGGAGAGAAGCCGCTTCAGCCAGGCTGCTGCTAGGACTACCTTTCTATCGGCACACATTGACAGAAAGTTCAACAATTACTGCTGGGCCTGGCCTCAAAATATTATTAGCATAGACCCAGATCATAATGGCTTTTACATGCAATTATGCCAAAGGGGGAATTACCAGTGTAAGGGAATAATGTAGCTGGAGAGTGAGACAATCACTTGGTAATGTCTGTTATTGTTGGCTCGCCCGCTGGAAAGCTGTTTATCACAAGGTTTTATAATCAGACTGGCTGATGTCTGCTGTAAATTATGAGATGGAAATATTATGTCTTTTTATTCACTTAGTGAAATCAAAGCATTCAAGTGTTTCTGGACAGTGGTGATATAGATAAAAAATAAGTGCTGCACTGATTGAATCAAGATGTCAGACATAAGTGAGTTTGTGTGCTAAAGCAAGTTGATATATAAAGGAAAAGTATGTATGAACTCATACCAATGCTGCACATCAGAATAGTTATATTTAAGTATATTGTTTACTGGTATTAACAAGCTGTTATTTCAGCTGAAAAGGTCTCATCACTTTAGGTTGTTCCTTATCCTATTTAAGCATAACTGATTATCCTTTATCATATCATACCTGTCATGTTACACTTAAAAGTAAGAAGACATCATCTCTGATTTCTTATGTAGCAAGTTTATCTATGGAGGTAAATATTTCAAAGCACAAATCACTGCTGGTTGTCAAGTGATATGAAACCAATTTCCTTGTTGACATTTAAACTTGGCCGCTGGTTACTGTATGTGGTAAAGCAAGTAATGCATGCGTGGCAAATGCAGAACAGGTTTTTCCTGCTTTTTACAGACATTAACAAAACTCAAATTAATATTTCCCTCTCACATTTGGCTTTGTAAACATGCCATTTAACTCACTAATATCCCACTGATGAAATAATCCAGAAGATATTTAGTTTGAATTGAATCTTAGTTTGAATTGAATCTCCATATCAATTAATGTGATGAGATTTATAGACAAGTGATTGATTAAAAGCAACTCTTCAACCTTTTAAGTCAAGTCTGTTGGCCCAGTTTAACTTGATGGGGGACTTTTGCTGGCTTGACTTGGGTAAGCTTGTTCACTGACAGAGGAAAAGGCTATATTAAATTAAAATGTTCTCTACACCTTACCTTGACCTGATTCACAAATATTTGAGATGTTTACAATAGCAGTTTTTTTCTGTTTGTAGAAAGTCTGAGGAACCAGAAATGGAATTATTATGAGTTATATCAAAATCATATAAAACCTGAGGATTATCCCTGGGTCTATCAAAGAGCAGATATATGGGCTGCCGCTACAGTTCACGTGATAGAGGATGTACTCCACCAGATGCAGAGGCTTCACAGCATCAGGTTGGAGTTTGATTTCAATTCTGAGCTACAGAGTTCACCTGCATCTCTCTTTTGTACGGTCAGTCTACAGGGGTTCACCAGACTCAAATTAAATAAATGTAACACCCTATGAAGTTCTGCACAATGATTTATTAATTTGAATCAGGTGTGTTGGAGCAGGGAAGCACAAAAAACCTGCAGGATTGTGGCCCTCGAGGATTGGAGCTGAATTGGCTGGGGCTACACTGTACAACTTTTTGCCAGATTTTCACCCATAATTTCCAGTTGTACGTTGTTGGCACTAGTTTTTAAGCTGTTGGCAAGCCAAGCTGGCACGGAAATCTCTAAGTGTGTGATGAGGTTCGGACACAAATCGGCAAGTATTTGACATAAACAGACAGCTAAGCAGCTGCAGTATTTCAGATGTGTTTGAATTAGTCAAGGTTAATCTGGTAGTTTGTGCGGTTTACCGATTTAACTGGAATACGCACAACACCAAAAGCCAACTAGAAAGAGGAGCTGGGATACAGGAAAAACTGTCTGTCAGTAAAGACATCAGGAAACAACCAAGCAGCTATTTAAAAACAACAATAGCTAACGGTGAGAGAAGAGGAGAGGAAAGGTAAGGTAAGGCAAAGCTGGACAGAAATGGAAGAAGAGTGATGGAGCTATGGCAGTAGTATGAATGTTTGTACATCTGGATTGGTGGATTTATCAGAGCAAATAGCTGCAGAAATAACAGCAGCAGTAAGCAGTCTGCCAGCCATGGTTGTTTTTTTAATACTGCAAGAGTTTTGGTTTTTTTTTTTTTTGCAAGAGTTTGATGCGGTCAGTTGGCCTCAGTTGTCTGTGATCCTTGATCTGGCACAGTGTGTGCTCCTAGTCTTTTCTAAAACCGGCAAAGACTGAAAGTCGTGTAGTGTGTCCCCAGCTGAAGGCAACAACCCCTCCACAACTTGTGATCTTGTTAGCAAACATCCAGACAGTCAGACAATAGACAAAGACACAACAATGGATATGTACTGTACCTCCGTTTTGACTCAGATCTTGGAAGAGGAACAAAAAGCGTAATGGTCAAATGGCCCTGAAAAAAATATATACCATCGTCATTATTTAGTTAGCCATGCTTCTGAAAACTTGGAAAAATTAAACAGAATCAGATGTTTTTCTTTCTTTTCTTTCTTTATTTTTTGTTTGAATCTAACGCACCATACTTTTTTGTGTTGGTTAGACTATTGTTTGGAGCTTCTGAGAAGCTGTGACTGCTGCCCCACAGTGGTCTGCTTTTTTCATTGGGACTCAGCTGCATTGTCTGGCAGTGTTGAGTAACCCTGACTCAGGGCTCTGTGGCTTGACTTCATGTAAACAGATGGTCTGGACTGTGATGACTAACTTCTGATCTCAGCCAGATAGGGACTCTGGATCTCAATTGAGATTTCCAAGTTTTGCTGAGGTGAGACGATTGAAACGGTCAGAAAAATGCAAAGTTTAAATAAAGGCCCAGGTCCAGTTTCCTGGGAGAAGTGGTGTTTGGATATTTTCCATTGTACTGTGAAGAGTGACGAGCTGTAATGTTAGACCTTTGGTTTTATGCATGTAATGTAAAATGTGTGTTGCTACAAATTCATCAACAATCTTTGCTCATGTTGTCAC
The DNA here is from genome assembly GCA_023101725.1 of Atherinomorus stipes. Lineage (NCBI taxonomy): Eukaryota > Metazoa > Chordata > Actinopteri > Atheriniformes > Atherinidae > Atherinomorus > Atherinomorus stipes. Next base: position 58,207 of record JALJCO010000288.1, on the reverse strand, counting down.
AAAACATTCACTCTGAGATAAAGAAGCAAAATACACTTTGTCAGCATTATTTTTTAAGAGACAAATTTGCTTTTCCTTCATTTCTCATGTATTGTTGTGCAATCGCTCAAGTTAGTTAACTTTCCTTCAGGAGGGAACCAGCACTCTGGATGGAGAACACATATATCCTACTGTACAGCTGCCATGATTTCACACAGAACAGAGTATCATCCTCAATGACTAACATCTTTAATCAAACAGTTCACTCTCCATAGTACTATTCAAACACTGACAGTATTTTTCCATCTCATGATGTCAATTTGGTAACATTCTATTGGCCAGAAATGAGGGAACAAGGGGTATTTCCAAGTGGGATAAAGTGACCATTCCTTGAAGAATCTGCTCCTGGAGCTTCAAATCTTCCTGAGAACAAAGGCTTAGATAAAGCTTCCCAAAATAGTGAAAATATTCCTATTGTTGCTGCTGCTGTCATTCTAATTTCTAGACTGCACCCTTACAAGAGTCTATCATCTTCTCCATCCAGAAAAAGTCTGGGGTAACCGGCCATGATCATTGACAGCCATACTGGCTACTCATGAGGGAAAGTAGGTCAGGTACCCTACAGTATGTCTATTATATTCACATGTGGGTGTATGACAGTGCGTCATATATAGTATGCCTATATGATACTATAAGCATAAAAAATCCATTGTAATCATATATAAAATCATTCTTGCACATACATGTGGTAGGATATTTGATCAGTAAAGCAAAAACAGGTTTTGATTGTCCCTAAATGTTAGGGGTGCTCCTCCAGTAGCTGGCTAGAATGATGTATTAACAACATAATGCCTCCATTAGGACAAAGTGTCACTTTACCAAATCAATACCGACATGTCTGACAGTCCCCATGAGTCAGTCTGTCTGTCTGTCCCCTGCTAACTGTTCATGTCATTAGTGCATTATGGCAGTCACTTCCCTGAACTGTTTGGACGGCTGTAACCGGAGAGGAAGTCAGAATTATAGAGCATGAAAACCCAGCCCATACTGCCTGGCTTGTTAATGTCTTTCCCTCCTCTGACAATCATCGGAAGTGGAAGGTTTTTATCATTTCTCATTGAAGCAATAAGCTCCATCCGGACTCTTGGACGCCCTCATTGGGCCTGCAAATGTCTTTTTACATATATGCAGGTGCACGTGTTAACGTCAATAGAAAATGTCCCACAAAAATGTCCCACGCACACAATCTGGACCACATTCAGTTAGATCTGTGAAATAAAAGCGTAAGTGTAAGCAAGTATTTCTCCACACATACTTCTTTCCTCCACTCACGCATACACACAAACCATAAGGTCCCCATGAAAGGAGGGCTGAGATCTAAAGAGACCTAAACCAAGTTTGACAGTCTACAGCGCTATTAAAGCAGACCCGGCTGCAACCAAACACAGTGGTAATTGTAAATGTCAGGCAGGATTAACACAAAAATAAATACCTTTACTTTCCTTTAGCGTATATGAGACATAACAAGTATATGTATATGTGAGACATATTACATATATCTATGTGAGACATAACAAGGAAGAAACATTATAGCAGAGCCATAAGACACAGCATGTCATTCACCAGCTTGCCAGCATTTGGCCTGTATAATTTTGATTTTAACTGGTATATGATACTTGCTCAAATTATATATTCTGGCAATATAAACAAATTACTCATGTGAAGCATATAACATTTATGACTTTTCAACAAAATACACCTACCATGCAATTACACTTCCGTGTAGTTTTCCGCAGCTTGCTCTTCACTGTAATCATACTGCAAATGAAATGACAATGAATAGAGAGTTGGACTCTTCCTCTACATTCCTGCTGGACGAGTGTCATGCTACTGACAGAGTGGTTGGCTGGCTGACAGATGGGTTGTGGTAAACTGGCTTACTTTGGGGGAAAGGCCGGAAAGAACTTGTCATGTCCCGTCCGCCGATGTGGAGACACAAGAGAAAAAAGGAATAGGAGGGAGGGGGAGAAGGGGGAGAGTGACATACAGCAAATGTGACGGAGTTTATAAACTTGCTTTATTCACTATGGACCATCCATACTTGCATGCTGTATGGTATCAGCAGCACATTCCCTTATGCCATTTGCTGTTTTCACTATGTAATGTCTCCATTCCCCAGTGCTCTGTAGTATTTCTGTGTGCAAGCATTGATCTGACGCCATGATCTTTGTAAAGTCAATGTTTCTACCTGCAAAAGCTCCATTGATCCTAGTTTTTGTGTACAAAAAGCAGAGGATTTAAAATGACTTTTACTTGACTTGTTACATTACATGGTTGAAGACAGTTATGACTGTTTCAAGATACCTCTGAATTTTGTCAACTGATGTACAGTATACAGAGATGGTTTCTACTGGTCTTATCAATATAACTCACAAAGGTAGTTCGGCATTTACTTGAAACAGAAGGAGGCTATGTTCAACACAAGACAACTACAATGCATAGTTCTGCTCTCATGACTGTCTTCAACCAAAAATCACTGAGATACACACCAGCTTTATAAATTCAAGCATTTCAAAACTGTAAAAAACATAGACCATTAGTAGAGGGACAAACCTTCCAGTCACTTCATCCACTGGTTTCTGAAGAGAAAAAAGTGAAGCCAGTTAGGCGTTCCCACCGTCGCTATCTTAACCACAGCACGTGTGTCTTCACTCCCAAAAAAAAAAAAAAATAAAATGGGCAAAGAGAGGCAAATAACTGACAACGGAGGTAACCCCAAGATAAGAGGAGCTAACGAAGATTTGTCCCCTACTAGTCGGGCTAAAGGTAAAGCAGGCCAGTATCCAGTTTTCTGCTTGCCAATCAAAAGGACACGCCCCTAATTATGTGTTATTTTTAGAATAAAAAACATCTAAACAGATGCACTTTTACAAAAAGTCACCCCCTCAAGGTTAACTTGCCCTTTTAAATCTAAAACGATGTTTTGAACCAGGCTGTAAACATGTTTATTTCTGCTGTAAAGTTGGCCTTGGTGTCAATGACATGGCTATGGTGATTTGCTGTGTTTTTCAGCCAGCCCCTAGCAGATAACAGGGTGAACTGCAGTTTTTCAGCACTTCCGCATGGTTTAAATTTTCTCACCAGAAGTTGCTGCTTGGTGTAATTGCATAGTGAATCAGTTATGATGAAACAGAATTCACAGGGTGCCTTTACATTGTCACAAGATCTGTGCTAGCATAAGTTGTCAGTTCTTGAGAAAGTAGTCCCCACAATACCATGAAAACACATACACACAAAAAAAAGAAAATAAACAAACCAAAACAAACAAATAAAAGATCCTATTGTCCTCAGTGGTAATAAATAAAATAATAATAGTAATAATAGAAAAAGATCATGCATGGCAACATTATGGGGCCGGTCACACTTCGCACGGTTTGAGTATATCCCGGGTACAAACAGAGGGGGGTAATGTGCTTCACGTTTATACTCAGTGTAACTGATGGCCGCGGCACGGTGCCCAAGCCCACCTCCAGAGGTGGTCTGCAACGGCTGCTGGCGCGGAACAATTGCGTTATTCACCCACGTGACGATGATGTAGTCTACGCAGAAGCCCTGTCCCCGCTCGAAAATGCGAAGAAGAGGAAAAACAATGTTGCAGTCTTTTGCTCAGCAGCTACACAAGCTCGCCATCAGGCAGTTGTCAGAAATCTGTGAAGGTTCAAAGCTTCATCAGCATGTTTGGGTGGACGTCAAACAACACAAATGGCTACTGGTGCCACCCGCTGAACTGCAGTGAAGCAGGCGCTGCCACCCACGCAAATGCAGTCACATGACGTGGAAGCACACTGGCACATTTCCGTTGGCCAAGTTCAGTCCTCAAGAGCCACAATCCTGGAAGTTTTAGATCAATCCCTTTTCCAACACAACTAAATTACTTCATGTGCGCGCCATTCAGCTCTGCAGAGTCCTGGTAATGAGCCATTCATTTGATTCAGGTGGTTGAAGATGGGATTCATCTAATAGTTGCAGGATTGTGGCTCTCGAGGACTGGACTTGGCCACCCCTGTAGACTTTTGACATCCGGTGAGTTGAAACAGGATTAAACCAATCATGCCAATTGTGGCCCTACCCTATACTAAAGATGAGGAAGTATTAGAACAGACATTTTCATCCATTTTACTCCACTTAACAGAATTTTAGCACCATTTTCATTTTCAATAAAAACACATTTAAACAACATAAAAAAAAAAAAAAAAAAAAAACATTTTAAGGCAGATATTTTTCTCTTGCTTCTGTAAAACAGGACATCACATTTTGTTATAGATTATTGATTTTTTTTTCTCCAGTAGAAAGAGGAATACTGTTAAAAAATTTCAGAATGTGTCACTAGAAAACCAAATAATCTAAATAGATCTTTGTTTCATTGTCAGTACAGACAGAATCTGTGCTGACAAAGATCTGACCTCATTTGTTTATCCCTTTTCTTCTTTTTCAGATATTTATTTTCCTTTTCTAATAGGAAACAAATAACTACAGTATGGAATAATGTCTGAAATACATAATCAACTCATTTTGAGTACAGAATTTAATTTATACCACGGTGAAATCACATCTCTCAACAATAATAATGATAAAATAAAACTTACACTGTAACAATAAGGAGAAAAGACACATTTTGTGAATCCTGAAATAAATTGTAAGCCTGCAACTTGTTTGCAGCAAATGGTAGCAAGCCTGCTTCTGATTTCAATAGCAATCATCATTACTCCCTTGAATACAGTTTGAGCAATATGGGAACCCACTTTAGAATAAATATGGCCATCTCTTAACCACAGTAGCAGCTGGTAAGCATTGGCTGCAACATCCTCTGGAGCTCAGCTGTTTAAGTCAGTAGTGGCATTAACATGTGGCCTTGCAATTCACTGAGGTCAAGCTGAGCGAAAAGTGCCAGAAATACCAGTAGTCAAAGCGAGGTCTTGTCAGAAATGTATCCCTGTATCCATGGCCCTCGACCCCAGTCATAAAACTCGCAGACACGGGGGGAGCCCACCACTAAATCAGCCCATTGCTGCCTTTCACATACTTGGTTTGATCCAGGTGATATATGGCTTTAATATGTTGATGGAAAGATGGGGCAATGGAGAACATGAAAGGCAGAAAGAGAGAATAACTTTTTAAGTCCTGTGAAAGTGTGCACATGTCTGGAAAATCTCGACAACTGCTACAAAAATAGCTGGTGAAATAAAATGAGTTATAAGTTATGCAAGGATTAGGCCACGGAAAAGCAGAAAACAATTACCCACAACTCTAGAATCTAAATCTAAATACTATATTCAATTGAAAGCAGCACAAAAACATCAAAAGAATAATATATGCCTATTTAAAAATTGTTTTCTTATTTTCATTTAACATTTTCAGACCTTTATTTATATGTTTGTTTTTGTTTTCCCATGTGGAAAATGCTTCATTGAACGAAGCAAAGCTTTGCCATAAGAATTCAGCTTTAAAAGACAGCTTGTCCAAATTTTTACATACTGTAATTGGTATCATAATATATTTGCAGGGTCCACGTGCCATACGTCCCCATATCATTTCAGATGCTCCTTCTTTCCGGTTGTTTTGAAGTTGTGACACATAAGACTACAATAAAACATCATCTTTAATACAAAACACAAATATCACAATAGTCTGTTGTAAATTAACTTAAACCCAGAGAAGATGTCAGAGTTTCTAAATCATCTTTATTTTGTTTTTATACATTTTCCCTCTTTTTTTCTGCTTGCTGCATATTAATCAGAATGTACAGTATTGATGCATCAAGGAACAAAATTTACTGAGAAAGATTTCCTGAGCTCACCTTGCAATTTACTTTCAGAAAAAGGGAAACTGTTCAGGTAGTCTTCATAGTCATTTAACGACGAGACCTATAGCAAATAAAATCTGATGTGAAGCTCATTATATTCTGCAGTTGGAGCATTCGTTCAGTCTTTTTCAGACTGGTATCACATCTCCCATGGTTCTGTACCAAATGTGGGATAAATGTGCCTGCCCTCCATTTAAAAAAGCAGCTTAAAAAGATTCGGCCAACCCATTACTTACCATTGTATCGTGGTAGTTCTCCTTAAAATGATGATTAACCAGAGCTTTCATTGAAAAAAAAAAAATCTGCTGATGCTGACATAATCATTTTTGTGAGAGATAAGATCACAAGAGAGGAAGTCTGCAGATTGCCCCACTAATCTCCCTTCACCCCACCCTTTGGCAAAAATCTATAAAAGCTGAATAAAAATTAAAACAAAAGCCAAGATGTTCTAAATAAAGACTATCCCCCTCAACTATGTGAAATTATGGGAATGATGCAAACAATGTGACAGCAGTGGAAATCAGCCGTATTTTGCACAGATGTTTTTTGTTTTTTTTCTTTTTTTTTGTATATTTTTCCTGCTGCTACTGTATAAAAGAGGGAAGTGAAACATAGCTATATTCTCTAAACTATAGTATGCAGTAAATATCAATAACCTGATGTTAAGGCACAATGTATTGCTATACAATGTTAATAAGGAACAAGATAAGACAGGTGGTGAGACAATGAGAGGAGCAGAACAAAATCTCCAAAGAGAAATAAAGACTGCTCAGAATGAAGGGTATGGAAAAGATGGCAAAGTGAAGAGAAAACGGAGAAAAACAGGGGATAGGGAAAAGTACTAGATGAAAAAAATGAGGAAAGATAGTGACAGAGATGATGTAGAGAGAGGGAGAGAGAGGGAGAGATGACAGAGTGCTGACATCAGAGGGCCAGCAGTCCCTCCACATCACTCAGCTTTCATGGAAAATCAATTCTCCCTGGAATGGACAACAGTGTCAACAGCAAGCAGGACCAGCTAGCCTTGGTGCTGCCATTAAGAGAGAGGCAGAGTGGTAATAGCAGTGCTTCTTCAGGTTCATTATTACAGCCTCACTTCAGCCTTCGTTGGAATTCTAGACTGTGCTTTAAGATTGTGGGTTTAGCTTTCAGTGAATATACTGTAATACCTCCAGCTTTGTTGGCCCAAATCCTTCCTTTCTGCCCCTTAATTCCCTGTGTGAAAAGTTCTGAATGTAACATTTCACCTAATACTTATCGTCTTTAATTAAGTATAAACTGTGTAATTTGAGAGTGTATTTCTGGCTAGTGTTTAAAAAGAATAATCAAATGATTGGATAAGAGAATCAAATGATATAATTGGTCATTTTTAGTCCATGCAACACTTTAATGGGTCGTAAACTTCCCTTTGTAGATTTTCAGTACAAGCAACCAATTTCCCCAAAATCTAGTACATCACTTATCAGGACAGAGACGGGACTAAAGAGCTGTGGTATCTGTGAACTGAATGCAGACACTAGCTCAGACATGTCCACAATGAAAATAATGTGTGTACCATGTTTTATGAGGTAGCGATTACAACAGCTATAAAAGTATTTTTAGAAGTTTCCAAAACCCTTCTAAGGGGAGGGGGTGCATTTTTAAAAGACGTTAACACAGAGACTGTCTGTTAAAGTGTCCCTGAGAATTTTAATGTAGAATTTGAACTTGGTATTGCAGGACAAAACAGCCACAAGCCCTCCATGTCAGGGAGATGCGTAGGTCCTTGATGAAAATGGGGTATGTTTAGTATTTATGGGTAGAAGAGGTGAAGAAAGCCAGGTGTTTTCTGTTTTAGGATTTCCTCATGAATGGCTCGAAACCAAATCAACTTTAGGTAAATAGTGAATTTACCAACCTAATAATGGTATAGAATTCAGCCTAAATGTCTCAAGGTTAAAACTCATAGTAATTTCTGCACGTCATTTCTTTTTCTTTTTCTTTTTGTCCACCATATCCACACTGTTCTCCAATGTTTTCCAATGATGACATCCATACAGTTTAAAGTTTTATAAAACAGAAGGATGTCAAACTACTGCTCACATGAAAAATTCTGAAAGATTTTAAAGTACTCGTGAACAGAAAAAAACCCCACATGTTTTATTTTAAATTTGTCACACTTGAGAAACCTTGGTGACAGTTGGTTTACTTTTATGGTCTCTGTTGATCAAACCTGTTTCTGTGGTTTTCACTTAAGAAGATGTATTTTCAATAGCTGTCCTTTCACCGTACGACCACTGGAGAGGAAGCTGTGATGATACCTTTTGTTTCCTTTGTGATGGCATCATTTGTTAAAGTGACAGAAGCAGCTTGAGCACTGCAGTCTTGAGACCCGTGTGCGAATCTGTGCTGAGATGATAACACTTTGTTACACTGATGATTAAACAGTCGAGATGTGTTTATTGTAGGTTCCATTGAGAACTCGGATGTTTACAGTTTAACAACCAATATCTATCTATCTGTGACTGTGTGTGCTGTGCTACAGTATTGTGACAGATTAGTGCTCCCCACAGTGTAGAAATAAGATCGTTTTTGTGTCCTTGCAACATTCTGCACAACACTGGAGAGACAAAAAAAAAAAAAAAGACAGTAATTCTCTCACAATCTGCTGCTGCACACAGATAAACATGGTGTGCAACAAAGATAATTAATACATGACATCCTGGTCCTTTAACAATGAACTCTGAACCCAGGAAGTGAGTTTCCAAGGCTGACATCCTCTCAGCAGGCCATAGGGGTAGCTGAACAGAGCATTAGAAGTTTGCATCATGGCATTGGGCCCTGCACAGCAGCTGCACACAGCTTGAAGGCGGTTTTTACTACGAGCTTAAAGGGAAGAGAGGGGAGATAGAGAGAGGAGACCACAGAGCCGGCTTCAAAGAGAGGGGCTGTCTCTTGATGGGGAGGATGAGACGTGGGTCACTGTCCTGCTTGTTCTCAAAGAGGAATAAGGTTAATTTCTCTTGTCTGTATTTATATATTTTCAGAATCTCCTTGTAAAGCATACCACGTGCAGCAAAGACTTCCCAAAGCAACTAGATGAGGAAATGTTCCCAAATAAGTTTACTTTTGCTTTATGTGATTTCTATGTTGTTGATATTGGTGTATTGATGCAGTCTTAAAGTGCCGATGACACGTTTTTGACATTTTTTGCCATGTTTTATCGACCAAAATGTTCTTCATGATGATCTATGTAACAGAAACAAGCGCAGCTGCAAAGATGAGCTATTAGAAAACATCGCTGCTTTTCAGCACATCTGACCAGACTGTGGCGCTGCGAGCCGAAACCGGATGTGACGTCTGCCAGAGTCTTCGCAGCTTATTTAGCATTGAAGTCAATGGCTTCATTGCGGTTTTTAAGTTTCTTTTCCAGTTTTACAGACAAACAGGAACAACTCAGCCTTCAAATTGTATTGACAGTTAATGGTTAAAAGCTTGTAAGTACAGCGTTAGTTTATTTTGGTTTCCTACAGATTTGGAATTTTATTTTGAAGATGATAAAGAAGCAGGTCGGAGTTGGACTCACCGAGAAACAGTAGGCAGCAGTAAGACCTCTCTGCACACCTCTCCTGTCTACAGCGTCTGTTTACTGGAGCTTCAGCCACCAACGTGTTGAGACTTCTAACACAATGAAACTGTAATTGTCTCCTCTGGAATGTTCTTTTTCAACCATCGTTGCTTCATCACAACGGTCATACAGCTACTGTCGACAGACAGCTGCGGCTCGGTTATATGAGGACGTCTCCGGTCATCAGATCTCCTCCAGCTGCTTCCAAAGATGCATCCTTCCCTCCATCATCATCCTTATAAACAGGAACTATTTAAAACTCGACTGGAACCATGTAAGTTGTTTTTTTTCTCATTCAAAGGCTAAGTATTTACCGCGGCTAGCTTGCGGCTAGCCGTTAGCCGCGAGCTAACGCAGGGAATGAGTGCCTCTCCTCTGTCACGCCTGACTCTGTCAAACCGGTGCAGCGGTCCTTGTGGGTCTGCTTGTGCTGGTCTGGGTCGCTCCTTACAGTTCTAAGTTCCCTCGGTGTGATCCTGCAGGCTTTTAGTTGATCCAGTGGACCTGAGGCTGGGAGACAGACTGTAGGCAGTCAGTTGCAGTTCTACTCTGGTTCTAGCTTGTAAAATGTGATTTCCCCAAATTCCTCAGCATTATCACACTTTTCTGAACTGGCTGATGATCCTGCCACACAAACCAGTTCCAATCTAGCCGTTCTGGAGCCATCTTTCATGTTTACCATGGCTTAGATTATACATGTAACTCAATGAGCGAGTGCAACTCCATATCTCGCTGACGTAACATCGTGGCGGCTAGGTTCGCTACTAAAAAAGCTAGCAATTAACCGAGCCTCCTAAACATCGGATATTTACGTAAATACATGTCTGATTAACTTCTAACTGCACAGAACTACTTATTTTGTCTTGGTGTGTTATTGTATGGCAAAGTTACTTGAAGTGAAGGTCGAGTCATCAGCACTTTAAAGATTATAAGAGAAGGTTTGACTCACAAAGATGACACAATATTCACTCAAAGAAAGTATAAATTGAAAAGTACAATAACAGCAGTGTCAGAGACGATTCAGTCATGTCTGCTCTTGCAACGCAATAGTGATAGCTGGCAAAGGAGGTGGGGGGGGCTTTGTCTTATTGCAAAGCTGTGTTTTAGATGGTTTTGTGTTACTCCTGTTCAAAGTGGGAAATTCATTTTACACATCATGACTTTGTTTTCTCATTATCATTACTCTCCAAGTGGAACCTTGTTCTCTGTATCTGAAGTAGGGAAATACATTTCAATAGTGTGCTGTGAAGCAGGATGATAAATGATACTGGCTCATCGTCTCCTGCATCCCACAAGTATCACACCTTCATCAACTTTCAGGTTTTATTTTCTATTCATCCGCCACTTCTGCCCTCTTTCAGTCTCTCCCATCAGCCCAAAGAACTCTGTATGATGGAGTTTTTGTTAAAAACAAATAAAATGAAACTGGTGGCGCTGACATGCATGTTGTGTTTATTGTTTTCTGACTTGTGGAGGGCCATGTCCTATTTTTTTTGTTTGTTTGCTTTTACTTTGCACACTTCAGCTGGGAACATCTGGATAGTGTCAACTCCTCGGCTTTGAGCATGGTGACCATCCCTTTTTCCTCTTGCTGACACATCTCATCTTCTCCAAGACAGAAAGAGAAAAACACAGATCTTCTTAAAGTCATACAACAAATCAACTTTAACCATGGCTGATCGGAAACAAAGTGCTGTATTAGATTTGGCCGAGGAAAGAAGCAGGGTGGGAGGGTTTAGAAACAGAGGCTTAAGATAAAACAGATGTGCGTGGTTTGTAGACAAAGATAGGTGCATTTAGTATGGAGCATAAGAACAGTTAGTGTAGCATGTGTCTTTGGACTACTCTAGACATGCTTTTGTCCAATTTTTTGACAATATGTTTAAAGATTAAATAAAAGTTTTAGGCTATTTATTTGTTCAGTTGCTGTGCACTGCAAATGAGTGGATTTAAGTTTACAGTTCACAACATATCACAGTTTTAGCAAACAATGGTGTAGCACAATTAAATTTAGTAAATCAAATAACATGGTTTATTCATGCACACACATTATTACTGCATGTTTCAATATTGTATTCTTTTTTTTTATTTTCTCTCAACTTTCTCTCACTGTTAATAGCCATCTCCAACCCTTCACAAGGGAATGAAATTTAAGAGTGAATGTTTTTCTGGCTGTTTTAACTTAAAGAAAAACTGATGATAATTATCTTTAAATGTAAACTTAGGCCTTGAACTGTGTAGTTTTTTACAGTTTTAGAAACTTATGGTCAATCTTTCATATTTTTTCACAATAGTTAATACATACTGTAGATCTAGAAATCAGCTGATCTTCAAACCTAGCTGCATAATTAGGGTTAAAGTAAGGGAAGAATTAAGTCTGAGGATATTTTGATGAATGGGACTTAAGTTGCTCACTTCAAGTCTGAATCTTTGATTAGGTTTTAAATAGTTTTAAAATATCCCATTTACAATAGTATTCAGACTTCTGTAGGACTTGAAAGCAATGTCTTCTTGGGACAGTTTTTCAAAAGATTTAATTCAGATTAAAGTTATCTGAATTGGATCAAATCTTGAAACGGAGGGAAGGATTGGGATATCAGGTTGGATCATGTAATCAAATCCAGTTGTGACCTGGATAAACTGAAACTGTAGATAGAAACTGTATTGGAATATTGAAATTTGTTAAATTAACCATTTGCATCATACAGTACACATTTATTTCTATTTTATACTTTAACTTTTATAAGGTTGGCAAATAGATCAATTAGACATATGCTACCAATCAAATTGTTCAGTATAGTAAAGTCAAATATAATAAAAGATAATATTGTCCCCATGAAATGAACTCCTAAACAAGCAACAAACCATTTAGGAGAGGTGCCTCCCCAGCAGTCTTCCAAAGCAGCTTACGGTAATTATTTCTTTTTTTGGCTGCATATCTGACTAAGACCCTTCATCATCAGCTTCTCTGTTTGGGTGTGCAGCCAGACCATGTAATTCTCTAATGGGCGTTTTAGGTTTTTCTAAATGTAGTGATGCCATTCCCCCAAATACCTTAACACAATCCTGTCTTATGCAAACTGTGGGCAGTTTTCTTACACTAATATAATTATATTTATTTATGTTTTTTGTTTGTTTTTTTTTTAACAGCGTCTTGTCAATTGATATCAACAATTCATTGAAATTTTATCAGTTATATTATGAAAAGATGGTGATTCTATGGCTGTTGGTAAGATCTCCTTCACCAGTAACCAGCAGCATGTTCATTCATTTCCGTTCGACAGCTTGTTGTGCTCTGCTAATCCTGCAGGTGCGTCTTTACAGCTGAAGTAGTTATTCACAGCTGACAGGCATTTACTATCACGCAGGCATAGAATGCATTTTAACTGCTTTTTTATTTTCCTGCACAAATTCAAAATAATGTGAGAACTTCTTCAATGTAACACTTGAAATGTGACACCGGCTCTGCAAGCTGTACGATCTGTAGCTTCTGAGATGTGCAGCACAAACTGCTGAGCAGAAGAGAGTGAGACAGGGATTTTCTTTCTTTTCTTTCTTTTTGTTTCTTTCTTTCTTTACAACAGTAACAGTGTGCTTATGTGTAAAAGACTTTGCTATGAAGTTAAAATAAATAAAATGTTATCTTGTAAAAAAAAATCTGAATTTCCAAGATAGCTTTATATACCCGAAAAAGCTGGGCTGAAGAAGGATGCACAAGAACAGGGAGATATCCTGAATATATCTATTTCAGTCTATTCTTAAAAGAATCAACTTTCCAAACAAGCTTTTGTCTTTCCATTGTAAATAAATAGATAAACAGATACAATAAATTAACTGTAAAACATTTGTAAAACAAAATAACCTGAAGTTTAACCTATAAATACTTGGAAGAGTTACAAAACTTCCTATCAATACCTTGACAGTAAATGGTTAAAAAAAAAAAAAAAACTTTAAGTGATATGTTAATGATTGCAACAACTTTCAGCTACAAATTTATGTGAATTATTGTTTTAATGCAATTTTTGTGTCTTGGCTCCCCTCCTCTCCTGCTAGGCCAGGATTGTAATTTAAAAATAGTTTTTAATGTTTTGTCTGTTAAAATACAGTATAGATTAAATAAATAGATATATTTATAAACCAATTTTAAATCAGTCAAATAATTTGAAAGAGTTGTGTCCATTTCTGAGGCCCAAGTGGCTGCAATACATGAGTTGTACAGTTAAAAAACCAAAAATAAACCAAAAATAAAATAAATGAAAGCCTACATTTATTGCAAAGTAAATGTAATATATTTTATTTACACTGTAAACATGGTTTTCTACATTTGGATTAATTTAACAAAAGTCTGTGATATTTCATCTTGTCTAATTTACTAATTATTCAAAGAAATACCAAGTAATGGGGGTTTGATTAAAAATGCTGAATATGACGTAAATTATTTGTAAAATTGAAAAGAACAGAATAAATCATATTTACTTAAAATTGTACTATTTCTTAAATAATTTGTGCATTGGTAGTAAAGACTACAGACTATGAAGATAGATTTGACATACTGGCATTTACTGTAGTCACATTTTAAAAGAAGAGCCAATATCATTTACCGGCATCAGCAATGTCATGTAAAAAATGAAACACAGGAGCAGATCTATCATCATCCATTTTTTGGAAAATATTTTGCGAATATTTATTATAAAAATATAAATGTTTCCACTACAAACCATTTTACATTAGTAGACAAGGCCATCTACATTTGCACACATGAACTCTCACACAGACACATGGATCAGTCTTGACTTGAGACATAAAATTAGGGATCTGGATAGGATTCATAACAGTATTGCTCTCTCAGATGTCTCAGGTTTATAAAGTATGTTAAAAATCAAAACACAGACAGCACTGACACATAATTTACCTTATGCTCAAAAAAAGAGAGAAAAAGAATTCAATAATGCACCGTAAAATGTTAACAAATAAATAATGTAATCATAATTGCCTTTTAATTGTAGAAAAAAGCTGACAAATAACATTCAAAATAAGATAAAATATAATACAGATGATTTTTGTCTCTTTTTTTTAATTAAAAATGTTGCACAATTTTTATTCAGTCATTTATACATACAAACATTTGTACAAAAAAAGGGATGGCCATGTACATATAGTGGGATCTGTAGTGCTAGTTGCTTTCATTATGATGGTTTACATTATGTACATGCTAATTAGAACACAGCAGCAACAGCAGCATCCACAGGTAAACCAAGTAGCAGGAGACAGAACCGACAGACTGAACAGAGCTGGGTTTCCCAAAAGCACCAACATCACTTCTGTACATTATTCAAGCTTAGTCTACAGCCAAGGCAATAACATTTCCATTGAAAGTGCTCCAATACTGTGTACTAAGTGCTTAAACGAGGCATGAAGACGGCGTCCTTGTGGTTACATAGTACTCATCCAATAGCACAAAGTACCAAAGTGCCAGATCAAGAATACTGGGGAAGTGTTGCACTCAGGGATCGGCTGGGTGACATCAAAGCAGGAGACTAGCATCTTTAAGTATGTTCGTCCTTGTACAAAGATCTTTCATGGTGCCTTTAGGAAATCCCAAGCTGGACACATATACTGGGTTATAATTTTGGAAAGCAATCCGTTTTTAGAACTTTGCATCTCTTTTAGGGCTTTTTTATACCTTGCTAGTTTGGGACAACTGCTGATTCGTCCTATCCCCTGAAGAGATCACATAACATAAGGCCAACTTTCTTTAATTCAACTAAAATGAAAACTTTTTGCTTAGTGATCCCACTGTGATCCAGCCCAACTACAGGAGGCACTCTACTTTTTGCATTGAATACACTAGAATTTATGGGTTAGAACATGTTTTACATTGTAACAAACTATTCTTTGTTTTAAATCAAACTTCCAATCAAAGAAGAAAATGAATGATCTCACATGGCTTCCGTTAATAAGTTATGGATTCAAAACCTAAGCATAACACCTCAGATCAATCAACCTACTGAAACGATCTTACAAAGGAAAGAAAAGAATACTTGCATTGGTGAGGGGCGGGGGGTGCAAACCTGTCTTTACTCATGAAGAAACTTAAACACAAACTGATATTTCAAAACTCCTCTGCAACACAAGCACATCTGAAACAGAGAACTCACACTGCTTCATCTTATTTAAGCTCTCTTCCCCATCAGTGTGCTCCTATTTTACCCTTTTCCTTCATTTCATTTTTATTCTTCACTGACGGCTCCAGACTCGCTGTCTTCTCTATTGGTTTCCTCTTGTTGGAGAAAACAGTGTGTGCACATCCTGAGATTTCACAAAAAGGGTAAGGAACAACTCTTTACAAATCTGTTTATTAGCACATAGAATAAAGAAGTCACTGTAAATAAAATTCTGTGTGAAGCGTGTTATGGCCCCTGTACCTTAAAAGCACAGCATTCAATGCAGTACACACGCGACTGACCCATGGCTTCCATACGATGAATCTATTTGATGGATTATATTATTATTGCTTTTATGTGGTGTGTCTACTGAATGAAAATGCTGTGGGTTAGAGCTACAGAGTAAAATGGCTCGGTTAGTATCTGGGTGTGTCCAAACCAGCTCAGCTCTCTCACAGGCAGAGACAGTAAACTTATGTAGCTGCAACTTAATCTCCAGCCTCAGATTTCCCCAATCTGGGAAGTTTCCACATCCGGGTCAGCTGCTGATGTCCGCCATCCTCTACACAAGACATCTCAGCTGTTTCAGTGCCTCATTCGGCAGGCTGCAGGTCCGGTGTTCTGCGGCCAAGCCACAATCGTGGAGAGCTCCAGCTTTACGTTAATCCTTGCCCTGTATCCCAGCACAGTCCAAGTTTGTCTTACTGATCACGTCTCTCTGACCTCCTTTTCTTTACTCTGCTCTCTCACCCCCTATTAGTCTGTAAGGCATCTCAGCTTGAGCATGGAGGGAGAGGGTTGAGTCAGACAGTTAACTGACTGGCAGATCTGCGCTGAACTCGTTCCCATTTCTCTGTCAGACTTCTGTCTTTCAACATAACAATGAAAGACATCATATAAATTGTATCGTATTTTTCCTCCATTTCCAGTTTAGATATACAGCCACTGTGTTAGAGTGAGTCAACACAGACCAACAGAAAAGTCTCTGATGGTTTTCACTTGTTGGGTTCATTTTTGTTAAACAGGTACCGGGCCGTTCTTGGTGTGGGAATCTAGGGCTTTCAGGCTGCTCACTATCTTCTTCTGCGGTCCTACAACGGTCACTCCAACCTTTTTCAGATCCCTGGTTTGTGAAGAAGAGGGAAAGACAGGAGGTGGGAGGGGAGGAGAGGGTGACAAAAATGAGACACAATAAGAGGGAAAGATGGGGAGTAACAAAAATGCAAAGTGTGTGTTAGTGGTGGTAAATGTGACACCCATGTGACATTTAATGGCATGCTCCCAGTGCTGCTCTCTTCACTGTCCTGTGAAGCTGTCATTCACAAAACACTGCACTTCCCAGAAGGCTACCCTGACAGCTACTATTATGACCCTGTCAGTGAGGGAAACAATGGTATGTAAGAAGCACAGTCCAGAAAATACCTTGTTTCCTGAACTGCACTGAACGGGACTTCCTCTAAAAGACAGGATGCATGTAAATGGAGAGGAGCAGCACTGGAGCATGTGGATGGCATAACACTGATCCAGAGGTAGCTATTAACATTTCCACAAGCTCTTAGAAGATTTGTTACTGTACATGCAAGGGAAAAATAGCACTTGTTTAGAGGCAATTTAAGTTAATCAAATAACAATTGTGAGGTGTGTTACGTTGTATGAATCTGAAAGACACAAAGTACGTTAGTTAGCTTAAACTTTACGTCACCTCTGAAACAGACTGAAAACAGCTTTAAAGTTCAAAATACATAGAGAGCAATGTAAAAACAGCACTGCAATACGGGTAAAATTTAAGCATATTTGAACTCAATTTTCTCCAACAAAATATTTTGTATTAGTAGAAGCAGTGGAGTGCAGGCGGAACTGTTGCAATTCTACAAAAAACACTTAGAAGATTTCTGATTGCAATATATTGCTACGGTAACATTTTTATTGTTTAGATGCAAGCAAGGCATTTGGTTTGCAAAGCAGCCGTTAGGAAGGAAACTAACAATACAGAAACTTTGAGTCAGCTTCATTCAGTGTAAAGGGATAGTCAGCTTCACTGGGACAAATTTGAACTTGTTTTCCAGTTTGTAAAAATTTACCCCAAATTCTCTCTCTCTCTCTCTTTCTGTGTGAATATATATATATAATATTTTCCTAATAATTGTGCTGTATGCTCTTCTCTGTAATCTTTCTTTGGCAACATATGATGCTAATCGTATTGGTAATATAGCTCAGTAATAGCACAGCTGCTCCATCGTCCTTGTGAAGTGTGTGTTACATTTTACTGGTGGTAACGATTAGACTTGAGGACAATGGAAAGAGTCACTGAGATATCCCAAAATGGAAATTAACTATCCCTTCAAATGAAGATGTTGAGTATTAGTTCTGGAGGTAGGTTTTTGGCCTCGGGTAGGACCTAGGCCTGGTCCTCCACCCACCATCCAGAGCCTGAGTAGGGTGGAGAGGTGCTTGGCGTTAGAGGGTGGTGATCCCCATGGATGGCTCCCATTCTGGGCATGTGGCTGGTGTGACATGGACCTCCGTCAGAACCACTCTACTGAGACACAGCCAGGCCCAGCAACGTTAATACAATATGCAATATTTGTTATGCCTTAGGTTGTACGTAACACATCCTGTATTTCACTGGTATGAGTCAGGAGGGGAAAATACTCTTTGTTGTGGCTAGATTTCCTGGTTTGGTAGGTATTCCAAAAGAACCTTCCATAACTTTTTCGTCTCTTTTCTCAGTACTAGTTGATTCATTCAAATCTAATTGTTGAATTTATATGAATCATATTCAAAATCTGTTCAAGTCTCAATTTAATTTTAGCTTCGGTCCAATTACATGTTGTCTTTGCTGCTGTTGCATTTATCTGTACTTACACTTTACAGTAACATAAAATGGTAACCTGAAAGCAAAGAATGCTAATAGGGTTAGAAGACTGCTCTCCCAAACAGGAAAATTTGAAGTGCCCTGATTTGCAGAAGGGCAAAACAGCCTGTTTGTTGACTCCGCAGTCCTATTTTATTGCTTGGTTGTTTGAAAAAGTTGGGTGATTTCAATTTGTTCAACAGTTAAGATCGAGTTCATCACTTCCTTAATCAGATACCTAAAATGAACTTTACATGCACTCTGTGCAGATGCAGGATGTTATCCAAATGATGCATATTTCCCAGTCAGTTCATCCTATTCTCGAAAAAGGATTAATCAATTGCTCCATAAGATGAGTCAGCACGTTGCAGCCAAGTATGATAACTGTTCCTCTGAGGTCAGAGCATCGCCAAGCCTTGTGCTGAATATCAAGGACTAGATTAAGACTGAACAAATCGATAGAGCAATCTATACTGAGCAGAACATTGTCTGAGCCAAGGCTGTTAGCCTTGTAGCTGAGCTTGGGTGTCTTAGAATGAGCGTTCAGTGGATTAATACTGCGCTGATCCAATTTAGCATCTACCCACAGAAAAGGCATTGTAGACTGATATCATTTTTCAAGTGCGAGGTTATTCGGCTGCAGTTTGTGATGCATTTCATCAATACCCAATGTTGATTTTACCTAACACTGATGTGTAAGCCATTGTGTTGAGTAAATTGGTGACTAAAAAGAACTTTTCATTGATTAATTGAATACTGTACATTGATTAAATGGGAGGACAAATAATCTTGAGAAAGAAAAGAAACATACACCTATAAACCTATACTGTAAGACAAGAGACTGGACAAAAGAGGGTACAACAGAGCAGGAGGAAGAATGACAGAAATGCATCAGTCACATGTCATTGCAGTCTGGAGCAGACTATGTGGGGTGTTTTTTTCAGTAAAGAACTGCTCCCAGTTGTAACACTGCTGGCCAACTACTGATATAAACTCCACAATGCAACTCCATTTAAATGGTTTTGCTTAACAAAGTGTTTCTTTCAAACAAATTAAGCCCAAAACTGTTCGTGGCCGCATGTTTTGTGAAGCTATTGAATTACAGCTGCTTGTAGCTCTGATCACAACTCCCCAATTGCCCCCATCGCTGCCATCACCACAGTGAATGGCTGCTTTGATCACAATGATTAGAAATGTCCAATTATTTACTCTGTCACATTCCACATCAATTAAAGCAGCAGTAGGCCAACAGAGCGAGTAAGGGGGGAAGAGGGGTGGAAGTGAGATGGAGAGAAGTTTCAAGGAAAGAAAAAGGAGGGGGGTGTGGAGTAATAAGGCACAACACTGCTGAATGGATGGTCTAAGTCGTGGAACCTAAGTACAATGAAGTTTTGTCCATCCTTGGTTGTTGACCTTGGTTGATACCAGACCTTCAAGTCTGGTATCACTGTGCTTGGAATTCCTTCAAATCTTCCAGTACAGTCCAGAATGTTTGGTCACTTTTAGGATTCAGATTTTAGGAAACTATATCTGGCCTTTTATAGCCCTGCAGTCCAAATGGGGTTTCTCCTCACTAAGCTCCAACACCTTCTAGCAATAAATTCTGGGTATTTGTTTTGCATTTTTATGCTTCACAGCATAGAAAGTGCAACATCTTTGCACACTGACTCAACAGCATACCTTTCTTCTTTGAAAAGTCTCTTTTTACCCTTTTTTCTTGTCACTTCCATCTCATTCTCTTCCTCACTACCCTCACACATGGTGCTTACAACTCTTGCACTCACTCTTACTGTACAGTATGCTCTCTTTTTCACAGTGCTGTATTTTTTCATACAGTATAGCTTTATTTTCCCTCATTCTTTCAATGCTCTCATTTTGCCCTCTGGTCATATTTGCAACACTGTAAGCGTGGCTAAAGAGCTGTCATTCTGAGTTACAATGAGCCTCATCTGGACATTTTCAGAAATGGGTCTACAGCATTCTTTTCTCCCTGAGAACAACAGTGTGCGTCTCCCTGAGCTTCTTTTCAAATTCCTGGGCCTTGCTTCTGGCTTTCGGGCCCTGTAAACACTGCTGGCTTGAATAGGCAGAAAGACCTGACATCTCTGTCAGTGTGTGTGTTACTGTCTTACTCTGTGGAGGTCTTGGCCAAAGTATCACAGGAGCTGTAGCTGACCCCAGAAAAGGCCTCCTTGCAAGGTAAGGTCCTCATTGCATCCATCCAGTCACCCATGTTCCTCATGGCAGGAACCTCTGCACTGCTCCTGTCCAACAATAAGTTGGCTGGCCTGAGAGAAAAGGAGAAACATAAGAAAAAGTGATGAATGACCTATAACATTTTCATGTATTAGATAACATGAGCATTCTCAGCATAGTTTCAGGAAAACAGGTGGATAAGCATCATCCCGATCATCAGCTGACAATTTAATACAGTATGACAGGTGTTGTCTGGCCAGTAGTCACCCACCACCTGTGGAAGGTGAGCTATTTCTACAACTATGTGAATATTGAGTGTGGACAGTTTATAATGGTGTCTAGGCTCCAGGCGTGTCTCCTGAAGCACACAGCGTGCAAGCACAGATGAGCAGAGGGAGTGATTAAAATATATTTCCGTGAAGGAGGGTCACAGCCTGGAGGTGGACACTATGGGGGGAAAACATGACATGCTGTTGTGTGAGAAGAAGTGTACATTGAGCACTGTTAGGAGAACTTTACCTTCAGGGCTTTATGCTAAAAACCTTTCTGACAGTTTCTAACCTGATAGGTCCTTCAGGAAAGTGACGTCATTGCAATGCACATAAATAACATGCAACTTTAGGAATACTTTATGTTATGTAAACATATTTTTAGCTTTATATATGTCATTTTAAGCAAATTTCAACATTGCCAGTTATCACAAATGCTTGATTGCAGTTGTTGCTGCTAAGGGTGGCCCAACTAGTTATTAGGTTTAGTGGGCAATCACTTTTTCACACAGGGCCAGATGGGTTTAGATTTTTTTTTCCCCCTTAAAAATAAAAATCCTCATTTAAAAACTCCACTTTGTGTTTACTTGTGTTATCATTGTCTCACATTTAAACTTGTTTGATGATCTTAAACATTTAAGTGTGACAAACATGAAAAAAAAAAAAGAAATCAGGAAGGGGGCAAACACTTTTTCACACAACTGTGGGTTGTTGCAAGTAAGATTCCTTCATTGGATTTACTGTAGGGAATATGGCAGTTTGGCTTAAAATGGATACTAACATAATATTACTGACGGTAAACACCTCAGGCTTTCTGCCAGAAAACCCTTCTCTGGCAGAAAGCCATGGCTGCAAAGAAATGCCATGTGCTTGTATGTTTGTTGCTGAGTCAAGATCATGTCATGTGTCACTGGACTCATGCAAAATGGTTGGCAGGCTTTGCATTTTCCCAGACAGATGGGCCAGTCTGTGCTGTCACACCAACCATCCTTCAGTGTTTAAGCAACTATTTAATTCTAAAATGCATGAGGGAGTTTGTAATCTATTTGTGCACTGTTAACGGCAGATGTTAATGTAAAGTGAGCAACACTTTTTTCTTTCTTCTTTGATTTAATACTTAATTTCTCTTCTCATGCCTCTAAAATGCAGTCCTAGTGTTGAATATTCTGACTTACTTAACTTTTTACTTCCTAACAAACTTTATTACTTATTTTTGGCTTGAAATGCATATGGTAGAAGTACGAAACATTTCCATTCTATGTACTGTATCCAGAAAGAAGATTCCTAACAAAAGCGGCATCAGTTTCTGTCTAACCTCATTACCTCTTTCTGCAGTACATGTGCTGTTTTGGCAGAACACAACATTAGATTTTATTACACTGGATGGTTTGAATTGGATCAAATCAAATTAAATGCACTGTGTTGGGCTTTAGATTGCTCAGTCAACAGCAAAGAGCGGAGGAAAGGCTGCAGGCACTTTCTCTGATTGATGTTTGCCAAAGGGGGATAGAAGAAGGACGAAGGGAACGCTGAGCAGACAGCGAGAGAGGGATATTAAAGGTGAATTAGAAAGCTAAAGATGTCAGGAATAAGCCCATATTGACTAAACATGTCAAATTTTCAATATCACCACAGATGCTAGTTTACTCAAATGTGGTCCTCCTCAGTACTGTGAAAGTGGATCACGTAAGTACAGACAGTAGGAAACCAGGTCAAACCAAGTTAGGCCAATTTAGGACTATTGGCAAAATGATCAGTCTGACAGTTTAAAAAAAAAAGCATGTGTTTACCTCTAAATTTCCAAGTGGCATTTAAAATTAGGTTTCAAAGTCTCCAAAACATCTTCGTCTTCTTTTTTCTTTTTAATAAAGACATGTTGCACCTGTCTTGCAGATTAGAAAAAGGCACCTGTGCCAAGACAAACTCACAAGGGAATAGAGCAAGGCAGGAAAGGACAGAATGGAAAGAAAAGGTAGCTCTCCCTTGGGGGAATGCTATTCATGGCAATGTAAACAAACTCATTAGAATACCAGGAAGTCCACCTCTGCTTGGCTGACTTGGATCCATAGGGAGGTTTGAAGCTGCCATAAATGTTTACATGTGCGTGCATGGGAAGTGCTACCAAGAGGTGAAGCAACTTCAAAGAGAGAAGGTAAAATCAGGCAGGTTAAAAAAAAGTTTCAGCTGAAGTGATGTAATAAAGAGAGGCTCTGGATTTCACACGATACAACATAAGCTACATTTAGATGAATCACATTATATGTCTTTCATCCTCTCAGCTATTAAGGAGTTTTTTTAATGGTCATCCCCTTTTTATCTCAAATATACTTTAAACTTTAAAGTGATAGGTGGCATTAAATGATAACTTTCTTTTTTGTCAACCTGGACCTTATTTCTAGGGGTTTATTTACTCACTGGTACAATTTCTGTATCACTTAAACTCCTTCGGAAGATATTACGTTGAGTCGCTCTTCAGCGTACATCCAGTATAATGGGAGAGGGGCAGCCTCTCTATAAGACACTATCTGCAGCAAAACTCCTTCATTTTATCTGTGCTTTAAGTAGAATGAACAAACAAATGAGTACTATTGTCCTGAGTTCAGAGGTTTAAAATTTTCAGTTTGGTGGTGTCTGGGTAGCGAGCTGCTCTCTCAGCTGTACTTCGGTGGTGCGGCCTATAAAGTGTTGAGAAAACGTCCCCATAACTTACGGAGAGTTAATTCTTGACTCACAGGACAATAGTACTCTTTCATTTATCCATTCTACTGTACTTAAGGCATTGATGAAATGAAGGAGTTCTGCTGCAGATAATGCCTTATAAATAGGCTGCCCCGTTTCTCCCTGGATTTTTATGCCAAAGAGCAACTCAACGCAACATATTCCGAATGAGTCAAAGTGATACAGAAATGTTACCGTAGAGCAAATGCACGTATAAACTCCTAGAAAAAAGGTCCAGGTTAAAATAAAGATAGTTATCCTTTAATCCCATTTCAAACAACATTTACACCAAACATTTTGTATATTTATATCACATTATCATGGTCTTATTTTAACAGTATTAGGGCATGCAACATTTGAAGTTCAGTGACTCTAATACATTGAGTTCAAAATCATCCTTAAAATTAAATCTAGTCCTGCTGTTTTACTTCTTTTTTTCTTTTTCCTAGAAATGTTTTCTGTAAATTTCATGATGATGCAATAGCTTTGATTTAGATAAGGAAAATATGGGTAAAAAAAAAAAAGTTAAAATAGAAATTCAGTCTGCTGCTATTAGGCAACAGTGTCAAAAGTACCACACTGAGAAAAGACAGAATACTAAGAGAAGAAAAGAGATGTGGGATCTCAAACAGAGATGGGAGAAGAAAAGTAAGAGGAGAAGAGGGAAAAAAAAGATGCACTTGAGGTGGTGGAGTGGGTGTTGTTACAATGATTGAGTCTTTTCCTGCCAGATCAGAGGCCTGTCAAAATGCTGAGCGCCCCCAAGGACCCCCTGGAAAGACTGGTTTGTCTGAGAGGGAGGGAATTCGGGGCTAGATGGAGGGGGTGGTTTGCATGAGAGAAAAAAAGAAGAATGTGAATCTTCCCTGAGAAGATTTCTACTCTCTTTTGCCAAAATAAATCTGCTAAAGAAAACTAAAACTAAAACAAAATAACAGTTAGGACTAAATAATAAAGATAAAAATTAAAGTTCTGGGTTTTCAGTCACAATTTGCAGATTTTTTCTGGAGTATTTATCTTTCTCTTTTTTCTCATCTGCCGAATTCAACTACTTCTGCTGATTTCCTCTCTGCTGCCTCCGCTGAGATGTAAGCTGCCAACGACCTTGCTTCGCCTCCCTTATCATCTTCTTTGTTTCCTTTGTAGTTACACTTTGAGCAACATCTCCTGGCAACTCAAGACAAGATGATTGGAGAGGAAGCAGCTATGTGTTAAAGGGAAAAATGAAGCAAAGAAAAAAAACATCTGTCTAATGCCAGAGGATAGTTGTAAAACCTCCTGTGGATTCAACAACATATAGAGATGCAGAAGATGCCCCTACTGAAGAGAAGGAAGAGTAAACACACTGCAGAGAGAATAAAGTCTACCCTATTTCTCACTGACATTTCTTTGTCTCTCTTCTCCTCTACCTTTGACCTCCAAATAACCAGGGCTGTGTAGTCTCTTGTTTATAGAGCTCACTGGGGAAGAGAGAAGGGGAAAAACTTGAACAGATAAAGCACATGTGGGCAGGACAGTGGGGAAGAAATGAACTCTCACTGCATTACTGGGACAATTGCCAAGGTGTATCTAGCAGAGGTCAGACAGATATATTGGGCCAATATTGGCCTTTTCAGTTTTGACATGTGGCCATTTGCAATCTGCTGCTTATGCTGGGGGAGATGGATCAAATGTGCTTTTTGTCATTATTGTGCAGGCAGTGTAAGGGAGGCTTATCTAACTTTTAATTTGACACTAGTCAGATTCAGAATACAGAACCCTATTCTTCCAGTGAATCATTTATTTATTTTTCTGAATTTCAGGGTGATTTTTCTTACATTTTTTAAAACCTAAAACTCCAAGTAAAAGAGAAGAAAAAACAGCCCTAGTTAATATTGACGTTCATTGTACAGCTTTTATTCTCTCACCTGCATTTGTTTACATTGCTCAACCATCTCTAAATACTGTATTTATCTTGTCTGTCTACTTTGTAATAGTGTATATTTTTAAAGTCCAATATTCCTTATCCATGTATTTTTAGCATCTAACTGTTCTTCGTTATCTACTTACCTATCAGAATGTATGTCCTTGTGTATTTGCCTAACTATATGCTCTTTTGCAATCTTAAGAACATTTCAGTCTCAAAAGTCCTAACTCAGATCTTAGCTGTGCCACTTATACCAAAATTTCTTTAAAGTCTTTATAGCAATTCTACTAAACTTTGCCAGATTTATTCTATTTGGCCATCCCAGCAAAAGCTAATTTGGCTAACATCTCATATCTTGTCTCTTCTCTGAGCTCTTTCCAGCCAGAAAAGTCAGTTCCGTGATGAATTATGTCTTATCTCTTGGTCCAGAATGTAGGGGGCTGAAATTTAGACTATACCTATTTTTAATCAATTTTACCTTATAGGTCTTCGGTAAGTGCACATAAGTAAGCACAATGCCAAATCACAGACGTTCAACCGCTGCTACATGCTAACTGATTGTCTTATATTTGAGATCGCTTGTGTTCCAACACTTTTGCCCGTGGCCACAGTTTGCAGTTTTATGTTTTAGACGCCTTGAAAACCAATTCAGACAGTGACCGCCCAACCCTGATTGGACTCCTGTTGGCCCATAATTAGTCTCTGACAGCCAACCTTGACCCACTAACCCCAGTCTCGCTCCGTCCGCAGGCAGGGACAGTAAACTCTGACCAGGTCCCACCTCCAAAGTCTCCAGATGCTCTGCTCTGGTCCCAGGCTTTGGTCTGGGCTTTGTGGAGGAGGGGGGGTAGTGCATTAGCCAGCCAGGACAGCCCTAAGACAAACGAGGTGTGTTGAGCCGAGCGCAGCTGCTCCCGCTGTGCAACTGCCGCTGCCACCACACACTCACACACACACACATCCCCACACCGAGTTCTAATAAATCACCACACAGGCCTCTGTCGGCCAGGCTGTGCTCACCCAGTGTTAAAAGCCAATCAAGAAAATTACATGCAAACTCCAAGGGACCTATTTTCACTTTCTTAAGAAATCATTAGTCAATGTTATGAGCTCTGACATCTCCATAATA
Organism: Atherinomorus stipes; assembly: GCA_023101725.1. Lineage (NCBI taxonomy): Eukaryota > Metazoa > Chordata > Actinopteri > Atheriniformes > Atherinidae > Atherinomorus > Atherinomorus stipes. The sequence goes on along the minus strand of JALJCO010000288.1, from coordinate 31,522 downwards.
CCATTGCCGTCTGCTGCAGACTCAACGCCCGTTTCCCTCCCTGCCCAGAACTGACAAGTGTACATGGGCTGCCCTGCTTCCCCACAGCCCCCTGGGAGAATGGTGGTCACAACAAAGGGGACAACACAAGGGGAAGTAGAGGAGGACAGACAAAAGGACAAGGGAGAGAAAATGGCACTGGTGTGCTCTTAAACTGTACCTTAATGGAAAAGATAAAAAAGGAGAAAAAAAAAACATAATTTGAACATTTTAAGTAAACACCATATATACTATTATGAGTATGAGTAATTTCCTAAGTAGGGGAAGTGTTTATCTTGAGGTTCTGCCTTATGTAGCCTCAAACTGAAACAGACATACATCAATGGTGTAAGAAACATAACTCTCACCCTCCACCATCTGTATCAAATCACATCATCTCTGACCTTCATTCATAGAAAATGAAACTGCAACTGCTGTTAATACCTCACTGCTTTGTGATCACAGAGTAGAACTTGCTATGACTAGAAATAACCCAAGCTGCTGCACATTTAGGATACAGGGGAGACTACCTTTAAAATGGATTGCTATGTATATCTGTTCTCAAAATAGAAACAAAGAAGAATAAACTAACATGGATCACTCTGCTCTCTCTAAACCAGCAGATGAGTGTCCATTTATTTCATAATTATTAATTTTTAAAAGTTAAATAACCCCCAGAAAAGAGCAATCAAAGATTTACTCCCGTCTTGATACCTGGATGTGGTGTTGGCTGTGATTTTGAGACTGCTGGGGTTGCGGATGAGTTTATCCAGGATGCTGACAATCTGCTCAAACTTAGGACGATTGTTCCGCTCTTTCTGCCAACAGTCCAACATCAGCTGGTAGAGAGTGGCGGGACAGTCCATGGGTGGAGGCAGGCGGTAACCCTCATCTACAGCTTTTATTACCTTCATGCAAGAACAGACAATATTAGAATACATCAAAATCCAAAAGTGTGTACTAGTTTTCTGAAAGCATGTGTATAGGGATCCTTGTAAATACAGTACAACAAATCTTTAATCCTTGATTAGTTAAATTATTGCATTTTATTCGCTTGCTTTTCCATTGGAAAATTAGTTTTAACATATATCCAACTTGTGGACTCTCAGAATATAAAGGATGATAAATTATTGTGAACATTTTTTAGTGTTTCCATTGTGTTACATGTAGATCTAAAAATGTGGAAATATCATTATTTTACTTTCCTTTCTGAATATTAACTAAAAAGTCACCGACGTATTCATTTACATCCTACCAATGAAACTTGTGCAAAGTTGCCAGCACTGCACGGTTTATGTGCACATTGGCTCCTCTTTACTAAAAGAATAGTTTAGTAGGTTTCCCTATTAAAAGGAAATGGCAATTTGGCAGCACTTACATCCTGATTGGACATCTCCCAGTATGGCCGTTCCCCATATGACATCACCTCCCAGAGTACAATGCCATAACTCCAGGCATCGCTGGCTGATGTAAACTTCCTGTATGCGATAGCCTCTGGGGCAGTCCATCGGATAGGGATCTTTCCTCCCTGAAAAATGGGAAGAAAAAAAACTTATTTATGGCATTTTGCCAGTCAGTTACCATGTTATTTATCAATTTAGCTGAAAAAAAACAAAAACGAAAGATACTATCCAAATCATAATCTAAAGTTCTGTCACGTTTCATTATGTTTTGCACAAATGAATAATATAGAACTGATGGAAGGAGTCTGACAGCTGTGAAAGTTAAGGGGAATTCTGGCCATGACAGTCAACTTTAGGTTGTGCTTCACAGTCAGATACACTGCCATCTGCAAAATACGGCCGTACAATGTCTGATAATGATGGAAACACTGCAGAATATAAACACTCAGAGACAAAAGGTTAAATGAACACAATATGAAAACAAAGCAACTCCTTCACTTATGGAAAATCCATCTATCGCACTTAGAAAATGAAGTGCAAAAGAGGCAGAAATCAGCTCACACTGGGGGAACACACTGAAGTAAATACATAAAAACAATACTTAATAATGGCAGGGCAAAAGAGGTTAAAATAAAAAAGTCCCAGTGAGGCCTGGATGTGACTGAGATAGCATGCGTGAGAAGTTGTCGGTTACTGGAACATTGGAGTTTATTATTCTCTCTTAGTCCATTTCATGTATTTCTGGGAGAAAGGCAAATGCCACACAGACTGTTTATTTGACAAGCAATTTTCAGCCAGCAAATTATACTGTGTGTATGTGGTATGCATGCAGCCCCTTCAAACAAAGGTACATTACAGAAAGACAGATGACTGTCTGAAACATGGCACAGCTCCTGTTATGTTTCACTTCATGGCATTAGCCTCTGTTGTACAAAGAAAACTACTAGAATGCTAATGAAGTGAAATTTTTATTTTCTCTTAAAAGTCCCTCTGCTTTCCTCCAAAATGCTCATATCTGCTTCTCAAAACCTGACTTTTCTTTACTTTTTCACACAAGAAAATTTCTTAGAAAGTTAATAACTCTGGGAGGTTTCCCACAGAGTGAAGTGCAAGAAAAGTGGTTCTTGAAGTGGTCCTCTTCATGACCTTCAGGCTGGTGTATGTGGATTTCTATCTACCTTCTCATAACTCAGATTTTATTTATGTATTCTTCTCCCTTGACAAGGTAAGCAATTGGAAAAGGTATGCAGTGTGTTTTCTCAGATTGCTTCAGTGTACGGAGAGAGATAGGAGAGGTTAGTTTTTGTATAGAATAGCTGTGTATATTGCTGGCTGCTGGTGTAATCCAACACAAAAAGCAGAATGATGTGCCCCAGGAGTTTGCTCAATGTATTCATTCAGGTTGCCATTTGATCTTCTTGACACAAGTTTTCAAACCAGCTTACTCTGGTGGTGTAGGCAGCCTCCGGGTCGTCCTCCAGTACTCTGGACAAGCCAAAGTCTGACACTTTGCACACCAGATTGCTGTTGACCAGGATGTTGCGAGCTGCCAGGTCTCGGTGAACGTAACCCATGTCTGACAGATACTTCATGCCCGAGGCGATGCCACGGAGCATGCCGACCAGCTGAATTCCTGTAAACTGGGCGTCGTGCTTCTGTAAAAAAAAAAAAAAGAAAAAAAAAAGATAGAAAGGGAGAACAGATGACAGTTAAGAAAGGGGCGCTGGAGGTGCAATCTTTCAACAAACATCTTAAACACCAAAAAAGTCTGACCTTTCAGGCCATTAGAATATAATGAAACCTTTCATTATTACAGACACACGTTTTCATTAACCTTTGAAAACTACCTCTGACATTCTGTACTCCGTCTTCAGGGCAACTGTGAAATCTTAAGGCCAGAGGAAAAGTATTGTATGAATATTAGAAGTATAGCTAAATAAAACAAAAATTCCATTGTTTAAATAGCACAATTATTGTCATTCCCATCTTATGTGCTGTCTGTCATGTTCTTCATTGTGTATTTATTGCAATATTTAAAAAAAGGAAAAAAAAATACATGCGTGAGAGTGTAAGGGAGCTTTATTGTAACTTAAATGACCTGCTTTCTGTTATATGCAGGCTGGATTCTTCACCATCTGTATATATGGGAGTTACTGTAAGCCTCTTTTTTTCAAGGCTTATTGTTTTACACCAAGTTTAAATACTTATCTTTAAGGTAAACATCTTATGTCTGAATACATAGACATATTCAGGGAGCCTTAAGACATCAAAGAACTACATATATGACATTTTGTGGCAGCATATCTAATTGTTAAGAAATCTGTTTATAGAGTGAATCTAAGAGATTTCATCTGGATAATCCGCTGGATTTTATGGCAGCATGTTTGCAAAATGGTAAGATGTAGCATTCAAACAGATGAATGAGATACTGTATAAACACAAAACACATTTTTTTCTCTGCTTGCATTGGCAGGCAGGAGTGTTTACACTGTATGCAGTGACATGTGTTTATGTGTAAGACTATAGTATATGTTCTGTAATCTCTGGAAAGGAAAGAAATATAAACCGAGGGAGCATGAGAGAAGCAAAAGTATGAGATGACAAAATAGTCAGAGAAAGCTGACAATGTTAAGCAAAACAAGACTTTTTTTTTCCCCCTTACAGTATCTGTGGTACTTTTCAGTCACAAGTGAGTACAGTTAATCTGTGGCTATCTGTTTTATATCCATGGTCATAACTTGGTCTTCACTTATGCTGACTCACTCGTTTTTTTCTTAAAACCATGTCTTTTGCAAGCTGAGTCTAAGACAAATGTATAAGATGAAAAACCAACCCACCACCCTCTGCTCCCTTTACCTGGAGCCCTACTGTAACTTCCAGATCACCTCAATTAGTTACTTTAAAGCTTTCACAGATTCAGGACATTGATATAAGCTAGAAAGTAGAAAGAGACACGAATGTGTATTTGTACATGTGACACATTTTCAGTGATGAAGAACAGGCCTCTGGGAGAACGTGAGGAAATAGAAGCTAAACCACCCGAGCTATGTCTGAATACAGTGCAGAGACATGTGGAAAAATGGCTAAAACAGGCATGAGTGCACATGCTTTCGTGCCAGTAATGTAGTTTGGCTGTTGTGCTTTAGCTAATTTCAGAGAGCAGGATAATTCCTCTTTAAGCTAGAGGCATGGCAACAATCAAGTTCATCCTAGACTAAAGAGCAGCGGCCCTACAACTGTACAAATATCATCATTCCATAGCAACAGCATACATGTTTTTTTCTTCTTTAAATTTTGTTTTGTTTTTTTGTCAGGCTGGTATTAGTGTACATACCTACATGAAAGAAATATGCAATTTTAGAGTTATTGCTAAAGGTTCCTGTCAATGTGTAAATGAGGGAACCAACTAAACAGCATCTTCTAACAAATGTTGCTGAACAATCTTTTCCTAACAGAATTTTTTCCCTGTGGTGTTCTCTGTACTTATTCTGTTTCTACAGAGCTGACACAAGCTTTACTTTTCAAAGAAAATCAATGTTTAAAAAAACACTCCATATTTCAGAGTATGGATAAACAAATGTGTCTTTTAGTCCGACAGACTTTCTGCATTTGACATGCTGTTTGGAGAATACAGTAAAGAAATGACAGGAAATACTCAAATCAGCAGTTTTCATGAGTAGCCTACTGCATATGAGTTCATATTGTGGAGTTAAAACTTTATACAAGTTACATTTACCAATAACTCTTAGTGCCACATAGTTATTTAAAAAATAACTGGTCAAATCTCATTAAAGGTGACAGCTACAATTTTTTCATCAAACCAATATTTTAAAAAATAAATAAATAGTACATCCATAGAAAATTTTTAGGGATGCAGAATTGAAGTATTCATTAAATAGTTTTTGAATAACTGTTTTATCAATTTTGACGGATTTAAAAAGTAAGTATTTACACTTGATTACCATGCCCCCAACATCAGAATTTCTTGCCATTAGCATTAGTTCTGGAGTTGCCAGCTCAATGGGAGCTATGCACAGCTCCACTAATCCATGAACTTAAGGCAGCTCCTTTGTTTCCTGTCTTTCATTACTGTACAAACCGACTAGGTGTGCCTGACCTCAGTAACCACAACGACAATGGCCACGTGTGTAGAAATAGCATCTTCCTAACATTACATTTATCAAATTTAAGTGTCCCTCAAGACCCAAACGATGAATAATTGAGTTTAAAGTTAGCCCCATAAGTGGTGGGGTCATTTTTGGAAAAACTTAAAGGTACAGTATGTAAAAAATCGAAGGTCAATGGCAGAAAAATGTGATACATAATTCAAAACTGTGTTTCTACTGATGTGTAATCGCTGCACTAGAATAACTGTTTTATGTTTATTTTCTTAGAATGAGCCGTTTACATCTACTTGCTGGGTGTATGCTATACCTATCTTTACCACTAGATATCGGTAATTCTTACATACTGTATCTTTAAAGAAGTGTCGTGTATTGTCTCAGATCCTGGGTAGCACTAAAGAATGGGCTTTATGCACACCTCCAGTACTTCCTGAACTTAGTACTGCACCTTTGTTTCCTGTCTTTAAAGATTGGATGAACTGATTAATCCAGGTGTGTCTGATCTCAGCAAATGGCCAGACACACCTGGATTAATCAGTTCATCCAATCATGTAAGACAGGAAACAAAGGTGCAGTACTAAGTTCAGGAAGAACTGGGGATGTGCATAAAGCCAATTATGTCATAGGTCCAATAAGATATTCCAGATTACATGCAAGATTCTGGGAATTTGTGTTTAATCTTTTTCCAGCTATTGTGAAGCAATCCTTTGCAAAATTCCAAAAATGAAAATAAGAAATTAATTTAATAGGTTTCTATTATGGTTTCCAAACTAAGCTACACTGTCAGCAGAGGATGGTGACAGTTTGCGCTGCTTGCGGTTTAAATTTAGTAGAGAAGCTAGTTGTCCTAATCTTAAACATACAAACAAACAAAAAACAACAAACACAAGGCTGAGAAAAGCAAGCAAGCGCTTCCTTGGACATAAATCTCCTCTCTAGGAATACCCTGAATACTACAGACCGGGTCAGATGTGACTCTTAAATGTGTGTATTTGCTTTTTTAATGGGATCAAATCTCTGCAATATGCAACAACTACCTCTGGTAATAGTATGAAGCATTTTTCTTTTTTTAAATTGTTTCCATTCACCTTTTCTTTTTTTCATATATGTGTAAGTGTTGTGTGTATGTATGTCTGATAAATTACCTCCTTAAAACAGAAGTCAGCATTAAATCTTGTTTAATCTGTATTCAGTTTCTAATTACATCATATTAGTATTCTGTTTTATAGAATACAAAAATAACTGAAATTGTTGGTTTATCGCTTGTTCTTATTGAGCGTCACCTGTTCTTATTAAGAAAGTATGAAAACACATGGAAGACAGATGTTTGTGAAGTTGGTTTCTTAATCATTAGCACATGTTCCCCAAACTACTTGATTTGTATCTCTGTAATGCATTATAATTCATCCTGGACTCCAAAGGTGCATGTGTTTATATAATTACTTACTCTTAAGAAGCTGTCGAGGGAACCATTTTCCATGTATTCCGTGACAATCATCACTGGTTTACCTGCAAAGAGGAGATTTCAGCCAAAGGTCAATTTATTCAAAAATAATAACATCTGTTTGTTGCACAAACAACCACAAGACTCTGGAGCTTTCATATCATGCTGAGTTCAGATTTATTCTCGGAAGCAAAGTCATGTGGAGTCAACGGGAGTGCAGGGATTTGACTTAAGACAGACATACAAGAGCCCTGATCGGGACCAGGTTGAATTTAGCCCTTCACTGTCTGTTATGCGCACACACACACATCCAAACACACACCACAGAATGAAATGATCCTTGTCATAGTTTTAGGGTCCCAGCAGGTCAGCTGTCAAAGTGTGACATCTTTATTTCTGTGGAAGAACTGAGTGTAAACCCATGCTGTCTTTTATCATCTGTGCTTGATCAGAGGATAGCCAACACAAGGTTATTGCAAGAGAAGAAACAAAGAAAGAGGGGAAGAAAAAAAACTTTGAAAGAAAACTTTGGCTCTTCTATTGTTGAATGAAGGCAGTGTGAGTCAGGACTTGTTTGTGTCCCAGTTGGCTTTGGTCTTGCTGTTTTACTCTTGAGATAACAGCAGCTGTACACTTCCTCTCCATTTTTATTCTGATTAATATGCCTTCCTTCCCACTGCCCCTTTCACTCCTGACCTACCTTTGCTCCATTATGCCTGTTTCTCCTTTTCCATCACCTAATCCCTCACTCTCATCCAGTCTTCTTGCATGTATAAATGGGAATCCCTTTCCACATCTGCTTAGACTTTCTTTCCTTTTTGTTTTATTAAGAGCAAGACGATGACTCCATCTGACAGATGAGGGTGATGGATTTTTTCTTATTAGCATCTATAACCCCTACAAGAAAAAAAGACATATAATATTAAGGGATAACTGTATTCTTTTAGTCAACTACATCAGAACAAAACTTGTTTGGATTTTTTTTTTTATTATTATTATTTTTTTATTGATGTTTCCTGACCTTTTTCCTGTCCTGTGAAAACATCTTTATATTATAAACCAAAGGAAAAAAAGAAAAAAAAAAGAAACAAAAGAACAAAAAAGCTAAAAATTTCAAAGGACTTTTCAATGGACCAACCATTGAAAAGTCCTTTGAAATCTTACAATAATGGTGGAAGCACCACTCAGTATCCGCATGATTAAGTTTGGGATGCAATGACATTGAGAGCTGCAGCTCCTAACAAGGACAAAGTCTCCAGCCTTTCAGTAAGACATTGGTTCAAAACTCATTTGTCAGAATCTCTCCCTTAAGTCTGTTTACTTTCCTACTTCTGCTATGATTTACTTCTGTACATCCCTCCCACCTGCAAATGGTTATGTTGAAATAAAAAAGGTGGTTAGTTTTAGAAGCATATACATTGTCACAGTCAGGTTTAATAATCACAGTTTGGCCACAGTTCCACTAAATGTGATGATATGGGGCGGCTGTAGCTCAGGTGGAAGAGCAGTCGTCTTTCAACCGGAGGGTTGTGGGATCGATTACAGGCTTCCCCAGACTACATGCCGAAGTGTCCTTGGGCAAGACACTGAACCCCAAGTTGCCTCCCGATGTGCCCATCGGGGTATGAATGTGTGTGTGATTGTGTGTGCGACTGGGTGAATGTGATATGTAGTGTAAAGTGCTTTGAGCGGTTAGTATGATTGGAAAAGCCCTATATAAGACAGCCCATTTACCATGATACCTGACACAAAACAATTTCTTATAAATAAGTTATCATCTCTGAATTTTTCGGCCTTTATTGCAAACTATCCTGCACACCGTAAGTGTAGACAATTGATATTTTACAGGTTCTGATAAAACTTGACTAACTGAAAAAAGAATTAGAATTAGATTTTAAAAAAGTCCAATTTTTATATACCATAATGGTATTCTACAAAACAAAAAGTAATATCTTCCAGAAATGTGCCCTCTGGCGACAAGTGGAAGTGACAGCAATATTGTGCACATGCATGAGCTCCTTTGACTGCTATGGTCTTTAGTTTAACCCTCACTACACTCTTTCTGAGCCAGAAGTTACTGTAGAGGTGCAATGTCTGCCAAGGTGGTAAAGTTATAAATCTGCAAGTTGTTTATGGTTTGATACTTGAATAAGCTGACAAACTGTATGCTAACGGTAACAACAGGCTAATGTTGGCTTGTATTTCAAATATCCAAATTGACAGGCTGAGACCACGATTACCTTATGAAATGACCAAATCAGCTAAAAGTAACAAGTGGCCAGAGTGTATCTCTTCCCCAGTAACAGTCATATGGCTATTATATATCTACATTTACATGCTAAAAAAACTTAGCATTGCAATAATCTTATCTCAAACGGTACATATCACATCTACCTTTATAGTGAGAAGAAAGCCAACTGCAGATTGGAGCTTTCTCCCATTAAAACAGAAAAAAAAAAAGGCTGCTCGGATGTTGACTTTTGTCTTACTCAGGCGCTGGTCAGACTCCAGTTTGTCTCCTTTTGTGACACTAAAGAAAACTTTTCTTTTCCTTTCTGTTACCTTAATGATGCGCTAATGGCTGTGGAATACAAAACACTGCCTGCAGCTAGACAAACGAACACTTGCAGTGTGTCTCCCCCACACGCACGCACCTGAGGATTCATACCCGAATCCCTCACATTGAGTATGCAGAAAAAGTACTATAGACAACCGTAGTGAAGAAAGGTCGACTCATTCTATAAATCAGGCAGTTGTGTAAGAAAGAGAAGAATAATATTTAGCATTTAAACTTGTGCAATGCACCTTTAAATTTGAACCTGCTTATTACTGACTTTATCTTTATTGTATTTAGTCAATTTCAACAGATGCAGATTTTGAGTATTATGGAATAAGTAACTGATTCTGAAGCGAGCAAGCTACTGGTAACAGGTGAGGGTGTCAGGATTAGTTATTAAAGTAAAATCCGCTAAAAGGTTGGTCTTTCCCAGCAAGAAAGGGTTGTTGCTTAGCATTTTTTGCTAAACTGCATGAGAAACTATCATGCCATTATGATCATAATATAGCACATTGGCTTAGGAGTACTTTGGAAAGAGCATTGTTTCACAACAAAGACTGTCTCTCACTCAACAAGGAAAAGTTTGTTTCTCACAACTCCCAAAGTTCTTTGGGCATGAGCCAATTGGATAGAGCAAGGGGGTTGGAAAGGCAGTTCTGTGGTTCGAGCCCACATTTCAGCTGCTTTAGGACAGAATTAAAAAAAAAAAACCACTGTCTTCTGGTACGACAGTATGTATGGCAAAAGTGAGAAAAACTGTCCACTGTCAAGGTGCATCTAAGAAAAGTCAGCATCCGTGATGGTATGGTGGTGCATCAGTATCCATGGCAATGGTGACTTGGATATATGTGCTAAAGTAAGATTGATGCAGGAGCATATTTCTGGATTTTTTAAAAAGTTGAATACTCAGATTAAGACTAGTGACTTCTCTGGCTGCCAGTCCTCATTCATCACAACTCAAAATGTAGCATTATGTACACAGAATATACGTGTTTGACGAGCCTGTCTCCAAGTCTGTCTATGATTGAAAATATGTATAAGAAGAGAAGAATCCGATTATATTGACGACTGCCTCTGAAATCTGACATTCAGCTTAAAATACACGTTATTCTCTTGCAAAAATCCATCAGTTACTATCCCCACTTCCAAAAATGTCATAAAAACAACGCAAAGGCAAACCAGTCCCTATCCAAACTTTTGGAATGTGCTATTGGCATTACATTTTTAATTTATTTAAGTTTGTTTTGTTAAATTTTCTAAATATAATGAATTGGCTACGTTTTTTTTTTTTTCTGTGACTTTTTTTTTTTTTAAGAAAAAGATAAAATCACAAATTAAACTTTAATTTTTGGTTGCATATTATAAAATTGTACATTTCTAGAAATGGGATTTGTAGCTCTTTTTACAGTAAATACCTTCCACCCACACCCAGTTCCTTACAGTCTCTGATGGATTGTTGCATTTACCAGCAACAGACTTTTATAGTTGCAGACAGGAACACACACACCCTGCCCTCCTGCCTGTCCTCCACCCTCTTCCCTTCCTTCTTTCTCTCCATTCTCAACTTTGGCAGTAAAGATAAAGGCCCCCAAGCCCCTTTGTTCTGTCAGCCCATGTGTGAGTGTATGTGTGCAAGTGTAGATGTGTGCATATGGGCTTGAATGAGAAGAGACCGTGTGTGGGTAAGTGAGTGTGTATTCCTACAAATATGCAGCCTGTGGATCAGCCAAAAGCAGCAGCAAGGTAAATGGGGTGTGAAAGTCTCAGGATTATTAAGAATTAACAGGAGCAGCTTAATAAATCACCCTTCAGCTGTGTGTTTGCGTGTGTAGGTGTGTGTCTACGCGTAGGAGCATATCAAATGGACCCTTTAAAACTATGCCCTGCACTTGTGCTGCTCTAACTTATGCACATGTGTTCAGGGCATCCCTCCAAATGTCATGTTCACACACACACACACACACACATGCACCCACGGAGTGAAGGGCTAGGCTTCCACTATCAGTCTCAAGTAGCAAATGTAGCCACAGTCCTGTGGTATTGCAGCATTTCTTACTGGCTGGACATCAACATGAACAGTGGATTAGGATGCATTTGGAAATCACTGTCAGAGCTGAGAGATCACACACACACATGCACACACACACACACACACGCAGTCTCATTCACTGTCAGGATGCCTGAGGCTGAATGATCAGAGTAAAGGCACATAAGAGTCAATGTCCTCTCCTTAGAGTGGTTTCATTTTCACCTATTTCACCTAAATCATGCTTCCTTAACATTTACTCCAAGATTTTGGCTTTATAATAATATTTTTCTTATAAATAAATAAATAAAAAAGACTTTTATGACCATTTTAGAACTTCCGGACTTATTTCTCATGAAATACCGAGACATGACTTCCATGCAACTCAAAACAGTGAATATGTTTGAAGTTTCCTATAATAGAAATTCTGAGTTCAAACAACAAGAAGGAGCAACTACAGTGCTGAGTTTATGCAAAGAAGAAGCAGATGAGACTAAAAAAAAATCAGAGAAGTGAAAAAAAAAAACTAAAATGAGGGTAAGTTCTTCAGGTGTTTTACCGTGCTCTTTAGAATAAGCATGGTGGCAGAACTACTTAACAAGTCAAGTGCCGCAGGGAGAGATGGAGGCCAGGCATATTTCTCAGCGACAAAGTTCAGACTCATTATTTCCCTTTTTCTGCAGTCGTTCCCTTTTAAAGAGGCCTTCTGTGTGCTAATGATAGTCTTATAAAGAGGCCCAGAGGGGTGCAAGTCAGAGATATGGATTTATGGATTTATGCCTGCTTTGGACACAGGCTTTGATCACAGCACATTGATCTGCACAGATTTACACCACAGCAACTCAATAAAACTTGTCGCTCTTTTACATGAGTGCTGGCCACTTTAGAGCCATTTGTCAAAGACATTCGAAAAGTCAAGAATTGGTAAAAAAAAAATCTTTCCATGGAGGCTTGATCTGTGACGTGAATACACAAAGTTCTGTTCTAGAGTGCATCGTCAAACATTACGTTCCCCCTAAATTAAAATTCAATTTTATGTAGTGACTATGATCAGAATAGCAACTAATGGACTACTATCTTATATGAAATATTCATAAAAGTGGAACCACAGATGTTCATTGAGTTAAATGGTATTTTTGTAACAGTAACTGATGAAACAGTTTCCTTCAGTGTACTTCTGAGTCATGCATAAAGAATGCACTTACTGCGTGTTACCACTCCTTCCAGTCTGATGATATTGGGATGGTCAAACTGTCCCATGATTGACGCTTCAGCAAGGAAGTCTCGCCTCTGTTTGTCAGTATAACCTCCTTTCAGAGTTTTGATGGCCACACATATCTCCTTTTTGCTGGGAAGTTTCAGACGACCACTGCACACCTCTCCGAATTCACCTGAGGATCACACAAAGTTGGAATAATAAATGAAGAATCGTTTGTTTTGCTGAAATGAGTGACATCTTTATTTTGAAACAGCTGGGAAGAAATGCTGTGAGAGATGTTTTAAGGTAAATTGGTGTTTGTGCTTAAGCAACATTTAATTTAAGCCCCTTTCAGACTTGCACTGGACAGCGGTAATAGTGCAGACTTTGTTGTCCACAACATTTTCCGATATCTGAAAGCGCCCAGCATGCAATAAGTCAACCACGGAGCAGCGTGTTTGAAAAGACGAGCCGGTTAAAGAGTGGATGGGCTTGCGGCTTTATTCAGTTCAATTCAACTTAATTGTATAGTACCAACTCACAAAAATCATATAATGGTACGTTACACTAATAACATTTCAGTTCAAAGCCAATTCGTTGAGATCCAAACAAATAAATAAATAAATAAAAATAAAAAACCTGCGTTATTCCAGTTTAAAATAGTGTTCATGCAAGCCGATTCATAAAATATTATTTTCTAGCAAAGGGAAAACCATCTTGTCTTCGATTCAATCCCCCATTCTGAGCATGCACAGGGCAGGGGGACACAGTAGAAAGAAAAAAAAACACCACCAACAAGGAAAACCTCAGACAAAACCCAGCTCGGGGTAGACAGCCATCTGCCTCCACCAGTTAGAGATGATTTATGACTTAATGATTTGGGACATTTGAGTTTGCAAAAGAAAATATTAAATTTGTTGAGTTAAATGAAAGTTTTGGGACTTGTTGACATGGTGTGCAACAATACGTTCAATGGTATTGAACCGTTCAATATAAGCGTGTACCGAACTGTGAGCATTATGTATTAAATATTGAATGATACAAAATTTTTCATTTATTTCATCAACTTGTCTTCTGATGGTGAGCTCTGTGTTGAAAACTGACTGCATCTGCCTTCAGTTAGCTTCTTGCAACATGCTGCCTCAACTAAACCCTAAATCAATGCTTCCCTGCCATCATTCAGATCTGGCATTTGGAACCACTTTGGTTTTTACGATAAATATGACCCTGATAGTAAGCGCATTGTGGACAAAAGTACAATGGTAACAAACGGCATGAAATTTTCCTTTTTATATAGAAAAAACACAGTATCAAACTGTGACACTAACGTGTTGAACAATACCGGATCCAACCGAACTGGAAGTTTTTGCACCCCTATTGTTGACTCAGTTTGAAGAACAACCATTTTGCATTTTAGTTTGTGGTGATTGCCTCTGGCTATGAGATTACTATCTGTGTCAAAGAATTAGATACTATATTTTCACTCATCAGCACAGCTTTAGTCAAAACAAACACATCAGCACAGGCAGATTACACCTGTATTACATTACACATTACAAAAGTGAAACTGACTGAGCTATCTGGATTAGCTGTTGTAGCAAACACTTCAGCTTAAGGAAGATAACTGACTAACTAGCAGCTTTTTTCTAGAAACATCAAAGCGAGGTGTCTTAGTATACGAAGCTCACTACAAATGACACAAGGAAAGCCTGTTTTCAATTGTCATCTAGTACAGGATATTTGCTGTCTCATAAATTGTGTCTTGCTCAGTTTCGCCCTCAAGAGCTTGCTAATAAGCCTAGCATGATACAGCAGTACGGTTTAGAGCCTGTGAGTGATCCCACAAGAAAAAACTCCAGGTTTTGCTGGTGTATATGGTCCCTTTTTAAATAAACTAAATCTGAATCTGAATTTATGAATGCCTTTGTCATTACTTCAGCCAGTAAATTCCTTGTTTGACTTCAATCCATTCTAATAACAACTGAACAGACAGCACTGTGATTTTTCAACTTAGATTTTTATGCCATTAAAGCTCAGAATGACTCAACATCCACTCTGGGAGAGATCCATGCTTGGTTGATGAGAGGATGCCTTTGCTCATAGTTCAGCTCCCAAACTGACAGTGTGCACACATGTGTGTTTGTGAGGGACATAGGCTTTTTAGGTAATCTAGCCACTTCAAGGGCAGCTCTTGTGACAGGCTTTTGGCAGAACTTGAGAAGATGAGTAGAGCCTCTATATGTGTTCTTGTGTTGTGAGTGTGGGTTACACCGTAATGCATACGCATATTGAATGAGTTCATTTGAGATGATGTCAGAGGCAAGACGTGCAGCTCTCCTTCTCCATCTCGTACAATCACATCCCACAGCAGCGCTGGATCAGAGAGCACTGGTCAAACCTTGGACATGAAGCAACAGAATCTGGAAGAACTTAAGCCACAATAATTACAACCTGTGTAAATAGCGAAAGCATGCCTGTTCATCCCTGCTTTGCTCCATTCTTCCGGCCCTGAACAGTGGATGGACCAGCAAGGCCAAGGCACCTTTTTATGTGGTCACTCTGAGAAAGAAGATCTTGCCGTAATAAGGCTTGATTAGGGGGACACGTTTCTTTCCTGCTACGAACAGAGCTAGGTATCTTACTTTGATGTTACCGCCTGACCCATGTAAGCAAAAGGGAGCATGTGTTTTATGTCTTTTAACGCACAATCACCAATTGGCAAGAAGATCAAAGTCCCGTTAGCATGCATAATGAAGACAAATGGGGGGTTGAGGCAGGGATGGAGAGAGAGGAGGCATGTTGTATATTGTTTAGAGAGCGTATGTGGCTTCATAAAAATCACACAGTTGGGTGGTATGTTGCATTGAAGTTGATGGACAATAATGTTTACATGACAGCTCAAGCTTAAATGTTCTCATTTTCCGAGGTCAGGATAGATGAAAACGAGAAAGCCAGAGTCCCTCCTCTATTTCTTTCTGTTTTGCTTGGATCTGCACGTCTATGGTTTCCTCATATGTGTTTCTTGTTATCATCCTGCTACAATGTCCAGATCACGATTTGACACTTGTACAAAACAGACTTATTAAACAATGTGAAGTTGGACTTCTAACTAGGATGAAGAAAGGCTAAAACAGTGTAAATACACTTTGTCTCAGCTGTGTGCTGGGCAGGCACATTAAAAATGTATAGTCTACTGCAGCGTAGCTCTTTGGAATGTACCCAACTATGTATGAGGGGATTAGGATTCAACTGATTTGACTTTAGAAGAAAGATGAAGATGGAAGTATGAATAATATATTTAATCATAAATACAAGATTTTCCACTTGTATGTTTGTTGTATTTTGACTGTAGCACTGAGTAAAAGGCATTTCCTGATTTGGCAGCTTTTTTGCGTGGAATCCAAACCAATCCTGAAATGAAAAGGAACTTACAACTTAAGTTGATCAAATGCGCAATTTAAAAGAACAAAAAAAAGTTTTTTATTCCAAAAAGGGAACATCTGACTTTACCGTCCTGTGTACCATAGCAGTCCTGCAAAATATAAAATGGCTTTGTGTCTGTTTTTTACAATGAAAAATGTATTCTGGAGTGTAGTAGTCCAGTGTGTAGTCAGTATTAGAGTCTCAGGCCATTCTGACAGTTTTACAGTGTGAAGGGTTGGTGGGACTCTGGAGACCAGTCTGCTGTTATGTACTATACGCTTTGGTCTCCATCTATTCTGACCGAACTCGACATGAATCATAATGCATTACCCTCCAGTCTGCACTCCTGCTCAAGTTATCATGGAGTACATGAAGAGCAGAGAAGAGAAGAAAAGAAACTTGGTTTATTTCAAAGCCGGAGCACAGGGAAGTTACCTACAGGAAATGTGAAGACTGTGATGAATAAAAAGGGGAAAACGAGGGAAGGGCAAGAAGAGATGGAGGCATGACACAGTTGAAGGTTTTCCCACTCCTCCGTCTCTTTCCCTCCATCCAAGGTAAGGAGTGGAAAGAAAGGACGTCAAGCTGAGGCATTAAATGCCTTCTCATTCCCAGCTGTGTGGTGTACGAAGCACAGATAACCAGCCTGCTGCTATGAAAATGTCGATGTATAAGAGCCCCGTGTGCACGCCACCTTTTTTCTTTCTGCGGTTTAGCACGTGGTGTGTCTTTGTCATTTAAATAGAGTGTGAAGAGTAACAAAAGTAGAAAGCCGTAACGATGATATCAGAGGTGGAAAAAATGACTACCTCACGACATTTTTATACACATACAGGATATGGATTATTTCCTTTAAACTGGATTGCCGGGTGTCTGTTTTTTGCATTGACAGACCCTTCCTTTAATCACTTTACCAAACTGTTTGCTTTGATTTCTACAATCTACTATGTCAGGAGAGAAACTTGCCAGATAAATCAGAAAAAAAATTAATAAATAAAATATTCTTAATCAGCTACAATTCTGCAATCTGTTGCATTTCATCATTCAGCCTTATTACCTTGCTGCAGTACTGCAAGTGTTGTTAAATTCTGCCTGGAATAATCAACATTGTGTTTGTGTCAGGTAGCAACATCTGATTGTGGAGTCTTTCTTTGCCCATGCTTACCTGCCCCCACAACTTTATCAATGGCGATGCAGGAAGCATCTAACTCCTTGGCAAACTCATGAACAGCTTGGCTTGGGTCCTCATATGTGTGAGGGTCCACATAAGTCCTGATGCCCGGCAGACGCACTGTAGAAGCATAAGAAAGTTGCATTAGTAAAAAAGACGTTAGAAAACCTGGTGTACTTACATACTTATTGATTTTTAATTGCGTAAGTGCGCACTAAAAACTCTTGGGTCAAAACTAACCCATAATGGGTTATTTTTGACCCACTGCTGGGTTAAAAAGGGACCAACCCAGGAAATTGGGTTCCTTTTTTGACCCAACTTCCGGGTTGAATATTTGACCAAGTAGTTGGGTTATATTTAATACAATGTTGGGTTATTTTAACCCAGAAGTTAGGGCAACAACAGAACAACCTAAATGTCTGGGTTGAAATAATCAAGAAATTAGTTGGTCCCCTTTTAACCCAGCAATTTGACCCAGGACTTTTTTTGTGTATGTTGTTGTACAATTGTTCTCCTGTAGGTCAAACCAACTGATCAAGGGTTATTTCATATTCACAACTTTTGCTTCACAAATTTTATGTAAAAGTTTTCTCAGATTTGCTTATGTAAAAACTCTACTTTTAAATCAATAGCCTGGTTCATTAGCTTACGACATATTCATTTTAAATAGAAACATAAGCACTGAAAACATAAATTGCATAAAATCTCATGTGATGCCAGCTGACACATGTTTTGGTGAATTGTTGCAGGTTACAATAATAAAGTAAGTCTGTGGTGTGATTGTTTCTTTTAGGTGACAGCAAAGGTTAACAGAGAATTCATATTTGGTCCATGTCTGATTGAAGCAAGCCACACTTAACTTGAATCAACGCTGTCATTTAAGTCCTCATTTGGAACAAAATTACTTTTAAAAATACTACTAGAGGAAAACAAATGTCTGTTGAAATTTAGCAGACATGTGCATGGTGGTTTACAACAGACTGGTATAAAATGTGAAGACATCCTTTCAGCTGTATTTTACTAGTCTTGTCACACGCACTGTAAATGCTTTGCATGTGACTCATCCTAATTATTCATGAAAGAGTGGGCAGTGGCTGTTCAGTGCTTGAGGAGGTCCCAGCCTAATGCCTGAGTAAAGGTTGGAGGTAGGAGAATGCAAAAAATAACACACTGCATAAAAATAAAGACAACAAGGAAGAAAAAGTAGGAACCTGTTTGTAAAAAAAGTATAAAAGATACCTAACCCCTATTTCACTTAAAAAACGTTAACATTATAAATCCATTTGACTTTCCAAAAAGAAGCAAAAAAGACGAAAGAAAGAAAGAAAAGAAATCATAGCTGGAAAAGACTCCTGACTATAAAAGAGGAAACTAAGACATCATTTGCTGGATTTTCTTTAGCCAACTGAGAAAACAGTCTGAACCTGTTCCTTTATTTAAAATGAAATGTCCAGGACTGGTTTTTCAAATGGACTGAAAAACCTCCTTTTCAACATGGTTTCATTTTTATTGTTGTCTTTTCATAAAGGCAAACAGAGCAAAGTAAAAGGGAAACCACCTCAAGCCCAGAAATACAGTATGTGCTCTTAAACCACCACAGCCGGTCAAAGTGTGTGTGAAAGCTGTCTTACAAAGAGGCACATGGAAATCAAACCATCAAATTTAGCTCCTCTGTGACGACCTAATTTTCTTTCTTCTGCAAAGAAAGGAAAAAGTGCAAGAGGACAGAAAACACAGCCCAGCATACTTACAGTGGCCATTGCCAAAGTGCAGTCTTTTCTCATCTGGATGTTTGGATTTGCTGCGGCAGCAAAACCTACCAATTCAGACGGAGAAAGAGCAGAACTAGTGCCACATTTCACATTAAGCCTTCACCCACTGGCCCAGCCTGGAGACCGGTGAGAGCCTGTGTGTTTGTATCTGTGTTTGTGTGTAATTCCATCTCCTATAAGCCAAGTGAAGATCAGAAAGTCTTGTAATGTGCCATGGATGTATTATCTCTCTGAACACTCCTGATTACCAACTTAAGCCACACATACACAGACTTTAACAACTCCAGAAACACACGCACACTTCAACAATACAGTGTACAGGTATTACAGAGTATAAGCAACATTCTCTAAGTGAAAATTTGTAATGCATCACATCGACTAGTAAATAATTCATGTCACATTCAACTAACAATCAGCTTCAGCTGAAGGCAAAGAGTGAATAGATTACTGCGAGTGAAGGAGACAAGACCCGTGTGGTGGTGGACAGACCTGCCAATCAGGACGTAGAGCAGCACAGTGAGTAGGATGATGGCCACAGCGGAGGAAATGGCAATCAAAACAACCTGGCTGCTCTCACTGGAGATTGAGAAGGCTGCTGAAAGACAGACGGTAACAGCTGTGTTAACCTTGTTTTGGTTACAATCAGGAAAACACGAGGATCGTTTTTCCTCCAGCAACCTCCGATATCCATGCAAAATGTGATCATTCCCTTTTCGAACAAACGAAGGTGATTCAGCTGCAATTTGGTGCTCAAATAATCCTGCAGCAGGAATTGTTGCACATCTCTTCTTTTTAACTTGTAGAATATGCCTGCTATTGCACTTTATCACCTGTTATTTTCTTTCTTATCCTAACATTCAAATAACTTTTTACACTTATTTTTGAAGACTTCAAACAGGAGCTGGCACTGGAAGTAAACTGAAATTATTCGTAACTGTCAATTTGCATTGACAGCTCTTCATCCCACTTTAACACAATTAAAAAATAAAACAATCTACAGTTTCTTTTGTAACAGCTATTAAGCCACTGGACACAAGGACTCTTTTTTTAAAAAGAATTAAAAAAAGTAAAAAAAAATAAAACAGGCTTGTGTGATCACAACTTGATATAGCTTAATAATCTTACTATTTATTATTATCATAAATGATATTCAAAGGGATATTGCTTGTCTTAGAATTAATGAGATAAAAAGAAAAAAAGTCCAATAAATTGTGTGTTTGCAGTCAAAGACTGCTGAGCTTACAGTCAGGGCTCGTTTCGAACTGGAAACTGGGGCTGCTGGCTCCATATCCGGCAGCGGTGCGAGCTCTGATCTGAAGCAGGTAAGCCGTGTTGGGCTTCAAACCATTCAGGGTCACATTACAACCCCGAGCACGTAGGATGGTGTAACTGGTCTCCTGCTCCTCCTGTAAGACATCGAGGAAATGAAATATTTGTGAGGGATTTGTCATTATTTATAAACAAAATGTATGATTGTGTAATGAAACAACAGTCATGTTTGGGAGTTTTATAAGAACAGCATCCATATAAAGTATTTACAACACTGTATACATGATATACATGTTGACTTTAACGCACACACCACCAGTTTGACAGCTTTCTTCCCAATCTGATGAATTATTCCTTTTATATTTTATGACTTCTGTCCTACTGATCTTTGCTGATAGAACAACGGGAGGATTTACACACCAGGTTCTGCACATTGTTTCCAGATGTGGAAGGTAAGAACAAAAAAAAAAAGGGAAGAAAGTATAGGGAGGATGAAAAAGAAAAGACGTAGAAAGCAGCTACTATATACAAGGCTGATTTACAGTTTTCTGAAGGACAAAATGAGACCTAATGATACTGTAAGAGGATGAAAATAAAAATGAAAATAAAAATAATGACATCCCCATACTTCACTTTTCAATTCAGTTTCTCACTGAGAAAATAAACACTTAAGCAGAAATAAATTTGCTCCACATGTTGAAAGTCCTCAATCTTGGCTTCATAGACAGTCTGAAATGTTTAGAAAAAAAAACTGCTATGCCAGTAAATTCCCCACACATGACCAAAAACACACTTTTTCTGACATAATTCTAAGCTGTTTAACAACTGTTAAAAGAAGAGGGAGAAAAAAGGCCGAAAGAGGATCTTAAATCTTAACGAAAACCCATTAGAGATGACTTCAACAATCCTGAAAACGAGCTGCATGTTTTGCAATGTGGGCATACTCATAAAAATCATTCAAAACCAAACCGTGTCCGGCCGTTGTCAAATGATTGTTTTACAGACCAGGATTTTAACAGATGCTCATTTGAAAAGGCATCGGCATCAGGACTGGACTAGGGACACACACATACGTGCATACACACACATTCGCACACACAACGCACACACAATCAGTCTCCAAAGGAAACTTCACGCTCATTAATAGGGTGGATCAGAGTTTTTATGGTCACAAAGCTTTTTAAACTGGTATGTGTGTGGAAGAAACTGATACACCAGACCTGCACTGGAACAACTTTTCATCACAACTATAAATCTTACGCAACTTGTCACTGTTCAGAGATCAGGACAACATGTGATCCCCTGAAAATCACACACAGGTGCAGCACAAGATCCTCTTTATATCTTTATACATATATATATATATATATATACTGTAAATGTGCTGCACTCTGTCTTGATAAACCAAACAAAGCTGCTGCAAATTATAACTTATATAAGTAATGCATACAGTAAGTGCTCATGTGCATGCACAACAGAATATGGAGAACAGAAGTCTTGGAAACACACAGTTTGAGCTGCATTCCTTTTGTCTACGACTAAATAAACAGTTTAAATGAAAGTAGTTTTGAAGCTCTCTCTTAGCTCTTTAGATTAAAGTGATAAAACATGCAAAAACAATCAGCAAAGTGTATTTCCCATAAATTCTATTTTCGCAAAGTGCACTTGAAAATGCCTTATCGGCTGCAGAGCGCCCTTTTAGCCAGTTTTAGCGACAGGAAGATCATACAGATCATGCAGACCTCCAAATGATGAAACACCTCTCTCCTTCTGGGAAGCTTCCTGGTATGGAATTCCCAAGAATATCGCCAAACCTTTTGTAATTTTTCCCATATATAGGGTAGGAAATGAACAGCCCTGGGCCCCTGACACTTTAGACATTCAGGCCTCTGGTTTCATGACTGAGAGACAGGGAAGTACAGTCTGCACTGATGGGAGCAATTTTAGAAATTAAAACATGTGACAAAGTGATGGTTGGTCAAGGGCCACAAGGGTACGGCTTTAAAGCGTGATGCGTGACTGGGTGGATCTATGTGAGATGCTGTGCAAACCGGTAACACCGTCTGATAAGTGTGTAACATTTTGGAGACTGCCTTGCTCCATAATCTGTTTATCTAAAGATTTAAACTATTCTAGTGATGAAATGTGGATTTTGTAAAATGTTCAACTTTCATCTGAGAAAGAAGCAAGTAAAAAAATCATTGTACTTTGATTGGATTACATGGTTGTCTCTACTTTGTGAATGCCTGATAAAATCTGAATATCCCTCTCTCAGTCGAAGCCCTCGTTTTTTTTAATCTCTGTCATCTGTTTTTGTGCACTGTTTTACCATCTTGTTTATATGTAGCCTACATATACTTATGAGTGAGTGTCTATGCACAGTCATCAGCAGAATTCTCCAACCCCCATTGCATGCAATTTCCCATGCAATGGGGGTTGAGGAATTTAGCTGGCGACAGTATGCATCACTAAAAGCCTCTTTCTTTCAGAAGTGAATCACGGGGTGGTCCTGGTGTGGAGTTTATACTCTGCCATTTGTGCTCCAACAGCACGGTCTTTAGCCTTGGCATGCTAAGGGGCCTTGGTGTGTTCCTGCCTGCTGATCCAGGAGACCTCTGTCCTGTATTTATTTTTCATGAATAAAATTCTCTCTATCCATCTCTATCAAAATGCCTTTTTTATTTTAATGTTCTCTTTTTTTACTCAACACCTATATTTTCCATCCTTTCATACATAATATGCGTTTGCAGTGAGTGAGCGTGTGTCTGCATTAGGTCAACCACAGCTGGCAATTAGACCTGCACTGAGCTCTGACCCAGTATCACTCATTAACTTTTCCTCTCAGTTCTTCCCAGCCTTATTTTAATATCTTAGTTAAGGATGGCTGAGCAGACACCCAAGTTTAGAGAGGAAACAGCTTCTGTCAGCCAACTAATCAAGAGATTAGAGGCCAATGTTCGCGTTCAAGCAAACTGATCTGGGGCACTTATATTCACGCATATGCACACATGCTGTATGTAGCTGGAGACTCAGCCAGAGTGATTAAACTTGCATCCATGGCTAATTTCACCATCAAATGTCAGCCATAGCACAGCACTGGTGCTGAGAGCCAGCGCAATTTGTTCTGCACTGATTTGTCTTCACAGAGGAATGAGGGACCCCACATGCATTTACTGTCTACCATAAACCTTGTTTCCAGTGAGGCGCTAACTGCAGAGATGTCCAGTGTGAGAGATAGAAGGAGAGGTGGAAGTGGGAGGTGAAGGGTAACAATATGACGAATGGGAAGATGTAAGGACAGCAAGGCAATTTATTTGTGTTACACATTTTGTACAAAAGGCCAATGCACAGGAGAAACGTGAGGAAAAAGACAGGATGGAGAGTGGTAAAAAGTGAAGAAAGGTTTCCAATCCCTTAAAATCAGTGATGATGAAGAAGCTGGTTTCATGTCACTTTTGTGCAATGAAGCATGATGTGCCTGTTGATGTGTTCGGGACGCATACACAGTTTTCCATACGGTTCACGAAAAAAAGTGGCAGTACGTAATACATTCCCACTCCCAACTGGTGACAGATTGAGGCTGGGTACTCCTTTCAACAAGCAGAGTGGTGAACAACATTTTCCTGGATGTTAATGAATAAAAACCTCAGTTTTATTCCTCCAAAAGTTATAAGGGAGTAGTGTTTCTTCCCCGTGTTAAACCCATCTTTGTCAGTGACTTTTGGTTTTAAGGATAAAAACAAGGCTTGGATAAAAGCCCTTTTTTAAATTGTTAACACATTAGAAAGCAAGCTTCTTTTCTATCTTGATTACTGATGAATCCTGTAATAGCATTCCTACAAGACACTACAAGTGTGGGGCCAAATCTGTCCTTGGGTGTGTGTCTTCTGGTAAAAATCTATCTTGCATTTTGGCAATTGAAATGTGATACTAATAGGGTAACCTGTGCATTGACAAGTGGTGCCAGCAGGGCTCTGACATGATGGAACAAGTTGGCGGTAAAAAATGTTTCTAAAAAGAAAAAAAAACAAAACAAAAAATGGCGACACAGAAGACGGACATACTTTCTCATGTGTTGTGTTGTTGATGTTTGGCATAAACCTGACATCGCCACTTATTTTTATTCTAGTTTTTCCTCATAAATTCAAGCCAGTTGCCAGCCATTACACCTGTTAGGTGGTTTTAACCTCCAGCTTCTGACTGTATAAATCCCATAACATTATTAGATCATAAAACTTAAATAAGAAAATACTAGAATTCCTTTCTGGCTCAATCTTAACCCTTTCATGCATTTATTTTGAGGAAACAGTGCCATATGTTTTAAATAAAACATTTTACTTCCACAGAAATATACAATTGTGCTTTTTGTTGTCTCAATCATATTATTTGAGTTTTTCTTTATTTGATTTACTATATTATGTAAATTCTATAAAATATCGCTGTATCATATTCTTTTCCTGTTTATTACTGAAGCAATGTGATAATTACTATGCATGTGTGTGTGTGTGTGTATATATATTCTCCTTTATTTATACAGGTTGCCTCATTGAGATACAAGATCTCATTTACAAGACAGACCAGTTTTGATTAAAAAAAACAAAAAACAATTACAAACAGCAACAAAACAAGTAATTGAGAGGTTTGACTCATTTAAATCAGCCAATAAAAAGTTTCATACGAAGATTTCTATTTCTGAAACTTGAATTGTCCTAAAGGTATCATGGTGGAAATCTTCAGATCCTGTTGCAGAGTATTCCATGTTGATGGGGCAGAGTAAAATGCTGTTTTTCCAAGTTCTCACTGTACTGATGCAACAATGAAGGAGATCAAGTTCTGTGAGCGTATAGCCTGGGGCAAGACTGTCTAAGTGAAAGGTAAGAGGACAAGTCGGACAGAAACAGTCCAAGAATAGTTTTATAGATACAGATGTACCAGTGCATGAGTCTACGAATTGATACAGTAATCATGGCTAGCCCACCGTTAGAATATAAATGACAGTGTGAGTGAAAGATTTTCATGCTGTTATGAATCTTAGTGCATCATGATCCAATTGTCGTCAATATCAAAAATAAAAAAAACATATTTTTGCCAGACAGCAACTGCACATAGCAAATAATAGCAATCTGGAAAATGCTTTGCTGAGTCTGAAATGTTGACAATTTTTCTTCCAAACAGTTTGATGGAAAGATTTAATCTAATTTTCATCTATCTTGAAAGTGAACATGGCAGCAATTAGCTTAGGTTGCAACCAACTATTTCCTCTCGGTACTGCATTCTCTGGCAGCCTATCACACTCAGCAGATTTTTTTTTTCTGTTTTGCCCACACTCAATCATTTAAAAAGAAGGAACTGCCAAGAAGCAAGTGAATTTCTCAGAGCATCAAAATGACTCCAAATAATAATCAGAGTTTTACCCATTAGATCAATGACTTCTAGTAAAAAAAAAAAAAAAAAAAAAAAGTTGGAGATAGAGAAAGACTAGAGGACATGCTCACATCCATGTGAGTAAGTTTGGAAGCTTATCAGCATAAATCCAAAATGAGAAACACTGCCACCTTTAAAGGCACTATTTACTTGTGAGACACAATGTTTACAAAGCAAAAACATTTTGTCACACCAAAAACAATCCTACGGTCCACTAATTGATATATTATATTATTTTGTACAGCATTTAAGCTAAACTGACAAATGGCAAATTTCAGACAGAAAATATTTCCAAAAATGGTGAAGTACTACTTTAATAGGTGCAATTTATAATGCTTTCTTGTTCAAAAGCACACCAGGTAGAGCTCTAAAAATGATACAATACACCAACCTTTTCATAGTACTTGATCTCGTAGTCGAGGATGATACCATTGGGTCTCTCAGGCTCCTGCCAGGATAGGGAAACACTGTTTCGGGATGTCTTTTCCTTTCGGATGACTGTTACGGGAGAGGGAGCTGGACAGAAGACACAGACAGACCCAGAGTGAAAGAAGGAGAGAGAAACCTCCGTTAGAATAAGGCTCAGACCCTGGTGCTGATATAGTTTCTGTTAGCTTAATTCAATTTGCTGTTTGGTGGGGCAGTGTTTCAGGCTGTGGCCTGATATCATGAGGGAAACAAGACATTATGCTGTAATACAACAATTGACACATAAAAATCCCCCCACACATATCATACTTACACCTTCTGAGACTTCTCACCTTTGTTCAATTCTATTGAGAATTTCAAGTCACTGCAAATATGAATTTATTTTATCATTTTCCTGAAACTGCCCTGAAATAACGATGTAGAATTTTAAGTGGTTTTCACTTTTGGCAGCATCAAAATAAAGATATTAAAAGAGAAAAGGAAAAAAGAAAGCAGTGTGTTCATTTATTTATCGACTCACTTATTCATTACTGCTGCCTGCAGATGAAATATTGTTTTCAGCTGATGAATCTTGAATGTTTTTGACTCTTGAATATTTTTTACCTTCCATTTATTAATTCATCAACTCTCCATCTCTCAAAGAACCTCCATGTTTTTATAACATAATTGTCTTCTTTTGTATTGTGTCTGTATTGAGGACAATGTAATGTTTTACTGTAGAAATGTTTATTCATGTTTCAAAGACAATGTTCTCTACGGCAAGATTCCAGACACGAGTTAGAAAATCTATTTTTCTTTTGAAGTACTGGTCAGTTTTAAGATTTGAGGGTTTATACAGTATATCTATACATATACAGTATATATCTATATCTATATCTATATATATTGGTGTCAAATTTTCTTTTAGAGAACAGCAGCTACTGTATGGAAAGTAAATTTAATTAGTTGATGCCTACTTTGCACAAATATAAAATTCCATGGAAAACTTGTGAGTAAAAACAATAATTGCTGCATTATAAGCCCATCATTTTGTGGAGAAGTCTCATTGTTTTTTCCATGAGTAGAATTTATTACCTGTGAATTTTCACTCTAAATGAGAAAGTCTTTAAAGGCTGCTTTTAGAAAAAAAAAGTTATCTGGTGGTCTCAGGCAGAATCCTCCACCTCAGTGAAACTTTCACAGAACAAACTTTTTAAAATTTTATTCCTACCTGATTTTCAAGGTCTTTAGAGATAGCTTTTCATCCTTCATTTATAGAACAAGTATTTTAGTCTTAAATAAATAGAAGTTTTTTTTTTCTTATTGATTATATTTTCTTATTTATGAGAGTATTAAAAAAGGTAGTAAAATCTGAGTGAAAAATTTGATTTTTTTTTTTTTTTTTGTCAAAACAACAAAACAAGTAGTTTAAGCTTTGCCTAATGTTTTATCTTAAATTGATGCAATTAACAAAATTTACTATATTAATGCCACTGTAAAACTAAAGCAGATACTGTCATAATGGTGTCACAGTGTTATGGTTTAAGGTTATACTACCTTAACAAACGCAGCCATGCATAAAAAATCATTGCCAAAAAAAGCCATCCTTAAATGAGATACACTTATTGCATGTGTTATTGACTAATTTCACCAAAATAACAAAAACAAGGCCATCTTTGGTCACCACGTTCTAACTTTCTGATGCGAATCAGAAACACCATTTAAACAGTTTAGGTTTCACACAAAAGCTTTAAATGACAAAGAAGTGCAAATTTTTGGAACTATACAATAGTTTATCCTTTTACACTTATTGAACTTCTTGTTTGACCTCATTTTTGAGTAAAAAAAGAAAAAGTCATCTGAAACCCTGTAAACCTTTTATGTCCTTGCCTCCCTCGTCTGTCCCTATCCCTTTTGGTTTGCTGCTCTCTCCCTTTGCCAATCTTCCTCACCAATCCTTCACCCATGCATGGCCTTGCCTCAGGGAGTTCACATGGTCCCAATCTAGTAATTCAGCACATCTCTCCTTCCATGAAGCCCTGCTCCCCTTCTTCGTTGTGCGACTCTCCCCTTCTCTTCACTCCCTTTCTCATTTCCCTTTTTTACTGCTCTCTAATTGCCAGGCAGCTCCGGGGCCAACTCAGCATCTGAGGCATCGACTTTTAATTTTATTAGACCACAGGAAAAAACATGTTTGTCTTTGAAATGTTCAAGCCTTTCTTGATGATGATTATATGGCTGCAGAATGCGTCTGAGTGTGTGTACACATACTAGTGTGTATTTCCGCGGGAAGTTATTTTTTCTCCTGTAATGAATCCAGATGGGTAGAATCTGTTTCTATACCCCCTGCTTCTCCTCTCCTCCTCCTCCTCCTCTGGCTCTGACAGTGGGGTGAGGCTGTGCTTTTTATTGGCTCTGTGGTTTATGGTGGTAATGATTTACTGAGTCTGGGTCGCTTGGAGGCAGCTTCAAGTTCTTCTCCTCCCTGTTTTCTTCTCCACGGTTCCCCTTCTATCTTTCTCTTCATGTCTATCGCCAGGCACTTAATTTGCTGTCACTCTCTGTTTCTGTCTGAGGCATAACTGTAAAACTGACACAGCATACCAGGCCTGTAATGGCCTTAAAAACTGGCCCTCTGAGTTGTTCGCTCTGTGTTTTGAGGAACATGATGCAGCTGTTGGAAAGCATCTTAAAACATGTAAGTTTTCCATAGAACAGCAGCAGGCTGCTATACTGTACATGATCGCTGATCATTGGTGTGTAAATGAACTTGACAACAACCCTGTCATTGTATGAATAATTTAGTTAGAATTTTATTTCCACATACTCGTATTTATACTTATCATTTCTTGCTGTTCTCCTGCCAAACCTATTTAACAAAAGTTCAATTGCAGTTTCATATTAGACAACTCTTTGAGGATGTGGATAATAGTTACTGAGTTGTGGCATAGTTATAACTGTAAGTGGAGGGCAAAGGAGGCAAGAGGAGGAGAACTATCTGACAGCACCTTGACAGCACTGCCAGGACACACTGCTCCTTCCCAGGGAAACACTTAATCCAGCTTTTAACAGCTTTGGCATCTATACATGTGTGTATATCTGTGTGTATGTGTTTGAGAAAAAGTGTCGACGGGTGGGGCTGGGGGCCTAGAAAAACCTAATCCTTGTAAACTCTGAGGGCTGATGGAGGGTGTGCAGCTGCAGGCTGAGATATTTGTTAGAGAGCAGGAGGACTGGGAGTGTGTCTGCTGACCCACAACACTTTTATGTAGCACCACCAAACTCTCAGGGTAGCATCAGGGGATAGTCCTGGATGCATGTAGCAAATTTGGGCTCTGTGGGGTCAATGGGAGCCAAGCTGGACCAGTCAAAAGGCCGCAATTCTCAAGATTCCTTTGTGCTTTTGATGCTGAGTGCTGAAAATGTGATGTTTCCAGTGTCATATTTCTTAAAGGGAGAAACTCAGGGGCACCAATCTTTCAGGAATTTATCTGGCCATGACCCCACACCTCTGTGTAAATTTTGAGACCCCTGGGTTCAAAGGTCAAAGTTTGACAACATGGAAAATACACAAAACAGCCTTAATTTGTGGCCATCCTTGAATATGGCATGGTCTGTACCCACAACACTTTTATGTAGCACTGTGGGGTCAATGGGAGCCAAGCTGGACCAGTCAAAAGGCCGCAATTCTCAAGATTCCTTTGTGCTTTTGATGCTGAGTGCTGAAAATGTGATGTTTCCAGTGTCATATTTCTTAAAGGGAGAAACTCAGGGGCACCAATCTTTCAGGAATTTATCTGGCCATGACCCCACACCTCTGTGTAAATTTTGAGACCCCTGGGTTCAAAGGTCAAAGTTTGACAACATGGAAAATACACAAAACAGCCTTAATTTGTGGCCATCCTTGAATATGGCATGGTCTGTACCCACAACACTTTTAGGTAGCACCACCAAACTCTCAGGGTAGCATCAGGGGATAGTCCTGGATGCATGTAGCAAATTTGGGCTCTGTGGGGTCAATGGGAGCCAAGCTGGACCAGTCAAAAGGCCGCAATTCTCAAGATTCCTTTGTGCTTAAGGACAAAGTTTGACAACATGGAAAATACACAAAACAGCCTTAATTTGTGGCCATCCTTGAATATGACATGGTCTGTACCCACAACACTTTTAGGTAGCACCACTAAACTCTCAGGGTAGCATCAGGGGATAGTCCTGGATGCATGTAGCAAATTTGGGCTCTGTGGGGTCAATGGGAGCCAAGCTGGACCAGTCAAAAGGCCGCAATTCTCAAGATTCCTTTGTGCTTTTGATGCTGAGTGCTGAAAATGTGATGTTTCCAGTGTCATATTTCTTAAAGGGAGAAACTCAGGGGCACCAATCTTTCAGGAATTTATCTGGCCATGACCCCACACCTCTGTGTAAATTTTGAGACCCCTGGGTTCAAAGGGTAAAAATTTTAAAAAATGAAAAAAAAAAAAAAAAACCCTAATTTTTGGCCATCCTTGAATATGGCATGGTCTGTACCCACAACACTTTTAGGTAGCACCACCAAACTCTCAGGGTAGCATCAGGGGATAGTCCTGGATGCATGTAGCAAATTTGGGCTCTGTGGGGTCAATGGGAGCCAAGCTGGACCAGTCAAAAGGCCGCAATTCTCAAGATTCCTTTTGTGCTTTTGATGCTGAGTGCTGAAAATGTGATGTTTCCAGTGTCATATTTCTTAAAGGGAGAAACTCAGGGGCACCAATCTTTCAGGAATTTATCTGGCCATGACCCCACACCTCTGTGTAAATTTTGAGACCCCTGGGTTCAAAGGTCAAAGTTTGACAACATGGAAAATACACAAAACAGCCTTAATTTGTGGCCATCCTTGAATATGACATGGTCTGTACCCACAACACTTTTATGTAGCACCACCAAACTCTCAGGGTAGCATCAGGGGATAGTCCTGGATGCATGTAGCAAATTTGGGCTCTGTGGGGTCAATGGGAGCCAAGCTGGACCAGTCAAAAGGCCGCAATTCTCAAGATTCCTTTGTGCTTTTGATGCTGAGTGCTGAAAATGTGATGTTTCCAGTGTCATATTTCTTAAAGGGAGAAACTCAGGGGCACCAATCTTTCAGGAATTTATCTGGCCATGACCCCACACCTCTGTGTAAATTTTGAGACCCCTGGGTTCAAAGGTCAAAGTTTGACAACATGGAAAATACACAAAACAGCCTTAATTTGTGGCCATCCTTGAATATGGCATGGTCTGTACCTAACACTTTTATGTAGCACCACCAA